>JBBBDQ010001383.1:687500-1047500 GCA_037127315.1 Ascarosepion bandense | reverse complement strand
CGCCCGTGTATTGAATATTGCTGCCATATCTGGTCGGGTGCCCCTGCTGCTCTCCTTGGGCTTCTTGACAAAATACAAAGGAGGATCTGTAACGTGGTTGATACTGACTTGGCAGACCGGCTGCAGCCGCTCTCACACCGGCGTGATGTAGCTTCCCTGTGCCTCTTCTACAAGTACTTTCATGGCTTCTGCTCCGATGAGCTTAGATCACTGGTGCCGCCCAAGCACGAATTTACACGAGATACTAGATTAGCAACTAGGTCCCACCCTTTTACAGTTAAACAAATAAGATGTAACCGTAAATTCTACTCCAACAGCTTCTTTTCTCGCGCTTCCCGCCTGTGGAACTCCCTTCCACAAGTCTGCTTTCCCGACAGTTACAATCTCCAGGTGTTTAAATGTAGGGTCAATAGACACCTCCTATCACACTAACTCCCAACTATTCTCACAACACTCTCATCTACCCAACCCTCACTCTCGGTATCCTCACCCGCCTATCACCCACCCTCTGTTATTTCCTATATTTAACCAGCCTTTCTCCACTCTACGTAGCCCCTTGCACAGTAGTGGCAGTGACATGCCTTGCTCGGGGTGAAACGCTTATAAAAAAAAAAAAAAAAAAACATATACAAATAATTCGATTAATTTAAGCTTGAATGCACCCACTAAGTCTAGGGTGAACAAATATACGGTTGAATTTCATGTTAAATAGCATGATACCAGTAAACAATGACAAGGTTAGTTGTATATAGATTTTTCCTCCTGCCTAGAATCAGAATATCTTTGGCTTGTGGTGTAGATCGAGTGTATGGTGTGTCCCATCTGGGGCAAAGTGTGTGCCGCCTTTGACTTTTCCGCTCTCACCTACGCACTGGTTCACAGTGACTCTCTCTTTTTGACATGCATATTTTCGCCAAAGCTGTTCTTAATATATATATATATATATATATATATATATATATATATATATAGTCCTCCGCAGACAGATCTGTTTCGCTGTATCACAGCTCATCAGTACGGTTAGACTCCGATTGCTTTTAACCCAGGATTGAAACCCGACCGAATTGGCGTCAGTCGGCGGTTCTACCTCTGGGCCATGGGCGCACGGTAGAAGAAGGCAGACTTTTTAGCATGTATATTGTCATTATACACGCCCAGTAGCCAGACTGCTCTAATTCATGAATGAATGAGCGATGCGTACATGCCAGAGTAGCTACTGTTTTTCAAAGTCTCCCATTCTTCCAGAGTGATCAATCAGGGTGTGAGAGCGTAAATAGTCATCCGCAGACAGATCTGTTTCACTGTATCACAGCTATATATATATATTTGTTTTTTTTAATCGTGTTACCCCAAGCAAGGCATTCCACTGCCACTATAGTGCAGGGTGTTATAGAGCGATTGGGTATAGGAAATGTCAGAAGGAGGGTGATAGATGACTTAGGATGTACATAGGGATAGAGTTGGAGAGAGTGGGTGTGAGTTAGTGTGTTAGAAGGTGTCTATTGACCCTACATTTAAACTCCTGGAGGTTGTAGCCGTCGGGGAAGCAAGCGTGCGGTAGGGAATTCCACAGGCGGGAAGTGCGAGGAAAGAAGCTGTTGGAGTAGAAATTGCGGTTACATTTAATCGGTTTCACTGTAAAAGGGTGGGACCTAGTTGCCAATCTAGTATCTCGTGCAAATTCACATCTAGTGGGCACCAGTGATTTAAGTTCGTCAGAGCAGAAGCCATGAAAGTATTTATAGAAGAGGCACAGAGATGCCACGTCACGCCGGTGAGAGAGATACTGCCGGTAGTCAGCCAAGTCGGTATCAATCACATTACAGATTCTTCGCTGTATTTTGTCAAGAACCCCGAGGAGAATAGAAGGAGCACCCGACCAGATGTGGCAGCAGTACTCAATACACGGGCGGATGGTAGATGGTAGTGCAGGATAGATTCAGGCGGAAAGAATTTCGCGCCCTGAACAGAGAGCCGACTTTCATAGCTGCGGATTTAGCAATGGATTCGATGTAGTCATTCCACTTGAGGTCTGAGAGAGAACGTTATCCCATATATATATATATATATATATATAAAGTAGTATCCTAGGTACTTTGTAAGGTCAATTCCACAGGGGGTTGTTATCCGATGTCGATATCCCATATATATATATATATATATATATATATATATATATGACAACAGTATCAAGCTAATCAGATCATACGAACGGATCTTACACAAAATAAATAGAGAGAACTTGTCTATATTATTCAATGAAACCTGTATTAATGAAAAATGCTGCCAAAATACACACAATATATATATATATATATATATATATATATATATATATATATATATATATATATATATATATATATATATATATATATATATATATATATATAAGTAGTATCCTTGGTAAAGTTAATTTCACATGGGATTGTTATCCGATGAGAACTCAGTGTTAGAATTTAACAGAATATTATAACGAAAACAAATTGGATGTTTTATAAATCCATTGGTAATAGCTTATTTCACGGAGCTCTTACAGACCCTTCTTCAGGCCAAATATATATATATATATCGTCATCCCATATATATATATCGTTATCCCATGTTGTTTGCTGCCAGAATGAAGCAATGCATAGCATCTCATGAGTTCGGCACCAGAGACGACTGGCGACTCTGTAAAAGTGTGCTTAACAATAGTAAAACCTCAATAACCCCTCTAATCAATGAATTTGAGGTCCTCACTTCTTCAGCGGATAAGGCTGAATGTTTTGCTCGCAGATTCTCCAATAATTCGAGACTGGATTCGTCTGGAGTATCTATACCCGATTTCCCACCAAGAACTGAGCCCCAACTGAATGACGTCCCCATTACCCCCTCACTGGTCTCTAGCATAATCTCTAATTTTGACCCTCATAAAGCGAGCGGAGGGGACGGAATCCCAATCATAGTCTTGAATAAATGTGCCCCTGAACACACTCCTCTGTCCTCTCTAAGCTCTACAACTACTGCCTATCTGCTTCCTGCTTTCCTGCCTGTTGGAAGTCTTCCTTTGTAGTTCCTATATCTAAGAATACTGGAGAACCCTCGGACCCTGCTAATTACCGTCCTATCAGCCTCCTACCGATCTTTGGCAAAGTGTTCGAAGCCATTATCAACGCCGAGGTGGTTCAGCATCTCACAGCCCACAGACTCCTCTCGAACAAACAGTATGGTTTCCGCTTCACCAGGTCTACTGCTGATATGCTTACAACCATCACAGCGTATATATATCAGGATCTCGACAACAATGGATATTTCCAAAGCGTTTGACAGGGTCTGGCATGCTGGCTTTCTACTCAAGCTGCGGGGCTATGGTATAACTGGATATTTGTTTGACCTAATCCAGTCATTCCTCTCTAATCGAAACAATGAAGGTAGTATTAAACGGATATACCTCCCAAAACTGCCATACGAACGCGGATGTACCTCAAGGCTCTATTCTAGGTCCTACTCTTTTTTTCTGATCTACATTAACGATCTCCTCGATGTTATAAGATCCCAAGGACTTATGTACGCCAACGATACCACAATTTACACTCGCTTCGATCAAAAGTCTGCTGAGGTTGACAAAGCGAACCTCACTGCCGATCTTGAGAAGGACCTCCAATTCGTGATGGACTGGGGAAAGAAATGGCTCGTAAATTTTAATTCTTCCAAAACGAAGCTGCTATCTATTAACCATCATAGACAATCGCTCCTACCCACCATTAGCATGGAACAGGCTAGCCTCTCTGAGAGTAAAACACTACGCCTCCTTGTCCTCACACTTTCAGCGGACCTCAAGTGGAATGACTATAACGAATTCATTGCTAAATCCGCTGCCAAGAAGGTCGATTCACTGTGCAGGGCCAGGAAGTTTTTCCCGTCTCAGTCCATCCTGCACATATATAAATCTACCATCCGCCCGTGTATTGAATACTGCTGCCACATCTGGTCGAGTGCCCCTGCTATTCAGCTCGGGGTTCTTGACAAAATCCAACGGAGAATCTGCAATGTGATCGATACCGACTAGACAGCTCGGCTGCAGTCACTCTTTCACCGGCGTGACGTGGCTTCCCTGTGCCTCTTCTATAAATACTTTCACGGCTTCTGCTCCAAAGAACTTAGCTCACTAGTGCCTTCTATGTATGGATTTGCACGAACTACTAGATTAGCAACTAGGTCCCACCCTTTTACAGTGAAACCGATAAAGTGTAACCGCAATTTCTACTCTAACAGTTTCTTTTCACGCACTTCCCACTTGTGGAATTCCCTTCCATATACTTGCTTCCCCGACAGCTACAATCTCCGGGAATTTAAATGTAAGGTCAATAGACATCTATCTCACTAACTCGCATCCATTCTCACAAGCTCTTTTTCCATCTACTTACATCTTCAGTATCCTCATCCATCTATTACCCTCCTCCTAAGTTCCCCTATAACTAACCACTCTTTCTCATCACTTTCCGCTATGTAAACCTTTGCAAAACAGTGGCAGTAGAATCGGTGAAACGATTAATATATATATATATATATATATATATATATATATATATATATATATATATATACGAGAAAAAATCGCAAGATCGCCAAGACCTACCGCGGTTTCGCACAACGGCTCGTCAGGGCAAAGGCAGACCAAGGACTAATCAAATAAATAGACATCTATTAAAGACTAACCCATTTGGGGAAGGGGGTGTTCGAAGGAAAAAAAAAAAAAATTGGGGGGGGGGGGTCACATTAAGGTCCGGTACGCTAAGCAAGAAATTTTGTTTTGTGGATTCTACACTTATTTAGTATTTCTGTTTTAGCGTTAATAAGTTTGTTGGCAGGTTCAAATTTAGCTATTGCTAGCTTCTCCTCGTCACATACCCTACAAAATTTATTGTTTTTGTTATCGTTAGGGCACTTTGTTATCGTAACTGCCTCTTAGTTAATCCTTTTTGGTTAGTTTAGTATCGAGCACTTTTCTTTCTTTGTGGTTTGTTCCGTTTGAGGGTTTTTTTTTCTTTGCTGTGAAGTGCTGTATGTATTGTCGGTGCTCCGTAGTTTTCTTTTTTTTTCCCCCTCGTTGTCCAAAGCTTTATAGCCGAGGGCGATAACGGAGTTAGATTCTGCCGGTTATTCGTGGTTCTTAAAAATTACTTGTGTAACATTTTAAGATTCGAATACGTACAGAGTCAATTTTATTATATATATATATATATATATATATATATATATATATATATATATATATGTATGTATGTATATAAACTATTAACACGCCTAAGGGACGAAAAATATAGCAACAGATACCATCAAACGAAAGTTTGTGAAGGAAAGTATCTGAAATTTAAATAGTAACAACCAAGTTATGTCTCTTACATACAGCGATGTTTTGGTATTAAGCAAACGCATCCTGAGTTCATTCACAGTCTTCAAATTGTCAACCATGATAGCACAAGCCTGAGTACGTCACTGGATATTGTTTATTATTTGGCCTAAATAGCACTTACTTAAGTACATATACCATAGTTTAAGTTAATCAAAGTTAAATATCTCCTATGAGTAGCATCCTAACATTAAAATCATTTTTGTTTCAGTGAAACCTATGCAAGCTACAAAAGTGCAGTTCCCATAAAAGTGTCGACATACCCAAAATGAAAAGATATTTCTTCTTCTTCTATGTGCCCTGTTCTTTCAGGACATAGGAGATCATGGCGATCATGGCTTTCCATGTCTCTCTACCTCTGGTGACTCTTAGAACGCTTCCTGCTGTTACACCACACAACCCTCGTTCTGTCATCCACCTGATTAGGTCCTTCAAATATGTTATCCGCTGCTTTTCCCTGTCTCTTTTTACCCTCTATCTATCTCTTTCCTCATTGCATGTCCCAGAAACTTTAGCTGTCTCTTCGCAATGCTCAGTATTAATTTCCTTTTCGTTTCCATCATTTCTAAGACTTCATTATTGCTCATATGCTCGATCCATGATATTCGCAGCATCCTTCTGCAGAACCACATTTTAGTTTCTTCAAGTTTTTCTTTTGATGATATTGTCCAGCATTCACTGCCATATTGAAGAACTGATATTACATAGCAATCCGGTACTCTCTTTCTTTTTTTCTAGCGAAATTTTCCTGTCTCTTAATACTCTACTCAACTTCTGGAACGCGTTTTTCGCCATGCCAATTCGACTTCGGATCTCTGTGTCGCACTTTCCGTCTTCTGTTAGAACACTTCCTAGGTATTTAATTTTTTGTACCTGCTTGATTCTAGTATCCCCGATCTGTATTTGGCATTTTGGGCTGCCCTTTTTACTGATGACCATGCATTCGGTCTTCTTGCAGTCTATTTGTATTTCTTTCTTGTCACTCTCTTCAGCTACCTTCTTTAGGAGGTCTTGTAGTTTCCTTTCTGTGTCTGCTATCAGCACTGTATCATCTGCATACCTTATGTTGTTCAAATTTTGGCATTTTAACATTGCATAAAATACACGCAGCAAATATAAAATGAAAGGAATATATCGATAATTATAATTATAATGAAATTAATGCAATGAATGTGAAATGTATCAGATAAAAAGTCATTCGATAATGCATGAAATGTGTGCAATGGAAAATATATATAAGGAGAATTTATTCCAAAAGGTGTGAGGTGCATGAAATATATAATGAATGTGGGACAGGTTTTTAAACGTGTGAAATTATGCAATATGTATAAAGTATGCAGTAATGCAAGAAAAAATATCAAATATGTAAAATCAAGTGAAATTTAGAAATACCTAAAAATGCAATAAATAGAAAATATAGGAAATGAATGATAAATACGTGAAATGTGGGTATATGTTATGAAATAAAGATTTTAGGAAGTTAGTAAAAAACCTGCGACAATAGATTCCTGAAATAAAAAAAAAGATATATAAAATTCTAGCTATACATAAAGAAAATAAATTCTATGAAAAATATTTAGAGATGCTTTAAATGTCTAAAATATGAATTATATTAAATAAAATTATCTTTAGAAATGCATCAAATGTCTGCCATTGATATGAATTATATGGAAATAAAATTATACTTAGAAATGCGTGGATAACATTCAATAGTTATGAAATATACCAAAAATATCTTTTAAAAAGCGTAAAATTTATGCTTTTATTATAAAAATATGCTTAGAAATACATGAATGACGTGCAATAGTTATTGAATATATCAAATGTAAATACATTTAAAATGCATGAAATATATTCCATAATAATGAAACATTGAAAAGAAAATTATATTTAGAATTCCGTGAAATCTAAACTTATTTATAAATGGAACTTTGTCTGTGTGTGTATGTATGTTTGTGTGTGTATGTGTGTGTATGTGTGTGTCCGTTACCTATAGACTCCGAAACGGCTGAACCGATTTTCTTGAAAATTTATACAGTTGTACTATAAGAGACTGCGAGTGTTCTTAGCTCGGGTTTGTGTCGAGGTACCCCCGATAAATATCGAAAATCGAAAAAATCGGGTTATAGAAGGAGTGGTCCGATTTTAATCAAATTTGATACACTCATAGACAAAGACAACGATATTCAGAAGTTTCAAGGTTGCAGTTCTTACATTAGTGCAGAAAATCGATAATATATATATATATATATATATATATATATATATATATATATATAAGGCAAGATGTTTGTGTGTGTCTGTTTATGTCTGAATGTCCTTTATACAAATCCACAATTTTTATCCGATTCTCACCAAACTTCACACAAATATTCTTTAGGCTGAGTCTGAGCTCTAGGACCGTACATTAGTTTTAAAGCTTTCATTACACCCGAGCAACGCCGGGCTATACTGCTAGTGCATACATTAGATGTTAAATGTATGGAAAAATAAGGCTTGAAATGTTTGAAATAAATGCAAAAATCTTTAAATTAAAATGACATTTGGAAATAAAAACTTATACTTGGAAAGAAAACACTTCAACTAAACTCTCATATTGACAAAACAAGCCAGATTTGTGTGTACATCCATTCATGTAGAAAGAAGAGATTATCTGTTAAGCATGTCGTGCAGGCCATGTAAATATACAAAGATTCACACAGAAGAAAACCTTGTTTATTTATTTGCATTGGAAAAGATTCTTTTTTTTTCTTTTGCTTTCCAAGTTTTAGTTTCATTTTTTATTTATTTTATTTTATTTTATTTTATTTTATTTCTTGTGAAAAGAAATTAGGTTTGCAAATTAAAGTAAACGGAATTCCGATAATTTTGAACGAGATTTTATCAGTTAAATGGTGCATAATGGACTGACATACACCGCGCTATGTGGGTGGACAGAAAGAAAGAAAGAAAGAAAGAAAGAAAGAAAGAAAGAAAGAAAGAAAGAAGGGCAGCCCAAAAAAGAATATCAAAGCAAAGAAGAAAAAGAAAGAAAGGATGTTAAAGGTAAGAAAAAAAAAGAAAGATGGGCAGACCAAAAAAGTATATCAAAGCAAAGAATAAAATAAAAGAAAGAAAAAAAAGATAGAATGTTAAAGCTAAGAAAGAAAGAAAGCCATAATGGTAAAGCAAAGAAAGAAAGAAAGAAAGAAAAAAGGGCAGCCCAAAAAAGAATATCAAAGCAAAGAATAAAAAGAAAGAAAGAACGAATGTTAAAGCTAAAAAAGAAAGAAAGAAAGAAAGAATGTTAAAGCTAAGAAAGAAAGAATGTTAAAGCTAAGAAAGAAAGAAAGAATGTTAAAGCTAAGAAAGAAAGAAAGAAAGAAAGAAGTGCAGCCTCAGAAAAAATATCAAAACAAAAAATAAAATAAAAGAAGGAAAAATGTTAGAATGTTAAAGCTAAGAAAGAAAGAAAGAAAGAAAGAAAAAAGAAAGAAAGAATGGTAAAGAAAGACAGAAAGAAAGAAAAAAAGAAAGAAAGAAAGTTAAAGCTAAGAAAGAAAGAAAGAAAGAAAGAAAAAAGAAAGAAAGAATGGTAAAGCAAAGACAGAAAGAAAGAAAGAAAGAAAGAAAGAAAGAAGGGCAGCCCAAGAAAGAATATCAAAGCAAAGAATAAAATAAAAGAAAGAAAGAAAGAAAGATAGAATGTTAAAGCAAAGAAAGAAAGAAAGAAAAAAAGAAAGAAAGAAAGTTAAAGCTAAGAAAGAAAGAAAGAAAGAAAGAAAGAAAGAAAGAAAGAAAGAAGGGCAGCACGAGAAAGAATATCAAAGCAAAGAATAAAAAGAAAAAAATGAATGTTAAAACAAAGAAAGAAAGAAAAAAAGAAAGAAAGAAATAATGGAAAAGCAAAGAAAGAAAGAAAGAAAGAAAGAAAGAAGGACAGCCCAAGGAAGAATATCAAAGCAAAGAATAAAATAAAAGAAAGAAAGAAAGAAAGATAAAATGTTAAAGCTAAGAAAAAAAGAAAGAAAGAAAGAAAGAATGTTAACGCTAAGAAAGAAAGAAAGAAAGAAAGAAAGAAAGAAGGGCAGCACGAGAAAGAATATCAAAGCAAAGAATAAAAAGAAAAAAAACGAATGTTAAAGAAAGAAAGAAAAAAAAGAAAGAAAGAACGAGAGAAAGAAAAAGGGGAGCTCAAGAAAGGATATCAAAGCACAGAATAAAAAGAAAGAAAGAAAGAAAGGATGTTAAATCTAAGAAATAAAAACGAAAGAAAGAAAGAAAGAAAGAAGGACAGTCCAAGAAAAATATCAAAGGATAAAAAGAAAGAAAGTAAGAAATAATGTTAAAGCTAAGAAAGAAAGAAAGAAAGAAAGAAAGAAAGAAAAGCAACCCAAGAAAGAATATAAAAGCAAAGAATGAAATAAAAGAAAGAAAAAACGATACAAAGTTAAAGCTAAGAAAGAAATAAAGAATGAAAGAAAGAAAAAAAGAATGAAAGAAAAGCAACCCAAGAAAGAATATCAAAGCAAAGAATGAAAAAAGAAAAAAAAAGAATGTTAAAGCAAAGAAAGAAAGAAAGAAAAAAAGAAAGAGGGGCAACTTAAGAAAGCATATTAAAGTACAGAATAAAAAGAAAGAAGAACATAAAGAAAGAAAGAAAGAAAGAAAGAATGAAAGAAAGAAAAAAAGAAAGAAAGAATGTTAAAGCTCAGAAAGAAAGAAAAAAGAAAGAAAGAAGGAAAGAAAGAAGGGCAGCCCAAGAAATAATATCAAAGCAAAAAATAAAAGAAAAGAAAGAAAGAAAGACAGAATGTTGAAGCTAAGAAAGAAAGAAAGACATGTTAAAGCAAAGAAAAAAGAAAGAAAGAAATAAGGGCAGCCCCAGAAGAATATCATAGCGAAGAATAAAAAAAAGAAAGAAAGAATGTTATAGCTAAGAAAAAAAGAAAGAAAGAAAGAAAGGACAGCCCAAGAAAGAATATCAACGCAAAGAAAGAAAGAAAGAAAGAAAGAAAGAAAGAAAGAAAGAATATTAATGCTAAGAAAGAAAGAAAGAAAGAAAGAAAGAAAGAATGTTAAATCTAGAAGAAAGAAAGAAAGAAAGAAAGAAAGAATGAAAGGAAGGAAGGAAGGAAGGAAGGAAGGAAGGAAGAAAGAAGGAACGAAAAAAGAAACGATCGAACGAAACGATGAAGAAAGAAAGAAAGAAAGAAAGAAAGAAAGACAGAAAGAAAAAGAAAGAAAAAAGAACACAGAAAGAAAGAAATGTAGGAAGGAACGAAGGAATTAATAATAGTAATATTTGCGGGAAAGAAAGAAAGAAAGAAAGAAAGAAAGGAAGGAAGGAAGGAAGGAAGGAAGGAAGGAAGGAAGGAAGGAAGGAAGGAAGGAAGGAAGACAACCCAAGAAAGAGTATCAAAGCAAAGAAAGAATAATAGTGGTATAATCCCGGACGATCTAAGCAGGTCAATTTTCATAGCACTGCTTAGGAAGCCAGGTGCAAACGAATGCGAATTCCGCCGAACAATCAGCTTAATGAGCCACATAACAAAACTCATCATCCGAATCCTGATGAATAGAGCGCGAAGCAGATTTAGGCTAGAATTAGGACAAGAACATTGATGATAAGAATGCTATCCGAAAGTGCAATACAAATGAAAAAGGACGTGTATTTGTGTTTTATCGATTATGCGAAGACGTTCGACAAAGTACGCCACAAAGAATCGATAGAAATGCTCAGCAACCTCGACATTTTTGGGAAAGACATTAAACTAATCAAGAATCTCTACAGGCAGCAAACCGCCTGCATGCGAACAAGAAACGAATTCAGCAAATATACAAAGATAGAAAGGAGCATAAGACAAGGATGTGGCTTTTTCAGCTTGTACAGCGAGACTATTTTAAGGACTACAGAAGTTATGCCAGGATTCGTCATCGGAGGCCACAATCTGAACAATATTAGGTACGCAGATGATACAGTGCTGATAGCAGACACGGAAAGTAAGCTGCAAGCCCTCTTTCAGAAGGAAGCTGAATAAAGCAAAAAGAAAGGCCTACAAATAAACTACAAGAAAACTGAATGCACGGTCATCAACAAAAAGAGCAACCCAAAATGTCAAATACAGGTGGGGGGGATACTAGAATCAAGCAAGTACAAAAAATTTACTACCTGGGATTTCTTCTAACAGAAGACGAAAAGTGCGACACAGAAATCCGAAGGTGAATTGGCATGGCAAAGGACGCATTCCAGAAGCTGAGCAGAGAATTAAGAAACATGAAAATTTCCCTAGAAAGAAAGAAGAGAGTACGAGATTGTGATGTGATGTCAGTTCTTCAATATGACAGTGAATGCTGGGCAATATCATCAAAGATGAAGTAAAAACTTGAAGCAACTGAAATGTGGTTCTACAGAAGGATGCTGCGGATGTCATGGATCGAATACGTGAGCAATGATGAGGTTTTGGAAAGGATGGAAACGAAAAGGAAATTAATACTGAACATCACGAAGAGACAGCTGAAGTTCTTGGGACATATAATGAGGAAGAAGAGCTTGGAGAATCTGATACTCACATGCCAGATAGAAGGGGAAAAGAGACAGGGGAAAGCAGTGTGTAACATACTTAACGGACCGGATCAGGTGAATGACAGAGCAAGGGTTTGGGTTGTGTAACAGGAGAAAGCGTTCTAAGAGCCACCAGAGATAGGGAGACGTAGAAGTCCATGATCGTCTACGTCCTGAAAGGACAGGGCACATAGGAGAAAAATATCTGTCAACTGTTTATAAGAAATTATAATGTGGTATAAAGTGGGGGATCAAATCTATATTATAATCAATATAAAAACTGATCCCTCATTTTGTGGCCATGCTAGTTTCTATACATTTATATTCTAGATTTATGGGCTTTAGCTAGTGGATGGCAGAGCTGGTTTTTTGTGGTGTAACAGGAGAAAGCGTGCTAAGAGCTACCAGGGATAGGGAGACGTAGAAGGCCATGATCGCCTACGTCCTGAAAGGACAGGGCATATAGAAGAAGAAGAAGAAGAAGTATAATAACAGACAATGAAACGTATGACAAGTTTGAGGCCCAATAGAACAGTGAAAGAGACTTTTCAGAAACTGAGAACCACATTAAGATAGCCGTTTCTTTTTTTCAATTTGTGGAAATTCTCCCGCTGCTATTCCTCTATAGTAGAAAAGGTATTCAATATTATATTTCTATTCGATTCTAATCTATAATGGATCAAAAATTAACAATTAAAAAAAAATGTACAATTTCGACAAAGTTCAAAACTAAATATCTACCAAATGTGGCTCCATTAAAAAATGTTAAGAATACCATAGTCAGTTAAGTGCCATACGTGATACACGCTTTGGGCGATCATGTCTCGAAAGAGACATGACTGACTGGGCAGAAGATTATCCCGCAGTAGGTTGCCATTGCTTTCTGCGGTAGATTGGTTGCTATAGAAGGCTATAGAACCCAATCTGTCCTGTTATTTAACCCATAACTGGAAGGAATAGACGGATTAATACCTTTCCCAAGGCTATTTGCGTGTAAGTGAATGCAAGGAATTCAGCTGGAATTCGAACTCAGCTCCCCGATTTCTCGTTCCGAGCCGATATCCAATGCACTACAGCACACATCCATAGACATGTGACAAACGAGAAAGTTTTGAGGGAGAATAACGGTACCGTTAATATTACACGTTTCATTATAAGGAAACGTTTTGGTTGGACTTTATAAAATCTTTCTTTTAAAACAATTTTTGAAGTAAACAGTTTTCTCAATTCCAGTTTTCTTTTTCTAGTATTGATGGGAATTTCTTGGCATTTTCTTTGGGCTAGTGTGAAACTTCGACATCTTCATTATTTCATTATTCTCTATTCAATTTACATGAGCAAGCATTTTTAGCTGTTGCAGCTGTTGGGAGTCTTCAAGTTGTGGCGCTTTTATTATCTGATCCAGTTCTTCGTGATTCTGTAGTTCCAGTTCACACGTTTCAAAGATGGATGATCATTGCCAATATCAATAGGCTTCATTCGATTGAAGCCATTTTTAGCATTGATCTCAGAAAGCAGTTGCTTCTGTTGTTGAACGCCTTCAAGTAGTTTCTCTTGTCTACTGCAGATCCTGCTTGTGGTTTTGTTAATCCGGTCTACTAGCTTCGAAAAAGGATGATTATTGCCAATATCCATAGGCTTCATTCGCTTGAAGCCATTTTTGAGCATTGATCTCAGAAAGCAGTTGCTTCTGTTGTTGAACGCCTTCAAGTAGTTTCTCTTGTCTACTGCAGATCCTGCTTGTGGTTTCGTTAATCCGGTCTAGTAGCTTCGAAAAAGGATGATTATTGCCAATATCCATAGGCTTCATTCGCTTGAAGCCATTTTTGAGCATTGATCTCAGAAAGCAGTTGCTTCTGTTGTTGAACGCCTTCAAGTAGTTTCTCTTGTCTACTGCAGATCCTGATTGTGGTTTCGTTAATCCGGTCTACTAGCTTCGAAAAAGGATGATTATTGCCAATATCCATAGGCTTCATTCGCTTGAAGCCATTTTTGAGCATTGATCTCAGAAAGCAGTTACTTCTGTTGTTGAACGCCTTCAAGTAGTTTCTCTTGTCTACATCAGATCCTGCTTGTGGTTTCGTTAATCCGGTCTACTAGCTTCGAAAAAGGATGATTATTGCCAATATCCATAGGCTTCATTCGCTTGAAGCCATTTTTGAGCCTTGATCTCAGAAAGCAGTTGCTTCTGTTGTTGAACGCCTTCAAGTAGTTTCTCTTGTCTACTTCAGATCCTGCTTGTGGTTTCGTTAATCCGGTCTACTAGCTTCGAAAAAGGATGATTATTGCCAATATCCATAGGCTTCATTCGCTTGAAGCCATTTTTGAGCATTGATCTCAGAAAGCAGTTGCTTCTGTTGTTGAACGCCTTCAAGTAGTTTCTCTTGTCTACTGCAGATCCTGCTTGTGGTTTCGTTAATCCGGTCTACTAGCTTCGAAAAAGGATGATTATTGCCAATATCCATAGGCTTCATTCGCCTGAAGCCATTTTTTAGCATTGATCTCAGAAAGCAGTTACTTCTGTTGTTGAACGCCTTCAAGTAGTTTCTCTTGTCTACTTCAGATCCTGCTTGTGGTTTCGTTAATCCGGTCTACTAGCTTCGAAAATGGATGATTATTGCCAATATCCATAGGCTTCATTCGCTTGAAGCCATTTTTGAGCATTGATCTCAGAAAGCAGTTGCTTCTGTTGTTGAAGTTCTCACGTGTTGTAGTTTCTTTTATTTACTACTATTCTTTCTTTTTTTTTGTGATTCCGTATGTCTAGTCTACCATATTCGAATAAAAATGGGCCTCGTGAAAAGCTACAGCCTTTACTCACTCGAAACCATTTTGTAATCATCGATCTGAGAAAGTGGTTGAATACATCTGTCGGTTTATATATTTCAAAACGAGTCTGGTGCAATACCTGGCATCCAAATAAAAATCTCGATTTGATGAGACTATTTAAGAGCGTGACCCGAGTTTTAATTTAATGTTTTAGTTTTGTATCAGCTTACTGTGTTGGACTGTGTTCGATTTGGCCATCTCCTATACTAAATTGGTTCTAATTGATCCATACAAGAATTACAAAGTAAGAAAACAATTGTTAACAATCAAAAAGCGACCAGTGTTTTTGTTAGGACATATAATGAAAAAAGAAAGCTTAGAAAATTGAACACTCACAGGACATATTGAAAGTAAAGAAGCAGATTACGAAATACGTAAAAAGTTCAAGCAAATTAGTGTGAAGAAGCAAGTACTAAAATAACCGATAGGAATAATAAAAGAAAACTTATGAGAAGCTGTGGAGAATCGTGCTCGCCTGTGATTTGATCGAAAATGACTGACAGAACTTACTTGACGAGTCTTAGAAAATAGATAGAGAAACAAATGCTACAGAGACAAAAAATTAACCATAAAGAAGAACGTATTCCAGAGAGCAACAAAAGAAAGGAAGCTGTGGAGAAACATAATTGTTTGAATTTTGAAAGGAAATTATGCTTAAAAAGAGAATTTACTGACAAGTCTGAACATACGACGAAGAAAAATGTACCACAAATACAAAAGGTAATAAAGTATTGATAAAAGCCAATAACATGCTGGAAGTTGTGGAGAGCTATGATCGTTCACGTCAACGAGAGAACGTAACTTTGTGGCAAATTAAGTAAAGTATAACCAAAATGTTCATTCAGTAATATCGCACTGAAGACACCTGTTCATGGTGTTTTTATATAATCATTTATAGTTAGGGATCACAGCTATGGATTAAATAGCAGGATACACAAGACTCTTAGACCTTGGTTGACAACTTAACTAAGAGAAGGAAAACTTTTGGGTGTGTCCTTGGTAAAATTTCTTCCTTTGTTTCTTCTTTTACTTTATTTAGCTTCTTTTGCTTATTTTTTTAAAACTTGAATTTCTTCTTCTATGTACCTTGTCCTTTCAGGACGTGGGCGATCATGGCCTTCCACGTCTTTCTGTCCCTGGTGGCTCTTAGCACGCTTTCTCCTGTTACACCACGCAACCCTGTTCTGCTCAGGCCCTTCAAATATGTTACCCGCTGCTTTCTTCTGTCTCTTTTTCCCTCTATCTGGCCTGTTAGTATCTGGTTCTCCAAGCCCTCCTTCCTCATTGCATGTCCCAGGAACTTTAGTTGGCTCTTCCTGATGCTCAATATTAATTTCCTTTTCGTTTATATTCTTTCCAACACCTCGTCATTACTCACATGCTCGGTCCATGATATCCGCAGCATCCTTCTGTAGAACTACATTTCAGTTGCTTCAAGTTTTTCCTTCATCTTTGTTGATATTGTCCAACATTCACTGCCATACTGGACAACTGACATCATATAGTAATCTAGTACTCTCTTCTTTGTTTCTAGTGAAAGTTGCCTGTGTCTTAATACTTTACTCAGCTTCTGGAACGCGTCCTTCTCCATGCTCGAATCTCTGTGTCGCACTTTCCGTCTTCTGTTAGAACACTTTCTGGGTATTTAAATTTTTAATTTTCGCTAAATTCGCTTCTCACAACAAAGCGAGAAGCAAGTTTAACGAAAACTTTGATCTGAGACCGAAATGTGATCTGAAATCGAAAGCAATTAGGAAAGAAAACGTGTTTATCATAAAACGGAATCGACGTGCCAAGTTCGAATTCCAACCTAGTTTTTTGTCATTTGTTCTTGATACGTTTTTAAAAGAATTAATCGATTTTCTTGTGTAGCGATTCATCGATTAAATAGCACGTTGGTATTAATAGGCCAACCCTGGGAGTAGAATAATTCCAAATTCATAAACAGCTTGAAGAGGGATGAGCTGTGTTAGGTTTTCTTGTCCTAATTACAGCTAATGTTACTTAGTATCATGAAGAGACAGATTAAGTTTCTGGGTCTCGTAATGAGGAAGGAGATTTTGGAGAATCTAATACTCACAGGGCGGATAGAGGGAAGGAGAGACAGAGTAAAACAGCGCGTGACATATTTGATGGGTTAAGCAAATGGATGGCTGAGTAGGGTTTAGGAGAAATACAAAGACAAAGGTATTAAGAGCTACATGGGTTAGGAAGATGTGGAGAGCCATAATCTCTTACATTCTGATGGGACACGGCACCTAAAAGAAGATAGATAGATTCTGGAGAGAAATATTTTCCCTTCCTGTTATCCGAGAATATTTGCCGGAGAAGGCGCAAGAGTCACTCTCCTGTGTGTTACCATCAGCCATGCTGATTAAAGATAGAAAGAGGTCTCTCAGATGATTGAAAGAAAAATGACAAAATGCAGAATAACAACCTTGCGTCCTGTGCGCGCATATTTTTAATACTTATTCAATGTTTGAATGTATTTATTAAAAGGGAATTTTGAATGCCAGATGGCGGATGTGCGTTGTGGTACAGTGGATATCGACTCGGAACGAGAAGCCGGGGAGCCGAGTTCGAATTCCAGTCGAATCCATCGTATTCACTTACGCGCAAATACCCTTGGGAAAGGTATTAATCCGTCTCTTCCTTCCAGTTATGGGTTAAATAACAGGACAGATTGGGTTCTATAGCATTGGTTGGAAACCAGTCTACCGCAGAAAGCAATGGCAACCTACTGCGGGATAACCTTCTGCCCAGTCAGTCGTGTCTCTTTCGAGACATGATCGCCCAAGCGTGTGTCACGTATGGCACTTAACTGACTGACTAAACAGTTCTTTAATTTTTCTTTAAATATTCATATACTAGCAGCATAGCCCGACGTTGCTCGGGTATAAAGAAAATTTTAAAACTAATCCATGGTCATGGAGCTCTGACTCATTGAACGTTGGCACGAAAGACTAAAAAGTACTAGTTGTTTCCAGTTAAAGCGAAACCGTAGACTGAAAGAAAAATGAATGGATGTAAGTCAAATTTTGATTTCCTGGTATCAATATCAAATAAGTTTTTTCATCGTAAACTGAATTTTGAAGGCTAAATAAGTCCTCTGAGTAAATGGTATCATGGCTGAGACTAAGAACTACTATTATACCTACTTAGAGCCAAACCGAAGCAAAAACTAAAATAAAATGGCTGAAAAAATACAGATATACAGGCAGATAAACAGACACACACACAAACATCTTGCCTTTTATATATATATATATATATATATTATCGATTTTCTGCACTATTGTAAGAACTGCAACCTTGAAACTTCTGAATATCGTTTCTTATAATCTTTGTCTATGAGTGTATCAAATTTGATTAAAATCGGACCACTCCTTCTATAGCCCGATTTTTTCGATTATCGATTTTCAATATTTATCGGGGGTACCTCGACACAAAACCTAGCTAAGAACACACGCAGACGCTTAAAGTACAACTACGTAAATTTTCAAGAAAATCGGTTCAGCCATTTCGGAGTCTATAGGTGACGGACACACACACACACACAGACAAAATTCCATTTATAAATAAGTTTAGATAAATCAAACAATCAATATTTACGCTTTTAATGATGAGTTCTAAGAAATTGAAATCGACTAAAAATTTAATTTTAAGCTGCGTACTAACATCTCAATCAGAAAATAAAACTGCAATACATATTTTTTGGTTTCGAATTTTTCAACTACTTTTTTGAATAAAATATTCCGTAGCTTTTTGAGTTGTGAAATTTTGTTTTTTAATCATTTCATCCCAAGCAAGGCATTCCACTGCCACTATTGCGCATGGGGCTACATAGGGGAAAGTGATGAGAAAGAGTGGTTAGATATAGGAAATGTCAGAAGGCGGGTGATAAACGGGTAAGGATACCGAGGATGAGGGTTGGGTAGATGGGAAGTGTGTTTGAGAGGATGGATGCGAGTTAGTGTGTTAGGTGTCTATTGACCTCACATTTAAACTCCTGGAGATTGTAGCTGTCGGGGAAGCAAGTATGCGGAAGGGAATTCCACAGGCGGGAAGTGCGAGAAAAGAAGCTGTTGGAGTAGAAATTGCGGTAACATTTTTTCGTTTTCACTGTAAAAGGGTGGGACGTAGTTGCTAATCTAGTATCTCGTGCAAATTCGTACCTAGGGAGCACCAGTGATCTATGTTTATCGGAGCAGAAGCCGTGAAAGTATTTATACAAGAGGCACAAGGAAGCCACGTCACGCCGGTGAGAGAGTGACTGCAGGCGGTCAGCCAAGTCGGTATCGATCACATTGCAGATTCTCCGTTGTATTTTGTCAAGAACCCCGAGGGCACCCGAACAGATGTGGCAGCAGTATTCAATACACGGGCGGATGGTAGATTTATATATGTGCAGTATAGATTCAGGCGGGAAAAACTAGTTGACAATTTTTTTAAAGATTTTATTTAAATTTATTTTTTATATATTTATTTTTAATATTTCATGATTTTGCTTTTGTTTAACGGCGTATCAGCTCGTTAGATGTGATTTTATGTTGAAATTTAATTTTCTTGGGAGTTTTCAAGTAATAAATTATAATATGTTCTAGTTGTTGAAGATAAATTTTGAAATACTGTTTCATTTCCTAAAGAAATTGTAGGCTATTATATGGATTAATTTCGTTTATGGGATACAAAGCCTATATCATCTAACAATTAACACAAACGAAAAAAGTAAAATTGCACACCTGTAAAATCGCATCCAAAAGACTGAAGCATTTTGGAAAACCCAGACCAAGGCAAATTTCACAAGTTAGCAACTAAGTAGTGAATTCGATACTCACTGGGTGCTCCATACTTTCGGCCTTGTGCTATAACTCTATCAGTTCAGTGTCATACGTGATACACACATGGCCGATCATGTCTCGAAAGAAACATGACTGACTGGGCAGAATATTTTCCCGCAGTAGGTTGCCATTATTTTCTGCGGTAGACTAGTTGCCGACCAAGGCTATAAAACTCAATCTGTCATGCTATTTAACCTCTAGCAGGAGGGAGAAGAGACGGATTTATACCCTTAAGAATGAATACCTTTCGTAAGTGAATGCAACGAATTTAGCTGGAATTCGAACTCGGCTCTCCGATTTTTCCTTCCGAGCCGATAACCACCGCACCGCAACACACATTCTCTAAGAGTAAATAAAAGCAAAAAATTTAAATATTTCGAATAGAAATTTATGGTTTCAACTGAATATGTTTTAAAACTAATTGCGTGCTTTCAACAAGAGATCAAAATTGGATTGCTACCAAATCTACTAATTTCTGTTTGTTTGTTTTACTTTCATGGTGTTTTGCTTTAGTTTGGGTGGGAGTTACTATTTTTCCATAGCTGGGACCCTAACAGGTGCTTACCACCCAGGGAACAAAATCAACTGAGAGGTGGTATCACGCTCCTTCCATAACTCAATCAGTGGCATTTCTGCCGGATGTAGTTTATCGTCAAACCTAGAACAATTGATATTTTAAATTTCTGGATACTTGTGAATTGTTATTCTTTAATAATTATGTTTTAATAATTCAGAAATCTAACATTTAAAGAGAAAATTTCAAGATGTGTTGGCTTCAGTGAAAATACACCTATTTTAAAATTTATTATTCTAGGCGTGCGAGAAAATTGGACACAAATGAAAAGTGATTTAGATGAGAAAATGCAATATGTCGTCACTGTTGTTCGTTTGTCCCTTTTCGACTGTCAGTCGTGTTTCCATTAAAAACCTATTGACAGGCAAAATCATTCATAAACCGAGTAAAGTACTGCGTCCGATAGCGTCAAGTGGATGACAGACGTTGGGGAACTTGTAATTTCTTTCGTAATGATTTTGCTCAGCTCAAAAGAGTCACGGAAGGGGAGCCTCGGATACGAAATAGAAAGAAAGAAAGAAAGAAATAAAAGCAGATTAAGAAAGAAAACAAACAAGAAAGATGAGCACAAAAGTGAGAAAGAAAGAGTGACATTGAATTCAGAAATAAAGAAAATTATGAAAGAAAGAAAAAATAAATGAATAAAGAAAGAACGAACGAAAAAAAAAAGCACAAAGGTGTGAAAAGAAAGAAAGAAAGAAAGAAAGAACGAAAGAAAGAACGAAAAAAAGCACATAGGTGTGAAAGAAAGAAAGAAAGAAAGAAAGAAAGAAAGAAAGAAAGAACAGTCCGAATAAACAATAGGATAAAAAGATATATAGGCGAAAGAAAGAAAGAAAGAAAGAAAGAAAGAAAGAAAGAAAGAAGGAAAGAAAGAAAGAACAGTCCGAATAGACAACAGGATAAAAAGATATATAGGCTAAAGAAAGAAAGAAAGAAAGAAAGAAAGAAAGAAAGAAAGAAAGAACGAACGAACGAAAAAAAAAGTACAAACGTGTGAAAAAAAAGAAAGAAAGAAAAAAGAAAGAACAGTCCGAACAGACAATAGGATAAAAAGATATATAGAAGAAAGAAAGAAAGAAAGAAAGAACGAACGCACGAACGAACGAAAAAAATGCACAAAGGTGTGAAAAGAAAGAAAGAAAGAAAGAAAGAAAGAAAGAAAGAACGAATGAACAAACGAACCAACGAACGAACGAACGAACGAACGAAAGAAAAAAAGCACAAAGGTGTGAAAGAAAGAAAGAAAGAAAAAAAGAAAGAAAGAAAGAAAGAAAGAAAGAATAAATAAAAAGAAAGAAAGAAAGAAAATGGCAAGTAAAGAGAGGGAGAGAGAGGGAGAGGGAGAGGGAGAGAGAGGAAGGTTTAGTTTTTTCGAAAAATCTTCTATATGCCTCGTATCTTTAGAACATAGGCAATCAAGTACTGCGTCCGATAGCGACAAGTGGATGACAGACGTTGTGGAACTTCTTCGACGTCCTTGCAATTTCTTCCATAATATTTTTGCCCAGTTCATAAGTCACAGAATATGAAATAGAATATGAAATAGAAAGAAAGAAAAACAGGTAAAGAAAGGAAGAAAAGCAGTTTAAGAAAGAAAGCAGTCAAGAAAGAAAGAAAGATAGAGAAGCACAAAAGTGAGAAAGAAAGAGTGACATCAAAGAAAAAATAAAGAAAGAAAAGAAAAGCAGATTAAGAAAGAGAAAAAAAAGAAAGAAAAAAGGAAAAAAGAAAGAAAGAAAATGGGAAGTAAAGAGAAAGAAAGAAAAGTTTAGCTTTTTTCGAACAAAGACAAATCTTCTATGTGCTACATGTCTTCAGGTCATAGGAGATCATGGCTCTCTACAACTTTCTATCTCTTGCGCCACTTGACAGTTTTCTTCCTTTAATAAGGCTCCTCTCCTTCCTGTTCCGCTATTCATTCACACAAGCTTGTCAGGTACGTGGCTCGCTCTCTTTCCCAATAATTATTGCTGTCAACATGCCCCGTGAAGGTGAAGCCTTTTTTTTTTTTTTTTTTTTTTGGTGGGGTGCCATTTTCTTTAAGGCTTCTTCGTTGCTTACTCGCTCCGTTCATGGAATTCTCAGCATCCTTCTGTATAACCATATTCCTGTTGTCTCTAGTCTTTTCGTCATCCGTGGGAAGATTGTCGAGTATTTACTACCATATAAAAGGATGGATACCATAGAGCAATGCTGCGCACTTTTATGTTTCTAAAGGTTATGTCCTACCTCTGCTGCCAGAGAAGATCACGCACATACGAGAGAGAGTTGCTGGGAGTCCTTGATCAGCGGGAGATATTTTCTCTTCTCTCTTCTCTGCGTTCTCTCAATGTTCTGATCTCCGCCAGAAATTCCCCGAACTTATATAACCTGAAGTTTCCTTACATTTTTGCCTTCTCAAGTTTTCGTTTAATTGCGTCATCTATGGCTAGGTACATCTGTCAATCATCTTCGCTGGCTATTGCCTTTCAAGCCGGCTGTTTTTTTATGTCAATCACACTTTTGTCCGTCACTGTTTATTTTCTGCCTTAGATGTTGATCATACTTTTGTCGGTCATTGTTTTTGATGTCAGTCATATTTCTGTCGAGTCAGAGAAATATATTACATAAACTCTTATAAAAAAAAAAAAAAAAAGCCAGAAGGAAAAGACCAAAATTGAAAAAGTTGTGAATCCAGTGACGGATTAAGTAAGTAGCATATGATACGAGCCTTTCATTACCATGGGACCTGTATTAAATACTACCAAATTGTCTAGTAATATTGGTAACTTCTAATCTGGTGAAGTTAATGTTTACATATCAGCGATTTACAATTTCATTTACTTATCATTTCAAGTAACATAACACGAAAGATCTTAAATCTTTTCACATATCTCGTCCGTATCATTTGCCTCATATTTTGGTGGTGTGTTTCTTATGTTGATAGAATTTTAAATACTTACATGTTTTATAAGCTCTCTTCATATGCTAGTAGGTTAGGTTAGGTAGGGTTAGGACTTCTAGGCCTCACGGCCTCTCGTGTGTCCCTTCTTAAATCCCCTCTCCCCTCTCTTAGCGTTGTGGCATGGCCGAGATGGAGAGAAAATAAATTATTTCCATCTCTAATCAAACTCATATTTTAAATTTAATAGTGTCTTATCCTTTTCAATAAGGCTTTTAAATTCCGTAAGAGTTTTTGCCAATTTTATGTGTGATGGTAGTGCATTCCAATACGTTGTGATTCTGTTACAAAAAAAAAGTTTTGTCTAATATTAGTTCTGCTGGGCTGGGTTATTATTTTTAATTCGTTCTTACGTGTTCTAGAATAGTCAGACATAGTGAATAAATTCTTATTGGTGTGGTCAGTAGAATGGAATATCTTGAAAACATTTATCAAGTCCCCCCTCAGTCTTCTATAAATACTTAATGATTTAATATTTGTGTATTTTTAAATATGGCTTCCATTTATGTCAGCGTTTATCAAGCTTTTAACTTTTGCGTAACCCTTAAAATAAATTACATGCATCAAGGAACCCACCACGTTTAATTTCGTTGTTTTTCTTTTTTTTTTTTTCATTTTTTTTTTCAGCGGAGTTCTATCGATTGTTATTTGAACTTTCCGATTATCAAAACAAATTTTGAAAAATTACAATATTTAAACAAATTTGTGGTGGGGGGGGGTCAGTTTCTCATACAACGTTAAAGTAAATTGATCCTCCATTTTCAATCCACTATAAGGTTGTATGAGAAACTGGCCTCCCCCCCAGTAAAATTGTTTAAACATTGAAATTTCTTTTTTTTTCTTTTTTTTTTTTTTGTCATCCGTAAAGTTTAAAATGTAAAAGATAATACTGCACTGAAAAACTTTGATAATGAACAAATTTACAGGTGGCGGTAATGTCGTACCGGCGACTGGTTTCAAAGTGGAGGCTCGATTTACTATAGCGTTGTATGCGAAACTGATCCCCCCATCAGAAAATGTTTAAATATGGAAGGTTATCATTTTTTTTTTTTTTTTTTGTCAATCGTAAGGCTAAGGGGGTAATCGATAGGACTGCGCTGAAAAAAAAAGTAAAAAAAAATTAAATGTGGTCTTATTCTGCTTCAGGTCCGCCAAAAAATTATATACTATATTATTCTCATTTTCTTTTCGTTGAGGTTAACGTGATAGATATCAAAGAAAAAAATAAATACTTCTTTGCCAGTTTTTTCTCTAATGCTAAATAAAATTCATTCTGTTCGTTTATAATACTTCATTAGGGAGTTTTCTTTCACACGGAAAAATTCTAAACGCAAACGACAAAACAATGACTGGTGTATTACTATATTCGCTGTTATAAACTCTTGTAAAAAGCGGGTCACTCGCTGACGAAAAAACAAAACAAGATTTTAACAAAAATTTCGAATGTGTTAGAAAGCATTAAAAATACTAAAAATAATTTAAAAAATACTTTGATCTTTTCTCTAAATAATAATATAAATATTTTGACAATATAATTTTGATTTTTATTAACTTTAATATCATGCTATGCTGTTTTTTCAGTGAATGAATGGAGGTACCTAAAAAAAGTGCATACACTGGCGCCGTACTCACATCACTAAATACAGTGGCTTGCAAAGTCTACACCCCCTTTAAAAATCTATATATTTTGTATAATTTAACAAGGAATAACACATTTTTTCAATTACAAATGATTGTTAAATAATAAGCAGATCCATCACATTTTCCTTTGATATAAAAATGACATTTTAAAAATGTCACACTGGTTCTTAAAATATTGCAAAGACATTTTTCTAAGTTATATGATTTTAACCCTCTAGGGCCATTCGTATCATATTTGATACAGTATGAAAACAAGCCTTGAAAGAAATATTTTCCTGAAAAACTTTTTAAGAGAAATATTTTATAAATTTCAAATGAAAGCAGTACTGACTGCTCAGTCAATGAATACCAAATGTTTCCTTATAGGGAAATACTTTATCAAATATGATACGAATGGCCCTAGAGGGTTAAGTAGTAATTAGTGGGGGATCTGTTTATTACTTCATAACAATATAGAACTGATCCCCCACTTTATGCCCAGTAGAAGCCTTAACCCTCTAGGGCCATTCGTATCATATTTGATACAGTATGAAAACAAGCCTTGAAAGAAATATTTTCCTGAAAAATTTTTTAAGAGAAATATTTTATAAATTTCAAATGAAAGCAGTACTGACTGCTCAGTCAATGAATACCAAATGTTTCCTTATAGGGAAATACTTTATCAAATATGATACGAATGGTCCTAGAGGGTTAAGAATCACTGTGAAATTTTTAAAATTTAATTTTTATATCAAAGGAAAGCGTGATGGATGTGCTTATTATTTAACAATCATTGGAATTTTTTTTTTTTTAATCGTATCACCCCGAGCAAGGCGGTAACGCCACTGATGTGTAAGGGGCTTCGTAATAGTGAAAAGATTGGAAAAGAGAAAGCCGGAAACCACATCCTAAACAGGGAACAAGGGATGAGCCTCTTAACCTGTTCAATAGACGAGGGTGGAATGTGAACCAGGCGATAGATCTATCTACTCCAATTGAAAAAAAAAACAGGAAACCAAAGTGAGAAGATTGGAAAAGATAAAAGCCGGAAACCACATCCTAAACAGGGAACAAGGGATGAGCCTCTTAACCTGTTCAATAGACGAGGGTGGAATGTGAACCAGGCGATAGATCTATCTACTCCAATTGAAAAAAAAACAGGAAACCAAAGTGAGAAGATTGGAAAAGATAAAAACCGGAAACCACATCCTAAACAGGGAACAAGGGATGAGCCTCTTAACCTGTTCAATAGACATGGGTGGAGTGTGAACCGGGTGATAGATAGATCTATCTACTCCAATTAGAAAAAATGTGTTGTTCCTTGTTAAATTATACAAAATATATAAATTTTCAAAGGGGGTGTAGACGTTTGCAAGCCACTGTATATTCCTAAAGATTGTTATATTTTTTAATAGCATAATAGGTTAGATGAGATAATGTATATACAACAATATTACAATAACCAAGAATACATTGTGTGTGTTCAGTAATATTACGTATATGAAATCAAATAAAAAGTCAAAAGTAGATTAGCTTATCTCACACATTCTTGCGGAAACTTCAGAGACTTTTTACGGAACCCCAGCTGAGAGACGCTGCTTTAAGTATTGGAAATAAAGAAATCGAACATCGAATCATCATCATCATCATCATCATTCTGCGGCCTCGACCGAGATTCAAAATCTTGTCAGTAGCTGAATACTTGATGCTTCGCTGGAGCTACCAAGGGTGTTTTTATCGTGACACCATCACTAGACGGGTTGCCTACCACGGATTAAGAGAGGCCCATTCACTCTCATTGAAAGAAGGATATCCCGCGCCAGTTTCCCAACCTGGTATTTTTTACAACCGAGCGGTATATCGAATACTTGATGCTTCGCTGGAGCTACCAAGGGTGTTTTTATCGTGACACCATCACTAGACGGGTTGCCTACCACGGATTAAGAGAGGCCCATTCACCCTCATTGAGAGAAGGATATCCCGCGCCAGTTTCCCAACCTGGTATTTTTTACAACCGAGCGGTATATCGAATAGGCTGCACCAGAGGTAGTTTTGCCTAACACCGCAAATTGCTACAGAGCCAAAACATCAACTTGAAAATTCGAGCCACGTACTTAAATAGCCTCGTCAGATCCAAAGTCCTGGGTATGACGAAAAACTACAGCCGGCAGCATGATTGTAATATTGTAGGTTTTGAAAAGTCTGGAACCATCTCTTAATTACTATTTGTCTATATTTCTGAGATGAGGTAGTATTTACAGTATTTACATTATTCGGACTATTGTCCTAATCTTTGTTGGCATTTATACGACGTTTCGGCCGTTGTACGCTTCAGCCTTCTTCAAGTGCTAGGAAATTTCGAACCCAACCCTTTATTACAATCACTAGGGTATATCATTCTCATTCCTTGTGTAGTAGTGGCTCTTTTGGTAGTCATGAGTTATCACCCTCTAACCCTGCAAGTTACTTGTTCACCACTGCTGTAGACTGTTATTGAACTCACAACTCTTTGGGTCTACTCACAATACCATGCTCTTATCCCCTTATATATCCTCTCTCTTATAATAAAGATAATTATATATATATATATATATATATATATATATATATATATATATATATATATACTATATATATATATATATATATATATATATATATATTACAATCACTATATATATATATATATATATTACAATCACTATATATATATATATATATATTACAATACTATATATATATATATATATATATATATATTACAATCACTATATATATATATATTACAATCATATATATATATATATATATATATATATATATTACATCACGTGATGCGCGTGGCCGGGCATCACGTGAGCACCTGTCTATTTTTTATAAAACTTTCAAAACTCCATTTCCACTGTTAAATAATGTAAGATCGATATTCATGCTTTATTTATGTATAGCGAAGTGCCTTTGATATTAAATGGCATTTTTGTATCTTCAACCAATATTTTTCTTAAGCGTTCTTGTGAGTTTTTTAAACTTATTTATAAACGGAACATTGTCTGTGTGTGCGTCGGTGTGTGTGTGTGTGTGTGTGTGTCCGTTACCTATAGATTCCGAAACGGCTGAACCGATTTTCTTGAAAATTTACGCAGTTGTACTATAAGCGTCTGCGAGTGTTCTTAGCTAGGTTTTGTGTCGAGCTACACCCGATAAATATCGATAATCAAAAAAATCGTGTTATAGAAGGAGTGGTCCGATTTTAATCAAATTTGATACACTCATAGACAAAGACGTAATGAATTTTGAAGGCTAAATAAGTCCTCCGAAACTAAGAACTACAATTATACCTACTTAGATCCAAACCCGAAGTAAAAACTAAAATAAAAGGGCTGAAAAAATACAGATAGACAGGCAGATAATCAGACACACACACAAACATCTTGCCTTTTAAATATATATATATATTTAATCTTGCCTTTTTTTAATATATATATATATTATCGATTTTCTGCAATATTGTAAGAACTGCAACCTTGAAATTTCTGAATATCATTTCTTATGTCTTTGTCAACGAGTGTATCAAATTTGATTAAAATCGGACCACTCCTTCTATAACACGATTTTTTTGATTATCGATATTTATCAGTTTACCTCGACACAAAACCTGGCTAAGAACACTCGCAGACGCTTAACGTAGAACTGTGTAAATTTTCAAGAAAATCGGTTCAGCCGTTTCGGAGTCTATAGGTAATGGACACACACACACACAGACACACACAGAGACAAAGTTCCATTTATAAATAAGTTAAAAAAAACAGGAAAGAAATATATATATATATATATATATATATATATATATACTTCTTTCCTGTTTTTTTTTTCCTTATGTTTTAATGTAAGATGCTCAATAGTACGTACATCAATATACATATAGTCGTTATTTTAGACGGCATATCGATATAAATATAACGGACCCACACGTTATATCATATTTTATAAGCCTCTCACTAGATTAATCGGATTCTGTGTTTTACTATTTCAGATGAGCGGCTTGCTATTACGGGCCGATCTGTTTCTTCAATATCCCGGCAATAAGATGAACATTTACACAGTACTTGCTTCAGCCAACAACGGCTGCTAAGTATAAGGATATGAAAACATTTCGTAAGCCCCGGAAATATTACTCCGTAATTAAAGAGGTCAACATCCAAATAAACCCGAAGTTTATATGATTTAAACCATATTGCTATCAATTGCGGCTCATATCATACACAGTCGGACTCCTGTAGATAGATCTATCTATCGCCCGGTTCACACTCCACCCATGTCTATTGAACAGGTTAAGAGGCTCATCCCTTGTTCCCTGTTTAGGATATGGTTTCCGGCTTTCTCTTTTCCAATCTTCTCGCTATTACGTAGCCCTCTGCACATCAGTGGCGTTACCGCCTTGCTCGGGGTGATACGATTAAAAAAAAAAAAAATCTTCATATCTGAAGGTTTTGCGAACCGTTGTTGATAAAAATGTTTCCAGTTTGGGTTATCTATGTTTGCTTGTTTTTTAATACTATCACTCACTCAATTAAGTTCCAGACGTGATACACACTTGGGCGATCATGTCTCGAAAGAGACATGACTGACTGAGCAAGAGATTATCCGGAAGTAGTTTACCATTGCTTTCTGCGGTAGACTGGTTGCCAGCCAAGGCTATAGAACCCAATCTGTCCTGTTATTTGACTCATAGGTAGAGGGATATAGATTATATTACATAATTATATTAAGTATCATTAGTGGGGGACCAGTTTATTACTTCATACTAATAGAAAACCGAACACCCACTTTTTGCCCAGTAGAAGCTTTAATTATGCTTCCAACTATTATATTCAGTCAGTTAAGTGTCATACGTAATACACGATTGGGTGATCATGTCTCGAAAGAGACATGACTGACTGGGCAAGAGATTATCCGGCTGTAGGTTGACATTACGTTTTGCGGTAGACTGGTTGCCAGCCAAGGCTATAGAGTTCAGTTTGTCCTGCCATTTAACTCATAGCTAGAGGGAGAAGAGATAGATTATATTACATTATTATATTAAATAAAATTAGTGGGGGATCAGTTTATTACTTCATACTAATAGAAGACCGACTCCCAGCTTTATGCCCAGTAGAAATTTTAATTATGTTTCCAACTATTATATTCAGTCAGTCAGTCAAGTGTCATACGTGATATACGCTTGGGTGATCATGTCTCGAAAGAGACATGACTGACTGGGCAGGAGATTATCCCACAGTAGGTTGCCATTGCTTTCTGAGGTAGACTGGTTGCGAACCAAGGCTACAGAACCCAATCTTGTGAGATCTGAAGTTATAAAAATATGTTATGTTATTCTGTTTTCACAACTGAATACATGGTAGATGGAACTCAGCTTTTGCGCAGAGACATGTTTGTGTGAACATAATTACTAGAGGCGGTGAAATGCGTGTTTTTATGTTGTTGAAGTTATATTTTGGAATGCAGTTTGATTATAAAAATGCAGATTGTTGCTAATTTAAAAAAAATAAAAACGCGGATTGTTGGTCATTTTTTATGAAATGCGGATTGTTTGTCACTTTTTTTTATAAAATTGCAGATTTTTGCGCATTTTTTAAATAAAAATGTAGATAATTGGTCATTTTTTTTATAAAAATGTAGATTATCGTTATTTAATAAAAATGCGGATTGTTGGTCATTTGGCTATAAAAATACGGATTGTAGGTTCTTTTGTTATAAAAATTCGGATTGTTGGTCATTTTTTTTATAAAAATGCCGATTGTTGTTCATTTTTTTTTGTAAAAATGCAGACAGTTGGTCATATTTATTTATAAAAATGCCAATTGTTGGTCATTTTTATTTTAATAAAAATGCAGATTGTTATTCTTTTTAATAAAAATGCGGACTGTTGGTCATTTGTTTATAAAAATGCGGATTGTTGGTTATTTTTTTTTTATAAAAATGCGGATTGTTGGTCATTTTTTTATAAAAATGCAGATTGTTGGTCATTTTTTAATAAAAATGCGAATTGTTTTTCATTTGTTTATAAAAATGCGGTTTGTTGGTCATTTTCTTTATAAAAACGTGGTTTGTTGGACATTTGTTTAGAAAAATGCAGATTGTTGGTCATTTTTTTTTAATAAAATACGGATTGTTGGTCATTTTTTTTAAATGAAAGATTGTCCTGCCATTTAACTAAAGGCATTCACTTACGCGCAAATACCCTTTAGAAAATATATTAATCCGTCTCTTCCCTTCAGTTATGGGTTAAATAACAGGACAGATTGGGTTCTATAGCCTTGGTTCTTTGGCCTTGGGCGGCAACCAGTCAACCGCAGAAAGTAATGGCAACCTACTGCAGGATAATCTTCTGCCCAGTCAGTCATGTCTCTTTCGAGACATGATCGCCCAAGCGTGTATCACGTATGGCACTTAACTGACTGACTGAATATAATAGTTGGCCATTTTTTCTCTTGCGTTTTTAATAATAAATGATTTCGTGTATAATGACAATTTACAAATGATGATCATGATGATGGTTTTGTGGCAGTTGTTGCTCGCCCTCCTCTTCCTCATCCTTCTCCTTCTCCTTCTTCTTTTTCGTTTTTTTTTTTTTTTTTTACTCGTTTTTTTCCCGTTTATTCTCAGTTTGATAAAAACTTTCAACAGTCCAAGATGTTTTTCTCTGACTCCCCGACAATTTACTGGGCACTATTCAGTAAATTTGTCACGCAATGGCGAAATGTTACCCCCAGCTGGAATGTTTCCATTTTCTTTCCATTTTAAATAAACAAACGAACACACACACACACACACACACACACACACACACACACACACACACACATGGATGCATTTGTTATTACATATCTGAGAGAAAATGGCTCAACATCCGGGACAGAGCATATGTAAACGTAAGCTTTGTAGATGACATTTTTAAGCAGGAAACAGACAGTTGCTATTCAGTGTTAGTATATACACACTGATCATATAAGGATGTGTGTGTTCTTGCGTGTGTGTGTGTGTGTATGTATGTGCGTGCCAAAATTTTCAAATAGAGTATATTTGTAAAAGAAAAACATAAAATGAGAAAAAAAAAACAACTTATCTCAGTGCTCGTCCACTGAATGACTTTTTCTAGGCAAATGTCTTAATAAAGTCGGCAAAGTTTAGCTTTTGTCCTATTTCTGTATATATATATATATATATGGCAAAGCAGTTACTTCCCCTACCTACCACTACTAACTCAAGGGTCAAACCACATGCCTAAGAAGAAATTCCTACTAAAATTTCGCTAGCTTAACCCTAAAGAAACTAGTATCACCCAACCCTTTTCTTTACTAGAGCATACCTCTGGCCTTAGAGTTTTCCCTCATTCTTTGTTTATATGGGTCTGAGAATGCATGTCTTAAAATGGCATGTTGAAAATGGCTATTTCCTCTCTAAGTTTTACCTGAATTTACAGATAGATAAATAAATAAATATACATATATGTGTGTGTACGTATATGTGGGTGTGCGCGTGCGTGTGTGTGGCCTAAATATTGCCTTGAAACGCACACGCTCGACCCCACCACACACACACACACACACACACACATATATATATATATATATATATGATGCGTTTGTTTGTACAGTATACAGAAAAAAATAAAGTTAACTTTTTCAGAAAACTATATATATATATATATATATATATATATATATATATATATATTAGTCATCCACATACAAGCCCGTTTCGCTGTATCACAGCTCATCAGTGTCCTGTGATGGAGTTTATCAAGGCAAAAAAACGAAATGAGCTTTATTCTAAATTACGTATCTATAAACAGTGTTGGAAACCACAAAGACGCTCACAAATCATTTCAAAAGATTAACATATTTTAGTTTTTAGAATTCCTTCATGTGTAGTGCAAAGTCACGAGATATTAAAATGAAAGGAATTTGACCGTTTTCTTTGAAAACTGTTTATTTCGTGTGTTAGCTCATGTCATCTTTTTCCCTTGAAAAAGTCAATCACAGAACGAAACGCGTAGGCGATTTAAAATACAGTTTTCCTCTTGTCTTTATTTTATTTAACCATTCTGTCTTTGCTCTCAGATTATAACTGAGTATATTTTACAAATTATATATATATATATATATATATATATATATATATAGCTATCTGAAAAAGGTTTTATATGTTAGAGTTTGAGTTTTTATTGATGGCATATCAACCTCTGTGGGTTATTTAATGCCAAAAAAGCGGAGTTTTTAGGTATTTTTAATGTTTTGTTATCGTGAGAAATTTAAATTAGTCAGATTTTGATTAAAAAATAGTTTTGTATTAAAAATGTATTGCTGGTAATATATATTTTCTTAAATATTTATTGTGGCAGTAAATTTTTCAAACATATGTTGTGGTAATATTATTTTTCAAAAATGTAAAATTTTCTATAAAAGTCTATTTTTTTGCATATATTTATATAAAATTCTATTTTTAAAATTTCATAGTGTTTTGACAGCATAGCTGGAACCTTAAGAGCTACAAATCCGTGTCATGGTGGACCTGGGAACAACAGCAATTAAGAGGTGGTTCCATGCTAATCACAAGCTCCCAATCAGAGACCTTACTGCCGGATGCAGTTTACCATCATACCCAGGACCCAGTTTTATATATATATATATATATATATATATATATATATTCCAGATACCACGCCATAGAAAACACAAATATGGCAGCCATACCAAATCTCTGATGTTACCATGGCTGCCAGACAAAGAGATGCAGAAGATTGCTTTTAGCTCCCAAGCAATGAAACCAGCTTGATTCGTGGCTGGAGATGGCAGACTGGACAAGAAAAAAAAGAAACAAATATTTTAACACTATCGCTTTTTTTATATCAGAATATGATATATTTTGCCACGAAATGCAAAGCAAAAGTGTAACTCGACTGTTTTGCATTATTGTCAGTTTCACCCTTTGGTTAAAATGCTAAATCTATCAGCATCTCTTTATCAAACCACAAAATACATTAATATGTATACTAGCAGGATAGCCCGGCGTTGCTCGGGTGTAATGAAATCTTTAAAACTAATCCATGGTCCTGAAGCTCAGACTCAGCCTAAAGAATATTTCTGTGAAGTTTGGTGAGAATCGGATAAAAATTGTGGATTTGTATAAAGGACATACAGACAGATAAACAGACACACACACAAACATCTTGCCTTTTATATATATATATATATATATATATATATATTATCGATGTTTGCACTATTGTAAGAATTGCAATCTTGAAACTTCTGAATATCGTTTCTTACGTCTTTGTCTATGAGTGTATCAAATTTGATTAAAATCTGACCATTCCTTTTATAACCCGATTTTTTCAATTATCGATTTTCGATATTTATCGGGGGTACCTAGCTAAGAACACTCGCAGACGCTTATAGTACAACCGTGTAAATTTTCAAGAAAATCGGTTCAGCCGTTTCGGAGTCTATAGGTAACGGGGACACACACAGACACAGACACACACAGACAAAGTTCCATTTATAAATAAGTTATATATATATATATATATATATATATATATATATATATATATATATATTGATTGATTGATTGATTGATTGATTTATTGATTGTTTACTTAGTTTGTGCTCATAATAAAACTAGACCAATGCACATTTATATTAAAAAGTGTTCAATACAATTATATTGTAGAAAATATATTTTTGAAAATCGCCTGAAGACAACACTCATGATAGAAACCTAAGTCGCGTAATTGATTTACAAATGGAATATATATATATATATATATATATATATATATATATATATAAAGAGACTTGTACCCGCACAAAAAACAAATGGATTTAAATAGAATTCACGTCATAATGTACATAAGACCGCATTATCAAAGGTGTTCTTGTGTTCTTTGGAAGAATTTAAATGATAGACAGGACACATAAATATGAATTGAAGAAAGGAAGATGGAACTCGCTTAAAAACAAAATTTAATCAAAATTACTTAAAATGTAAGGTTGGTGTAAACGTAACGTTCAACAAGAACAATAAAATGGTTGGTTGTTTGGTTTGTTTTTATGGCATATCAACACCTCGGCGGGTCATTTATTGCCAACTAAATTTTATGTATTTATTGCTGGTAATACCTTTTTTTCCTTCAACAATTTATTGTTGTTTTTCATACAAGTTTTGTGTCTAGTAATACTTCTTACTTTTTGAGTATCAAGATTCATTGGGATTTGTTTTTAAGGGCAGGGTCCCCCAGTCCTACCCTGTTATTTTACCTATAACTGGAAGAAAGGAACGGTTTAATACCTTTCCCAAGGGTACCAGTGCTTAAGTGAATGCAGGGTATTCAACTGAAATTCGAACTCGTCTCACCGATTTCTCTTTCCGAGCCGATATCCACTGCACCACAACGCACATCCGTCACTAAACGCTTACAGCACCAGGTATTCCCAAGCAGTCAGCCATCTAAATACTGACCAGGCTCAACGTTGCTTAACTTCGGTGATCGAGTGAGAACCGATGTATTCAACGTGATAGGCCGTAAGCCTAAAATAAAATGGAAAAAAGGGACCCAAAAACCCACCAACAGCCGTAAGGAGCGAATGAAGTGCTCCTTCTGTCTGCACAGGCTAGGCTGGTGTATTTTTAAATACACAGTCCCAGAACACGTAGATGATAGTTCGAGCGGGCGCTGTGCAGGCCAGAAAACCCATGCATTCTCATACCAAGAGGCACAGTCATGATTGTCAAGTCGATCCTGTCCGATGGCCGAGACTTGAACAGCTTCAGTGGTTCTTAAAGACATATATATATATATATATATATATATATATATATATATATATATATATATATACTTCGGTTATTAGAATATTTGATATATGGGAAAATAAAAAAAAATGATAATGCTAAATTATATGTAATCAAAAAGCCAGATTTTGAAATATGCAGCTACATGTGATAAGACCATATTTATAGCTCAAATGCTTTTCCACCCATAAAACTACCTGCATACGAGCAATAAACGAACTGAGAAAATATACAAGAACAAAAAGAGGCTTAAGACAAGTATGCACCTTTTCGCCGGATTTATTCATCCTCTACAGCGAGACCTTCCTACGAGAGCTAAAAGTTCTGACAAGATTTATTATCGATGCACACAACCTTTTCATTATAAAGTACGCAGATGACACCATCTCATTATTAATGTTTTAGTGATAGAAAAAGAGCTTAAGACAAGTATGCACCTTCTCGCCGGATTTATTCAACCTCTCCATGCGCTGTCTAGTTTTGACATTTCAAAAATAATGATTTTAATGTTGAAGATAAAGAACGTTCTGGCGCACTGAAAAGGTTTGAAGACGAAGAATTGGAGACATTACTTCATAAAGACTCGTGTCAGGCGCAAGCTGAACTTGAAGAATCATTAGGAGTTGATTATACAATCGTTTCGAAACGTTTGAAACTATTTTGAATGATTCAAAAGTAACGACATTGGGTGCCGTACGAGGGGAAGCCGAGAAACGTCGAACGGCGTCTTGTTATGTGCGAACACCGATTTAATGGCAGGAAATAAGTTTTTTTTATCGATACCAGGAAATCAAAATTTGACTTACATCCATTCATTTTTCTTTCAGTCTACGGTTTCGATTTAACTGGAAACTGCTTACTGCTTTTTAGTCTTCCGTGCCAACGTCCAAAGAGTCTGAGCTCCAGGACCATGGATTAGTTTTAAAACTTTTATAACACCCGAGCAACGCCGGGCTATATTGCTAGTATATAATAAAGTACGCTTTGACGCATCGAAAAAGTTTGAAGACGAAGAATTGGAGACATTACTTCATGAAGACTCGTGTCAGGCGCAAGCTGAACTTGAAGAATCATTAGGAGTTGGTCAAACAAGAGTTTCAAAACGTTTGAAAGCATTAGGAATGATTCAAAAGCAATGACATTCGGTGCTGTACGAGTTAAAGCCGCGATACATCGAACGGCGTTTTGTCACGTGTGAACAGCTGCTTCAACTGGAGAAAAGGAAAGCTATTTTGCATCGTATCGTGACTTTCGATGAAAAGTGGGTACACACTACGATAAATCTAAACGCAGAAGATGGTGGGATATACTCGGCCATCCATCAACATCGACGGCAAATCCGAATATCTATGTTTCGAAGCTTCTGCTCTGCATTTGGTAAAAAAAGAAAATATATTTGCGAGGAATTTTACTGCATTATTTTATTAAAAAATCTGCAGCCGAAGCACACAGAATTGTTGCTAAGATTTACAGTGATCATGTTCTGTCGGAAAGAACATGCAGAGATTGGTTTAAACGCTTCAAAAATAATGATTTTTGTGTTGAATATAAAGAACGCTCTGGCGCACTAAAAAAATATAAGACGAAGAATTGGAGACATTACTTCATGAAGACTCATGTCAGGCGCAAGCTGAATTTGCAGAATCATGAAAATCAGACAACAGTTTGAAACATTAGAAAACATTAGGAATTATTTAAAGTCAATACTCATCTACTAACCACTGGACTCTAGCTCTCTCCCCACCCCCGTATAACCTTCCCTTTCTCTCCACCTATGTATCTGTCATCGCACCTGCTTTCTCAGCTTTCTATTGTTCCTTTCTAACTAGTTTGTACTCCTCACTCTTTTCTAATTAATCTTTTTACATTTATGTAGCCCCCTGCACATCAGTGGCGTTTCCACCTTGCTCGGGGTGAAATGATTAAAAAAAAAAAAAAAAAAGCAAGGACATTGGATGCTGTACGAGTTGAAGCAGAGAGACGTCGAACGGCGTTCTGGCACGTGTGGAGAACTTCTTCAATGGCAGGAAAGGAAAGATTTTTGCATCGTATCGGGACTAGCGATGAAAAGTGAATACACTACAAGCGTAGAAAAAATGTAGTGTAAGCCCGGCTATGCATCAACATCGGCGTTAAAGACTAATATCCATAGTTCGAAACTTCTGCTCTGCATTTGGTGGGATCAGCTGGGTGTAGTTTATTATGGGCTGCTCAACCGAAATCGCCATCGACTACAGTTGATGAGCCGAGTATTGAAGAAAAAACGGCCGCTATACGAACAGAGAGACACGGCAAAGTGATTTTGCAACATGACAACGCTAGGTCACATATTGCAAAACATTGGTATTCACCACTAGACTCATCTAACTCTTACCCAATCATTTGCTCTATCCTCAGATTGACACCAAAACGCTGAAATGTTCGTATTTGAGCTTCCGGTTCTAATTCTAAGCAGTATACCGCTTCCAAAATTCTGGCCGAGTGAATTGTATCATGTGCGTTGTGGTGCAGCGGATGTCAGCTCGGAACGAGAAATCGATGAGCCGAGTTCGAATTCCAGTTGAACTCCTTGCATTCACCTACGCGCAAATACCCTTGGGAAAGATATTAATCCGTCTCTTTTCTCCAGTTATGGGTTAAATAATAGGACAGATTGGGTTCTATAGCCTTGGCTGACAACAATTCTACCGCAGAAAGCAATAGTAACCTACTGGGGAATAATCTTTTGCCCAGTCAGTCATGTCTCTTTCGAGATATGTTCGCCGAAGCACTTTAACTGACTGAATTGTGTCATGAGTTTTTTTCTCTAAGACGGTGGCCAACTGACCCGACTATACTGCGCAGACGACAAAATCATAAACAAACAACGAGCATGCCCGAAATCGGTAAATCCGAATATCAATGTTTCAAAGCTTTTGCTCTGCATTTGGTGGAATCGATTGGGTGTAGTTTATTATGAGCTGCTGAAACCGACGGAAACCATCACGAGAGATCGCTATCGACTACAATTGATGCGTTTGAGTCGAGTATTGAAGAAAAAAAGGCCGCTATACGATCAGACACACGACAAAGTGATTTTGCAACATGACAACGCTAGGCCACATGTTGCAAAACGGGTGAAAACCTCTTTGGAAACGCTTCAATGGGAAGTCCTACCTTACCCCACAGCACTTCCATACTTATGAAGATGTCAAAAAATGGGTCGACTAGTAGTTGGCCTCAAAAGAGGTGTCGTTTTTCCTATGTGAAATTCAAATGCTACCAGAAAAATGGGAAAAAATAGTGATTAGCGATGGACAATACTTTCAGTGTTATGTTTCTTACTCATTTTTGTAAATAAGACATTACTTTTCATGAAAAATCAACGGGAATTTATTCAAGGTTCTGCATACCTCCCACTACCAGAGAAAAAGATTCTACTAAATTTCTGCTAGCTTAACCCTATAAAAACCAATAGAGAAAAATTAAAATTTTGAAATTTAAATACCAGAATATACCCCTAAATAAAAGGAGGGCGATCATTAGTATATGTCGTCATAGAAATAAGTATAAATTGAAATAATTTTCCTATTCTTCTAATTAGTCACAATATGTTTTTTTTTAATTTTGGCTAAGCAGTTACTTCCCCAATACCTACCACTACTAAGTCAAGGGTCAAGCCACATACCTCCCACTACCAAAGAAGAAATTACTACTAAAATTCCGTTAGCTTAACCCTATAAAATTATATGACATTGACTATACATTTTTCGAGTCATAACTCTATAAGGGCCCATTTAAATTCAGCATAAAAAGCACAAATACAATTCACACCTTTAATTTTTAGAACATTTAAAACGTTTCTTTGCGTATAATGCAGATGGAAATATTTTCTTTATAATGTTACGTGTTAATTGTAACAAAAGAAAAAAGAAAAATGATGGACCAAAACTCAGAGTTAAAATATAGACGAATATTTAATTTACAAAACACATTAAATAAAAATATTTACAAATATTCAGTTTTTCATTCAAATAGAAAACCTATAGTTTACTACTACCCGGCGAAGTGTTACTGGGAAAGAAGGGGAGGGAAGCTGTCAAATCCTTACCCAGATAAGTTGGCGTGGAAGTTAAGTGCTATACTTTTCGGAACTCCTTAAATGCGTATATAAAGACTAATTATTTGCTTAGTCAATGAAAAAGGCAAAAATATGGATTCACCCATGAGGTTCTCTTTCAGGTTTTAGGTGTTCGGACTTTTCTGTGGGAATTTTCGGCTAGATATAAATCCTTGAACCATAACCAGAGTTGATATGACGCAAATCCTTTTAACAACTCTTTCAAGTTTTAGTTTGTCGTTGACTTTACTTAGATAGATTCTTTCGGCTGGATATAAATCCTTGAATCGAAACCGGAGGTCAACCAATCCTACTATCAACTAACTACCCACTGCCCAAAACCTATTTTATAGGGGCTAACACCTAATTTGCATAATTCTAGACTCTTTCGAACTCTCTAGATTCTACTGAAACATTCTAGCATCTTCCAAAACGTTCTATTCCTAATTTCTCTATTTTTTCGACTACTTCATGAATTAAAAGTTTTTGTAACAACGCCTAGGACTCAATAGAATCCCTTACTACAACTTTTAGACATTATTATTATTATTATTATTATTATTATTATTATTATTATATATATATAAATGCATCCTCGTAACAACAAGGAAACTTCTTTTAATAATCATATCACCCCAAACAAAGCAGTCTACTGCCACTGTTGTGCAGGTGGTTACATAGGAGGAAAGTTAGAGAAAGAGTGATAGGTTACAGGGCGTGTCAGGAAGTGGGTTCGAAAAGGATTAAGATACTGAGAGTGGAGTGGACAGAGAAAGGAGTATGAGAGAGAGGATGCACGTTAGTGAGATAGGAGATGACTATTGACATTACATTTAAATTCTTGGAGATTGTAGCTGTCAGGGAAGCAAGTAAACGGAAGGGAATTCCACAGGCGGGAAGTGCGAGAAAAGAAGCTGTTGGAGTAGAATTTGCGTTTACATTTTATTGGTTTCAAAGTAAAAGTGTGGGACCTAGTTGCTAATCTTGTGGCTCGAGCAAATTCATGCCTAGTGGGAACCAGAGACTTAAGTTCACCGGCGCAGAAGCCGTGAAAGCATTTGTAGAAGTCACATTGCGCCGGTGAGAAAGTGACTGTATTTTGGCTGCCAGGTCGGGATAGATCACATTACAGATTTTCCGTTGGATTTTGTCAAGTATCCCTAGGTGGATAGCAGGAGCACCCGACCAGATATGGCAGCAGTATTCAATGCACGGGCGGATGCAAAGTCGGGATCGATCACATTACAGATTCTCCGTTGGATTTTGCCAAGGACTCCTAGGTGGATAGCAGTGGCACCCGACCAGATAAATTGAAATTTTCTCCTAAAACAATCTTCAGGCAAACATGTTTCTCAAGTCCAGTAGCCGTTATTGCTCTCTCTAGTATTAATGGGGAGGGTTCCTTCCTATCAATATTTTGATGATGTCATTATTTTCCCTTTCATTTATGTTATATGCGTACCTATGAACATCAATGGGTATGTCCCAATCCTCAAAGATATGTTGGACCTTATTGTGAGCGCGGCGATATTACCGCCTAGCGATTAAATTCCCTCAGAGGCACTATTCTGACATTGACTGACTCTTTGCCTTTGCGGAGACTAACCCAGTCGAGATTCCGCTGAATGAGTAGAGTCTCGTCTGGGGAATATTAGACATTTAATTTTTGCACGAGCTATACGGCTTTGATCACCCACATTAAAAAGGCCTTGTGTTACATTTTGTTTTAGATGGGGAGGCAACAAATTACTGATATTGCCGCCTAGAGATAAAATTCGCTTAGAAGCAATTCTGACATTGTATGACTCTTTGCCTTCGGGTAGAGACTAACCCAGTCGAGATTCCGCTGAAAGAGTAGAGTCTCGTCTGGGGAATGTTACATATTTAGTTTTTACCCGAGCTATATGGCCTGGATCACCCACATTAAAAAGCCTTGTACCACATTTTGTCTCAAGCAGGAAGGCAGCTAGATATCGATATTGTTGTCTAGCAGTTCACCACTAGCAGTGGTTATCTACTTCACGGCAGATGGCGAGTATTGTATTTTGTTAATGTTATGAAGACTATTATATTTTCCAACCTCCGTTTTGGTTATTTCTCATTCATAAGTGCTATCCATTTTAGCTGTTGCTGCTGTTGAAAGTCCTCTGTTACATACTACAGTTCTTTGATTCTTATGATTCTCTAGCACTAGTATAGTTTTCACGACGACCCATAGGTTAAATTCGCTTAAAGCCATTTCTAACCATTGATTTTAGAAACCGGTTTTATACAACTGAGAGTTTAGATACATCGGTTTAATCCTAATAAGCATCGATATATTCTTCTTCTTTTTCATGTGCCGTGTCCCTTCAGGACGTAAACAAGCCTGGACTTCCACTTGCCCCTTGATGCTCTCATTATTTTTCCTCTTGGTATCTCCCCCAAACCCCGCTCCACCATCCGTTTGCTCAAAACTATCAGATATGTCTTGCGTTGCTTTCCCCCTGTCTCTCTTTATGTCCTGTGAGTATTAGATTCTCCAAGCCCTTTTTCCTCATTACGAGTCCCAGCTTTCTCTTCCTGATGCTAAGAATGAGTTTTCTTTTCGTTTGCATCTTCTCCAACACCTCATTGTTACTCACGTGCTCGGTCCATGGTATTCTTCAACTTCTTTCTGTAGAACCACATTTTTTTTGCCTTTAGTCTCTCCTTCATCTTTGAAGAGATCGTCCAACATTCGTTGCCAAACTAGAAAGACAGATATCCCATAGCAGTCCAGCACTCTTTTCTTTGTTTCCAATGAGATCTTCCTGTTTCTCAATACTTTGCTTAGCTTTTGAAATGCGTCCTCGGCCATGGCAATTCGTCTTCGGATCTCAGTATCGAACTTTCTATTATCGATATATTAACAAAACCAATAAGCCATTTGCCTGATGTTGACTATCTCTAAGAATATTTTTCGGAGTAACTTTTTGCTCTTTTTTATAATTAACTTTATACGTGTAAGTGCGTGCGTACGTACCTTAATATGGCACTCAGCATGTGCTTGAGATAATCTAATCATTATCCTACGAACGGTAGTTTTTGTTTGTTTGTTTGTTTGTATTTATTTATTTATTTATTTTTTACTGGTTGAAACATTTGTCTTATGCGGTCTAGCCACCGCCTCATCTTTTACAAGTACTGCTAACTGGTTTCCGACCTTGGTCACTTCCGCATCCGGTGGACAGACTCCCCAATCCATCAACTTGTCCGAACTTCTGTCAAATACTTCATTGTAGTTCGCCCTTTCCTGACAACTCCGCTCGAAGGACGACTTTGAGAGCTAATGGTCATATTAATTTTCTATTCAGTCCGTGTGTATCTTCTTTTTCATTTTTTGTTTTTAATTTATTTTAAATGATTATTTTCACGTCAGTAGAAACCTGATAGTTTCGAGAAAATATGACGAGTTTTTATCCTAGCGTTACAGTTTCAAACCTAACAATTGTTTTAACTTAAGCCTGGATTAAGCAAGTCTGATCAGTTCGACAAGGTCAAATTGGCAGCTGATCTTAAAAATGACCTACAGTCTGTGATGAACTGAGGCAAAGAATGGCTTCTTAATTTTAACGCTTCCAAAACGAAACTGCATTCTATTAATCATCATTAAAAAATTAGTCTGCCTCCCATCAGCATTGCTGAGGCTAACAGCAAAGAGACATTCTCGGGAAAGATATGAATCCACCCGATTTCTCATCCCGAGCCGACTTGCATCAATAAACCATTGCTATATATGAAAGAAAAACAATTGCAGTTACAAATTTAGATTTTGGCAGTAAATAACTCATAGAGATGTTGATATGCCTCTAAACAGAAACAACTAATTTTTCTGACGCTCAGACAAATACTACACAATGACCCTCTACCGTGAACGGCTCTTGGTCGTTGTATTGGCTGAACATTAATATATATATATATATATATATATATATATAATTATTATTATTATTATTATTATTATTATTATTACTAGACTCCACGAGAACATTCAAAAATGGAAGTTCATTTCTAGGGATAATAACACATATTTTATATCTTGGATGTTTTTGTGGACTGTAGTAATAATACTTTCACTACATGACTATATAAAAAAAAAACAGTAGTAAAAACTCTTGCCATCTTAACTTTCTTAGATATAAAATAGGTGTAATGAGCCCCAAAAATAAACTCCCATTCCTTATATATATATATATATATATATATATATATATATATATATATATATATGTGTGTGTGTGTGTGTGTGTGTGTGTGTGTGTGTGTGTGTGTGTATTGGTCGTAAATCCGAAGAAAATCGCTTTGAGGTAAATCCCAAAGGATCCTATTAATATTAATATTAACTATAATGTAGCCAGAGGGTTTAATGTAATTAGATTTATTTATTTACAGAGCCAATATATATATATATATATATATATATATATATATATATATTTCGAAATAAATAAATTTAGTCTCTACAATAAAGACGGAAGCTGATGAAGGTTCGCCTGAAATAGGCCGCATACTTCCGCTTAACCATGGAATAACGTGTCTGTATATATATATATATATATATACAGAAATTTCAAAATATTGTTTTTATCGACGTGTCGATTTATCTGTTAAATTTTAAAGTGAGGTTTGGAAAACGACTGCATATATTAATCTTTCTTTGTGTCTGTATGCCAGTGTATGTGTGTATACTCGCCTATTTGTCCATGTGTGGATGTTGTAGATTTGTATGTGTGCGTTCATGTCTTTTCCTCGTTTAATATCTGAATAACTTTATAATAAAATAAATCTAATTATTTGTTAAACTTAGAATTTAAAATTCGCAAAATGAAGTGAATCTAATAGTCGATTAATAATGTTGATCTCAACTTAATCAAATATTAATATTAATGCCCCTAAAAATTGTTTTTAAAGACTGTTCTCGTATTCATCAAGTAAGAAGTTACTTTATTTGGATTGGTCCACACTGTCTATGCTACAATGCCCCTCCCTGATTAAGTGAGGTCGGCTTGTTTGAAACCTTTTCTTCAACTTGGAATAAACCTCATCACTTTATAAGACACAAGTAGTGTTGAAACAGAATAGCTACTTTGTAAGGATATTATAACGTATTTATGTTATAATTTCTGAATGAATATTATTAGGTCTAATTTGTATTGAACACTTTTTTCAGAATACTGTTTCTTTACATATGGAATATTATTCCATCCATACCTACCCTATAATTGATTATATATATATATATATCGCACAGAGTGGTGGTGTTAATAAAATAGTGCTCAGTGTAATATATCAGAACTATTAGATACTGAGTATTAATAAATATACATATTATTTCTCACTGGTAGTACCACTCGGAGTTTCATATACAACGCAATTTTCAGTTGTTGGGTAGAAATTGAAGATGACTTCTTACTATCGGTGACAGATAATATATATATATATATATATATATATATAACAGTCATCCACATATAAGCTTGCATTGTCTCATTCAGTCCATTGAAAAAATGCTCTGGATAATAAAATATCCATCGAGTTCTCTGTTTTTATCTAATTAATAATTTATCGCCCGGTTCACACTCCATCCACGTCTATTGAACAGGTGAAGAGGCTCATCCCTTGTTCCTTGTTGAGAATGTGGTTTCCGGCTTTCTCTTTTCCAATCTTTTCACTCCTACGTAGCCTTCAGTGGCGTTATCGCCTTGCTCGGGGTGATATGATTAAAAATATATATATATATTGATTGTATAAAATCTTTTGGACTGGAGTATCCACTCCGTCTTTACGGGTCTGCCGCTGTCTCTCATATATATATAAATACTACCAGCCATAATTATTAGGTCACCTCATTTTTTTTTTTTTTTTTTTAGCAAATGATGTATTTCATACTATTTTTAGTATTTATTGCCAAATGAAAATAGGATGGTTCTTTTGTTGTTATTACTTTGCAAAATTTTACAAAGCAAGGAAGCAAAGATGAACTCGTCCGAATCACCCTAAAATTTTTTTCATTCTTTCATTGATGAAACTGCAATATAAGTAATTATTAAATATTTATAAATTCTTTTGATGCACATATTATTGTGCAATATTAACAAAAGAACCATTCTATTTTCATTTACAATTTATCACTTGCCAATAAATACTAAAAAATAGTGTGAAATAAATCATTTTTTTAAACACTGGTGTGGCCTAATAATTATGGCCAGTAGTGTATATATATATATACTTCAATTGGAGTAGATAGACTAAACTATCGCCCAGTTCACACCCCACCCACATCTATTGAACAGGTGAAGAGGCTCATCCCTTGTTTCCTGTTTAGGATGTGGTTTCCGGCTTTCTCTTTTCCAATCTTTTTACCCTTAAGTAGCCCCCTGCGCATCAGTGGCGTTATCGCCTTGCTTGGGGTGATATGATTAAAAAAATATATATATGTGTGTGTGTGTGTGTGTGTGTGTGTGTGTGTGTGTGTATTATGAATGAAGGAATGCTCCGAATCCTACTTTTAAGCAAAATTGGTTTGGAAGTGGATCTTCCAGAAGATTAGAAACAAATGTTGAAAACTTGTTAAAAATTGAAGGGAAAAATAAAAGAAGAGACAAAAAAAAGGCAAATAAACGCATAAAAAGTCAAAATAAATAAGGTAAAAAAAAGTAAAATATAAATAAATTAATAGTTAGTTAAAAATAAATAATTTGTAAAAATAATTAAATAAAAAGTAAAATAAATAAACAAATCAACTTCTAATTCAGGGGAGAAAACTCCAAAATATTTCGTAATTGCTGTTGAGTTGCAACTCGTGTTTTTATTCTTTTGACGACTTTATCTGACAACCGCAAGGCATATGACATTCCGTTCGACTTTATCTTGTTTGTAATGAATTAGATCTGACATTAATCATTAGTATTATGAAAAAAAAAATGATAATGCTAAAATATATTTTTTTGTCGAATAATACCTTTTTTCTAACATAGTTTTTTCTACTTTTTATGAAAATGACATTTTATTCGGTATTTTTTTGTTTAGCTGTCTTAATGAATTTTCTAAGAAAAAAAAAATCAAACTGTAAAACGCCTTTTAGTTTTAAGAAATCAGTCAGTCTTTTAAATTGTCATCCGTGATACACGCTTGGACGATTGTGTCTCTTTCGAGACCTTGTGGGATAGGAAATTAAGAATTAAAATCAACCGTCTTCTTCACTTTTACAAAAATTCACAATGAAGTGTGAAATTCTGGTTTTTCCCAAATAGAAAAAGGATTGACCATGTGCTTCAAGAAAAGGTCGAAACCGGATTTCGCAAGTAGATGTTAAATTGATATTCTGACCAACGGAAGCGATCTGCAAGACTAAAAAGGACTTAGCGATCAAGTGCGAAAAATCTAGATGAATATAAATGACTTCGATCAGCGTCAGTCAGTCAGTCAGATGGGAGCAGCGAGACGAAACTACTAAAATGTAACGGGAGAAAATTCAACCACGACCCGGATATAAGGTCGCGTCGCACATCGTCCTCTTTCTACTTCTTTCTCGTATGCTGATTTCTTTTACTTCTTCTCCATTCAAAGTCATTCCTACCCAACAAACGCTAATACGTACATAGGTACATGCGCATAAACTCTTTCCAACAAATTACTACGAAGAATATTTCTTGATACCCTTAACTTTGTCATTGAACATTAATTTCTAACACAATTCATATTATCCTTTTCATTAATAAATTTCTATTTTAAAATGCAAAATATATATATTTTTATTCTTCCACTATTCCACACATTCCAACCTTCTACAACCTACCAACAACCCTCTGATGAAAACCTGATGATAATTCTGGATAAAAACTTGTAAGCTGTAGGGGGTTCAGTTATGTATCTCACAAGGCCGAATCAACAAACATTAACCATCTCCCTGTAGCTTCAGTGGTGACCCGGACTGACATAGGCAGAAGAATTTCATGCAGTAGGCTGCCATTACTTTCTGCTGTAGACTGGCTTTCAACCAAGGCTATAGAATCCAATCTGCCCTGCTATTCAACCCATAACTCCCATAAGGGAGAAGAGATAGGTTAAATACCTTTCCCAAGAGTATTTGCGCGTAAGTGAATGCAACTAATTCAACTGCAATTCGAACTTGGTTCCCCGATTTCTCATCCTGAGCCGACATCCACTGCACCACAACGCACATTAAATAATGTAATCGTCTTCTTTGAAGCTTTATTTTGACTTTATTCGATAGATAATAAGTTTGTGGTGAAGATGAAATAAAATAACTTTTTCTTCACGGTTTGCGAACTTGCAACGTGTGAAAATCTGTGGTGGATAAAAAATTAAGAATTAAAAGCATTTTAGAAAAACCCAACTAAAACATACAAAGTAAAATTGCTCACCCGCAAAAGTGAATTCAAGCGACTAAAAACATTTTGGAAAAACCCAAACCATGGCAAATTTCAGTAGTCAGTGTGCAAAGCAAAATTCTGAATCCTAATTGGATACGAAATAGAAAAATAAACGATGACTTCAGTCAAACATTTTTCAATCCTAGAAAAGAAAATATCTCTGGGAGCCGGTCACATGACCAGATTTAACAACTTAAGGACATTCCGTGACCGGTCAAGACAGTCAGATGGGAGCAGCGAGACGAAACTGCTAAAATGCAACGGGAGAAACTTCAATTACGACCCGGACATAGGGCGCTTCGCACATTGTCCCCCTTCTCCTTCTTTCTCGTGTGCTGATTTCTTTTACTTCTTCTCCATTCAAAGACATGCATACCAAACAATCGCTCACACATTCATACGTCCGTACGCATATACTCTTTTAACAATTACTACTATGAACATTTTTTACAACTCTTGATACCCTTAACTTTCTAATTAAACATTAATTTCTACGAATTCTTGTTATTCATTTCTTTTAATAAATTTCTATTTTAACCTGAAAAATGTATATTTTATTCTTCCATTATTCCACACTAATTCACACAATCTTCAACCTTCTGAGGCCAACCTTCTGATGATGAAAAGCTTCTAATAATTCTGATGATAATTCTGCATAAAACTTGTAAGCTGTAGAAAGGTCGGTTATGTATGACACAAGGCCGATTTAATTAACCATCTCCCTATAGCTACAAGCTTACCCTTCCGATCGAGTTTGGTTACGTATGACACAAAGCCGAATCAAATAAATATTAGACATCTCCCTATAGCTTCAAATCTATTTTGATGAATAAGAAAAAAGATTGCAAGTGTGAATTAATTTTCTAATTAATGAAAAAAATGATTTACAAAAATAACAAATTTAACTTTCAATGACTCATGTCATGTTTCTTGCTGACCAGAAAGGAATCTGCTTTGAGCCGGTCACATAACAGGACTGGCCTATTTATTGACGTGCCCGGTCGGTCAGAAGTCAGTCAGCGTCAGAAAGATGGGAAAGAAAGAAAGCAGAGACTACGCTTCTGAATATCACCTATGTCAAATTTCACACTAGCACATTATTAGCCTTTAATGACAACTGATGATTGCAAAGACTCTTTATACTGTCATAGCAAAATACCTAAAAATAAATCTTTTATAATGAATTCCACTGTAATATTTTAATGTGAAAAATGAATTCTTTCAGTTTGTTTTAATCATTTTGGAAACTTTTGTGTGAAAACGAATTTTGGAAATGTATTTAGTGTCTGATATTTTAATATGAATATTTTCTCTGTTTACCAAATCTACAAACATTTAATGCGTGATTCTTCTTCTTCTATGTGCCTTGTCCCTTCAGGACGTAGGCGATCATGGCCTTCCACGTTTCCCTATCCTTGGTGGCTCTGAGCACGCCTTCTCCTGTCACACCATGCAATCCTCGTCCCGTCATCCACCTGATCAGGTCCTTCAAATAAGTTATCCGCTTCTTTCCCCTGTCTCTTTTTCCCTCTATCTGGCCTGCTAGTATCAGATTCTCCAAGCCCTCCTTCCTCATTGCGTGTCCCAGGAACTTCAGCTGTCTCTTCCTGATGCTCAGTATTAATTTCCTTTTTGTTTCCATCATTTCTAGGACCTCATCATTGCTCACTCACATGCTCGATCCATGATATCCGCAGCATCCTTCTGTAGAATCACATTTCACTTGCTTCAAGTTTTTCCTTCATCTTTGATGATATTGTCCAGCATTCACTGCCATATTGAAGAACTGACATCACATAGCAATCGCGTACTTTCTTTGCTTCTAGCGAGATTGTCCTGTTTCTTAATACTTTACTCAGTTTCTGGAACGCGTCCTTCGCCATGCCAATTCGCCTTCGGATCTCTGTGTCGCACTTTCCATCTTCTGTTAAAACGCTTCCCAGACTTGTTTTAAAATAAGCTACTGACAATCACAACTGCGTAAATTTGTAAATAAATTCCTTATTTTGTGACGTTAAAACATACACGCTTGTTTCCTCGTAATTATACACTAACGCCCCTTTAATTCAGGTTAAAGTTGATCTGGTAAAAAAAAAAATTAATTATTTTACGTAATCAGAGACATTTTTAAATCTAAAGTAAAAACACAATTCAGTTTTGTGAAATTCGATAAACGAACTCGATAGACGATGACAAAAAAGAAAGTGAATATTGCTTTAATAATTTTATTATATTAAAAATGATTTTTCTAGATATAATTCCTATTTAAACCATCAGTTAAGTGCCATACGTGAAACATGCTTGGACGATCATGTCTCGAAAGAGACATGAATGACCGGCCAGAAAATTATCCCTCAGTAGGTTGCCATTGCTTTCTGTGGTAGACTGGTTGCCATTCAAGGCTATAGAACCCAATCTGTCCTGTTATTTAACCCATAACTGGAAAGAAGAGATGGATTAATACCTTTCCCAAGGGTATTTGTCCATAAATGAATGCAATAAATTCAGCTGGAATTCGAACTCGGCTCCCCGATTTCTCGTTCCGGGCCGATATCCACTTCACCACAACGCACATATTTTACGTGTAAATGAATGTAATGAAATGGTTCTTCAATTTCTCATTTCTGCCCATATTCTAACAGGAACGGCAAGAACAAAAAAAAAAACAAAAAAAAACAGTATCACATGGTTAAAGAAATACAGTAATCGCGTCATGTTAGACAATTTTTCTTGTCAGACTCTTTCTTGCATATTTAAAACTACCATTTGTCTGTAGACAGAAAATTGCTATTGGGTCTGGTCTGAAGCTCTTACTATATATCTCAAGGTTCTTGAAAACGTTCAAAGAAGAATCTGCAATGTTGTCGATCCTGACCCAGTATCTCAACATCATTCATTCTCTCATCACTATGACGGGGATTTGTAGTGAGTGCAAAATGAAAGCTCTTTTTACCTACACCTTTTTAATTACACCTTTTTAATTACACCTTTTTAATTACACCTTTTTAATTCTGGTGAGCTGAGGTGAAAATTAAATGGAATTTGCGAGCCTATGTGAAACTTTCTTAGGACAAATGAAATCCTTGCCATCAAAAAAGTTGACTGGTGAGCTGAAGAGAAATAAATTTGCAAACCGATATATATATTAGCCAAGAAGCAAGAAGACAGAAAAGATAGCAAGCCTATGCGAAATTCTTTTTTTATATAAAATCAGGAGAAAAATTAAATTAATAAGAGTGTGAAAGGCTCTTTTTTGTACTTATTCAAAGCAACCCTGTAGCGAAGGAATGATAACTCAATTTATCAACTCCCATTTAGAGGATTGAAAATATAAATTCGCGATCCGTGAAATTGTTTTCGGACTAATGAAAACCTTTTTTTTAATCATTTCAACCCAAGCAATGCATTTTACTGCCATTGTTGCGCAGGGGGTTACATACGGTAAAATGATGAGAAAGAGGGGTTAGTTACAAAAAAAGTCAGGGGGGCGTTAATAGACGGATGAGAATACCGGTGTAATGGGGGTGGAGTGGATGGAGAAAAGGGCTTGAGAGAATGGATTCGAGTTAGTGAGATAGGAGATGTCAATTGACCTTACATTTAAATTCTTTTAGATTGTAGCTGTCGAAGAAGCAAGTATATGGAAGGAAATGCCATAGGCAGTAAGTGCAAGAAAAGAAGCTGTTAGAGTAGAAATTGCGGTTACATATTATCGGTTTCACTGTAAAAGGGTGGGACCGAGTTGCTAGTCTAGTAGCTCGTGTAAATTCATGCATAGGAGGCACCAGTGAGCTATGCTCATTGGAGCAGAAGCCGTGAAAGTATTTGCAGAAGAGCACAGGGAAGCCACGTCACGTCGGCGAGAAAGCGACTGCAGCCGAGCTGCCAAGTCGGTATCGATGACATTGCAGGTTCTCCGTTGGATTTTTTCACCAACCCCGAGGTGAATAGCAAAATAACCTGACCAGATGTGACAGCGGTATTCAATGTACGGGCGGATGGTAGATTTATATATGTGCAAAATAGATTTAGATTAGACGAAAAAAACTTCCTGGCCCTACAAAGGGAACCAACCTTCTAAGTAGCAGATTTAGCTATAGATTCAATATAGTCATTCTATTTGAGGTTGGCTGATAGATTTAGGCTGAGGAGGCGCAGTTTTTAGCCTGATCTATTCTGATGGGGGTGGGGTAGGATAGCAGCTTCGTTTTGGAAGCATTAAAATTTACGAGCGTTTCATACCCACAGACTGGAGGTTCATTTCAAAGTCAGCAGTGAAGTTTACTTTGTCAGCCTCGGCTGATTTCTTATTGAGGCGGAAGTAAATGGCCGTGTCGTTAGCATTAATGTCTACTTGGGATCTGATTACATTAGGAGGATCGTTGATGAAGACCATAAACAGCGTAGGACCTAAAATAGAGCCTTGATGTACACCTGCGTTCGTATGATAGTATCTGGAAGCATACCCATTCAATGCTACCTTCGATTTAAAAGGAAAGACTAGATAAGGTCAAACAACTGTCCAATTATACCAGAGCCATGAACCTTGCGTAGAAGGCCAGCATGTCAAATTCTGTCAAAAGCTTTGGATATATATAGCACAACAGCTCGAGCTTTGCCGTTCTTATTAAGAGCCTGGTATATACACTCAGTGGTGGTCGTTAATACATCAGCAGTAGACCTGTTGAAGCAGAAACTATACAGTTTATCGGAGAAGAGGTGGTGGGCTGTGAGATGCTGAACCACTTCAGCATTAATAATAATCTCGATCATTTTACCAAAAATCGATAGGAGTCTGATGGGGCGATAATTAGAGGGGCCTCCAAAGTTCTTAAATACAGGAACCACAGAGGAGGATTTCCAGCAAGTAGGGAAGCAAAAAGCAGAGAGGCAGTAGTTGTAGAGTTTGGAAAGGACATAAGAGAATTCGAGGCACATTTCTTCAGGACACTGATTGGAATTCCGTCACCTCCGTTCTCCTTATCGGGGGTCAAGCTTTGAAATTATGTCAGAGACCAGCGAGGGAGTAATGTAAACGTCAATCAGCTGAGCGTCAGTTCTAGGTGTTAAGTCGGGTGCGGATACACTAGACGAATCAAATGTTGAGTTCGTGAAGAATCCGCCAGCAAAGCATTCAACCTTGTCCGCTGATGATGTGAGGGCCTTAAATTCATTGATTGAAGTGGGGATTGAGAGCTTGCTGTTATTTAACACATTTTTACAGAGCCGTCCGTAGTCTTTGGAGCCGAACTTGCGAGATGCTATACACTGTTTCATTCTTTCAGCAAACAAAAACTTAGCATCATTTAGGATCCTCTTGCACTGATTACGAGCAGAAGCAAAAAGGCACCTATTATGGTCAGGCGCATTCTCTGATAAAGCTGGAAGAAGTGATTCCAGTGGGCAGTAGCAGCGGAGCAAGCAGAGGAGAACCAGGGCGGTGAATGGAGTTTAAGTCGTAACTTTCTGACTGGGATGAAAGCATCGATGCCAGCTTTAACCCATGAAGAGACATCGGACGCAGTCTTCAACGAGAAGACTAAAAACTTTGTTCCAAGAGACTTCACATAGGAAATCGCGGAACGACTACCAGTCCGCTCTTTGGTAGGGGTAAGATATTCTGCTAGTCTGGGGTTCCTGGGAAGAAGCCACAACATGATCAGAGTTTTCAAGAGGGCAAAGCTGCATCACATGGCAAGTGTCAGGGATAGAAGTGAAACAGAGATCTAGCAGTGAATTAGTTTCATTACTGTTATTAGAAAACGCGCGGGGAAATCAACTATTTGTGTCAGGGATTGAGTGATTGAAAAGTTCATGGTATGGTCACCAGCAATATCTGTGACAGAGTTTTCCAGCCACTTGGCGTGGTGGGCATTGAAGTCTACAAACACAAATATATGGGCGAATGGATGAGAGAAAATGGCCTTATCTATATTTTTAGAGATGCTGTCAAGTACGGAACATAAGGGGGTGCGGTAGAGAAAGAAAAATGGCTAATCGAGCTTAGTAGAGACGGAGACACATGTAAGAGTGATCAGGAGATTCAAGAGAAATCCCCCTAGCTAGAGGGAGATGTTCGCTGACATAAACGCCAATTCCATGCACATGTACATTGGAGCCCTTCCTAAAGAGGGGAAGGTAACCAGGGATATAGAAATCAGAGGAAGGAATAGAGGGGTCAAGGTTAGTTTCACGAAGAGCTAAGATGCCAGGTAACTTTACTTTGATGAAGTATCCAACGCTGCAAAAGTTGGTACGGGTATCACGAACGTTCGAAAAAAGAGATGTTAATAGGTTTAGGGGATTTATGTTTAGCTGGTTTAGTTTTAGTTCTTACTTTGTGTGATGTTGTTGTGGTTCGGACGACGTGGTAGGAATTTGAAAGTGTAGTCACCTTTATAAAGTAGACTGGTTGTCCAATCCATCACATTAATAATAAAAATAACTCAGAGAACAATATAACAAGAATAACAACAATGTTAAAAAATAACAACATATTACAATATAACAAGAATAACAACAATGTTAAAATATATATATCTTAAAATTTAGCCAACGCTATATGCGACAAAACATAGGAAAATAAATAAATATATGTATAAATATTAATTTTTAAAATTAAAAGCTCAGAAAAAATGGCAATCAAGCTTACCAGAGACGAAATCAGCTGTCATCAAAATATTAACTAAGTTGAGTGAACATAGTTACAGGATTGATTATTTTGTGCATGCAAGATTTAGTGTAGAAGTTCTCTCTTGGATGTTGAAGAAAATGTATCAATGTTCATACTGGAAGAGTTCCTGAAAAAAAAAAGGAAATATGATGTTCGTACTAATCAGAAGTTGAATATAACTATATATGTAGTGAAGTATGCTTGTAAGAGAGAGAGAGAGAGAGAAATATTTTTGGTGTAACTAATTGCTAAACGTAATTAGCGCAGTATGTGATTTGTAAAGGAACTAACGGCATTCGGACTGTTAGCCCCGAACGATTCATTCCAACTGGTCTACACACGTGTGAACATCAGTTTATATATTTCTGAATGAAGCGCGGGAAAAAGAGGTTTCACGTACGGTACTAATGTATAAGTATGTGCGCATATATGTGTATACGTGCGTACATGGCGATATGTATATAAGTATGTACATGCATGTAGAAGTGATTCTACAATGTCATAATTAGTGATTTTTTCGGTAAGGAGAGGCATGGAGTCGTAGTATCAGTCAAATGCAACATGTGTAGAAAGGAAACATGCGCAGACTGCAGCATAATGTGGCCTCAAATTTACCCACCGGAAGCACTTGTAGGGACATCCATCCATGCGCGACATGGCACTACAAGATACCCCGATATTATTCAACTGTTGATCAGAGCAGCCTCTCAAGACGCTACGCAAGAGTTCGGGCTCCTAACTACCAGTCGGAAGCAGCCAAAGGAAATTACCAACCCAATACCCTCAGAATGAAGAGACGTTACCATCATCCACACACATTGCAAAAAGCTTACGACAGCACTACTATTAAGACCTAAAGAAAGGAAAGAAACCGAGCGCCCCTTCCTAAACAGGAAGCAAGGCATGAGCCCCTACTCCTGTTTAAAAGAAGATGGAGGAGTATGAACTGGGCGATAGTAGGATCTATCTACTCCAATTAAGAAATAAATAAATTAAAATTTAAACTTCCCCAAGTTTTAACTTAAAGTTATGAGATCCATTTGTAATCACCGCAAGAGAATTTTAATATACCTTTACTTAGAAATTCAGAAAAAAAAAAAAACCCTAAAAGAGCTAATTGAAATCTTTTTTCTTGCCCGGTTCACACTCCACCCATATCTATTGAACAGGTGAAGAGGCTCATCCCTTGTTTCCTGTTTAAGATGTGGTTTCCGGCTTTCTCTTTTCCAATCATTTTACTCTTACGTAGCCCCATGCGCATCAGTGGCGTCACCGCCTTGCTTGGGGTGATATGATAAAAAAATATATATATATCTTAAAATTTATCCAACGCTATATGCGACAAAACACAGGAAAATAAATAAATACATGTATAAATATTAATTTTTAAAATTAAAAGCTCAGAAAAAATGGCAATCAAGCTTACCAGAGACGAAATCAGCTGTCATCAAAATATTAACTAAGTTGAGTGAAATCATGGTGAATTCCATTTCAATTATTATTCAGTTGGCCTCTAGCTTCATTGGCCGGAGAGATAGAGAGAGGGGGTGGGGGACACAGAGAGGAGGGGTGTTAGAAAATCGAAAACCACCATTAACAAGAATACAAGTTCCTACAACTTCAAAGGAAAATTAAAATCAGTCCTTGCAGTCCAGACGCCTAAAAGAGATAACTGACATCTTAAATGACACAAATATATTTAAACATTTATCCAACGTTATATAAACATAGAAAAATAAATAAATACATATATAAATATTAATTTTTAAAATTAGAAGCTCAAAAAAAAAAAAAAATCTTTACCAGTGTAAAATTACTCGCCAATTATATTATAGGCCTTTAACCAAACACGGGGCACTTCAAAGGATTTTCTCTCAACAATGTAAGAAAGTATTTCAAATTCTCTTTATGCAACCATATATCCCTTCAGTGAGCAACAAACTCTTACCTTCGTTTTAAACATTTTCCGTCATATCCTTTTATAATAATATTTAACATGGCGTACGAATGAAAGAGTTAATGAACTTTTTTTAATTATTACAGATGAAAAAGATTTAACTAAAAAAACATTTTTTTATTCCGACGAGAAAGGGTTAAAAAGCAAGCGATGTTGTTTTTTCTTTGTTGTTGTTAGAAAGAGATCGCTTTCCCAAGATTGCAAATTGGGCTACAAATAGGAATGGAATGTAATCATATCATTTGATTGTTGTATCCACGCAGCTGAAAGGTCAGTGTCAAACCGACCTTGTTGAAGAAGAGGAGACATTACTAAACAATGCTTAGACGAAAAGTGATTAAGAACGGGAAAATTGTATTTTTTAGATTCATATTTTCCCAGACAAAATTTGTAAAGGATAAGCTGACATGAACGGAGGTGATATGTCAAACCCCGAATACAGCCAATATACACCTGAATGATTAAGAGATCAAAATGTCAGGTTCGGCTTATTGCAAAGTATAAACAAAATGAAGAGAAAGTTATTTTTATTCATATTTCTCCAGATTGGGAATTCGGTCTGTAGCAAAGGTTAAGTTGATTTGTTGAGAGAAGAAAAAGGACAATTATTAATGATTATTTAAAATTTCCCTGAGAGAAGCCGACATCATGGAATAAATCCTCGCAAAGCAGAGGGAGGAAATTTTCCATGATTGGAAGTGAGAAATAGAAAACGACAAAGAGGCTGACGTCATGATAGGATGTGTGAAACAGAGACTTGTTGAATGTTAGGATATTTGCATGACACCCCTTATGCTTCCTCACCACACCAGTGAAAAGGGGCACACATAAATACTAGTGTCCCGAGGAGCTTTAGAGAGGTGGGGGGGACACAAAGAGGCCCCTCGGGACTCTAGTATTTAGTTCCAGCCCAGAGATGTAGTGAAACAGAGTTAGTAGCCACGCCGTTGATTGCCAGCCATAGAGTTCCTGCCACAAACCAAAGACAGTTCCTGTGAGATCCCAGTAAGGAGTGAGACGAAGTCAGCCCGAGTCACGGCGCCGCTGTCACCGACCTTAGAGGTCTGACCGGGGGTGAAGTGATTTTTGCAGTCGAAGTTGAAATTGCCAACTAAAGTTTGAAATAATAATAACAAAAGTTAACTGTGGAAGAGAAAAACCCTAACGGAAATCGTGTGCCAAACTGATGATAATAATAAGAACGCTGACAAACATTTTTACAAAGTACAAATAGTGGTGTTTGAATTTACCAGTTACCTGATTACCAAGTCTGGCCCAACTTAGACAAACTGGTAGAAACTTTCGTTTTGTCGCCAATTAATAGGACAGGTTTGGGAAAAGACAACTAATTATTTTTCTTATTTTTTGGATATAAATACTACCTACAGTTTATGCAGGCGTCATTCATTTTATTTCTAAAATTGGTGCCGATTTTATTTCCATAGTTGTGTGCCCGTATCCAACTTGGTTTAGCTTGGCAGAGACACTCCAGTGAGAATTCAGCTTAACACTGTTAAGAACAAAATCACAACATGGGTAAGAGAGATTACAGCTGAAGAGGTCAACCCAAGGACCAGTTGCTGCGTCAACACCATCAACGACCAACGAGGAGAAGAGATGGATTCATACCTTACCTAAGGGTATTTGAGCATAAATGAATATAAAAAAAACAATGGGAATTGGATCACAGGTTTCCAATTAACAATTCTAAGCCATTACCAATGATGTCACCTGAACATCCAAGCGGTCACCCAAATAGATACTGACCAAATTCAATGTTGCTTAACTTTGGTAACTGAAAACAGTGTTTAAACATGATGTGGCCATAAGCTAATTTTAAAGCGGGAGGGGGAGTAAAATAAAAGAAATAAAAAGTTAAAAAGAATGGTGGTTGATTTTTATTAACAAATCAGTACATGAAAATATTATGAGTTAAAAAAAAAAAAAAAAAAATATCACACTTCGATATGAATAAATAAATTTACAAGGGGCTGCTGAATAGTTCTTGGTCTGGCCGACTTCCCAAAGGGTTAGATAGTAGAACATAGGAAAAGGAAAGGATTCTTGATCAGGCTGAAAACTTTACAGCAGTAATTCCTGTTTACATTATTTTACATGTAGACTATAATCCTTATTTTTGTTATCACAACATTTCGGCTGCTGTGTCCTCCAGCCTTCATCAGGTGTATATTAAACCAGGTAACCTACAGGGAATTCTAAACTGAACCCGTTATTTAAACTATAAGAGTAGAATTTTCTTGTTCCCCAGCCCATGTCTAGGTCTTATTTTACCAAGAACGAGATGCAACATTCCTAGACACGGACAGTGGAATGAGCAGATTAAATAAAGGATTCGGTTCAAAATTCACTGTAGGCTACCCAGATAGACATAAACCCAATAAAGACCCAAAAATACAAAATGTGATAGCAAAACTTAAGGGAATCAATTGCAGTTGATTCACTGTGTAGAGCTAGGACATTTTTCTTATCAGAATCTATCTTACACATTTATAAGTTTGCCATTCAACATTTATTTGAATATTTCTGCTACATCTGGTCTGGTCTTCCTTCTGTATATTTAGAGATTCTTGATTAAAAATCCAAAGCATCTGCAATGTTATTGGCCCTAACCTAACATCTCTACTTCAGTTTCTCTCCAACTGCCATAACGTAGCTTTCCTGTACCTTTTCTATAAATACTTTTATGGTAACTGTTCTGATGAACTTTCCTCTAAGGTATCTAGACTTTATGAATTTAAGTGCAGTACTAAATTGGCAGCAAGATATCATGATTTTCCAGTTGAAATGGTTAGATGCAACCATAAATCCTATGGTAATAGTTCCTTCTAGCACACTTTGTGCTTGTAGAATGCTCATCCAGTTTCTTGCTTTCCAGTCAATCTTCAAAAGTTTAAATGCACTGTCAATCATTATGTCCTGTTTTCTTATTTTCTCAATCAGTAATCCCTTGAGTCTCAGTGGCTTTATTGCCTTGCTCAGGGTGAAATGATTAAAACAAAAAATTATAAAACAAAAATGAGGAAAATAGTTCCCATGTAAATAATAATTCTTCAGAAATTCAAACAGTAATTCATCTTAAAAAAAAAAAAAAAAAAAATTTTCTAGAATCTTTTCACTTTCATTAACTCATTCTTTCTTCTGAGTGCCAGTTTCCTTAGTCTTTTCCAGTATGTGATATCAGACGGATCCAACGTTGACAGGTCAGGAGCAGGGCCACAATTGAGTTTCCACAGCCAATCAGGATACTCACTGTCCGCTTTCAAAGGAATCATCTCACTGTTTTTCAGGATGTTGGCGCCACAGACAAAATTCACGAGCTTATCGACATCACTTTCAACAGGTAATGGTTCTTTCTTTACTGGCTGGGCAGACATTTTAGCGGCACCTGTAAAATGAAAAGATAAAGAAAGAGATATGAATGGATAAATTGAAATTTTTTTAAATTGCAGATTTGGACATTGCGATATGAAAATACATATTTATAAGTCTACTATTCGCCCATGCTTTGATATTGGTGACATATATCATTCAGTACTCCAGCTATTTATTTAAAAATTCGGCAAACCTAAAGGAGACCACCACCTTTAACTTTGTTGTTTTTCAATTTTTTTTACCTTTTTTCAGTGCAATCTTATCGCTTACACCCTAAACTTTCTGATTGACAAAAAAATTTTTAGAAAAATTTCAATGTCTAAACAATTTTTTTTGTGGGGAGTCTCAGTTTTTAAAAGGTTAAAGTAAATCAATACTCCATTTTGGAACCACTCGCTGGTACAATATTACCACCACGTGTAAATTGGTTTATTATCATTTTTCTTTTTCACTTTTTTCGGTGCAATCTTATCGATTAAACCATAAACTTCCTGATTGACAAAAAAAATTTCAACATTTAAACAATTTTAGAGGGGGACTCAGTTTTTCATAGAACCTTATAGTAAATTGATCCTGTACAATTAACTTTTTTACTTGTGCATATTCAACAAATGAATACTTTGCGAAATTTTTGAATAAAGCCATTCTTGAAGTTTCTGAAGAAGATGCCACCGTAAGAACTAAAGAAAACTTGAAAAAGACAAAAACAAGAGCAACAACTAGTGCCAAAAAAAAAAACAAAGCAGCACCAACACAAGTGGCTCCAAAATGGAGGATCGATTCACTATAACGTTGTATCAGAAACTGAGCCCCCACTAAAATTGTTTAAATATTGAATTTTTTCAAATTTTTTTTTGATAATCGGAAACTTTATGTAATAACCAAGAAGACGATGACTCTATAGTTCGCTCTAGTCACAGTCTTTTATAGACCGGACTATATCCGTTCCGGGGTAGGACAGGATATTCCTCTACAACAATATTTGAGAAAAAAAGAAAACAGAATAAATCTAGCTTCACGCATTTGGATTTTATTAAAATTCTAAAACTAGCTTCGTAAAACAATAAATTGCTGAGGGAATATGCAGCAGTAGAAGTGTTGAGTGAAAAATTATCCTTTTGGCACACCATTTTTATTTAAACAGAGAAGATCCCCTGGTAAAAGTAGCCCCTAAAGATAGACGGTTACAAAATAAGCAGCACAATTTCTGCGGATATGTGGAGTAGATAACAGCTAAGCCTAGACTTGAACAAGAGAAGACTGTAGTGGTCAAGAAAACGTCTGTTTTATGAGTGGGTTCCACAAGGCTGTGATTCATGAGAATAGGCTGCTCAAGCGGAACATATATTGCACCAATATTATTTTTTAATTACTATTTTTACAAATCTTGCTAAAAATATATATATATATATATATTTTACATCGACTACCCCCCCAACTTCCACATAAATTCAGGAAATTTCAGGAAATTAAATTTTGCAGTAAAATTAGTTAAACACACGACTCATTTGGGGAATGTAAATAATCTATTATTTTTTTCAAACAGCTCACCTGTTTTTCTGAAATTAGCTCCTAATAGTAAAATAAAAAATGCAATATGACATTATTTCATTAGATAAGCTTTTAATTACTTTTATAAATAATATATATTAAGGACGTTATAGACTGAAGAAAAAAAAAGTTTTAAATGAGTAATGAAATTCTAAAAGAATTGTTTTCATCTTTTCTTTTTTAATTATAATAATTTATAAAATTAAAAAAAAGTTCTACAAAGCCTTGTAGCAGTTAGGTTATTAAGTGAAGACTATATTTACTCATCAAAATTGAAAAGTTAATATGAATCATTGAGCCATCATATTTTTAATATAATTTTTTTTTTCTGTGTATTTAAAGTTTTGTTTTTAAGATGGTATTTTCTGTGTTACATTAAAAGTTATGTGTTTCACAGTTTTTTCCTTTTACAGGAAAAAAAAGTTTGAACAATTATGTCAATTCTAGTCAACCATACTTAGTTTATTTCAACATCTGGCTGTGATCACACATCAATCACTTATGGCAAAGGTCAGAAAGATCAATGCTCCATAATTATGAAATAGTTTTATTCTAAATTTCATCCTATGTACTTGTATAAATCAGATTAATTTAATTTTAAATTCACTAATTTTCCAAAAATAATGTGTCACAGATGCATATTTTATTTTTGCAAGGTTTTTAAAAACGAGAATGAAATTTGCTTACAAATGTATCCATCGCTCAAAAAATGGCCACAAAATTGAACATTTTTTTAAAATATCAAAATTTTAGATTCCAATCAATAAAATTTCTGTCTGAAATACAATTTAAAAGTTAGCTATAAAAATGAGTACCTCGGATGTGCGTCGTGGTGCAGTGGATATCAGCTCGGAACGAAAAATCGGGAAGCCGAGTTCAAATTCCAGTTGAATTCATCACATTCACTTATGCACAAATACCCTTGGGAAAGGTATTAATCCATCTATTCCTTCCAGTTATGGGTTAAATAGCAGGATAGATTGGGTTCTATAGCCTTGGCTGGCAACCAGTCTACCGCAGAAAGCAATGGCAACCTACTGCAGGATAATCTTCTGCCCAGTCAGTCATGTCTCTTTCGAGACATGATCGCCCAAGCATGTATCACGTATGGCACTTAACTGACTGAGAAGTACCTCACCTAAGAGGTTACGGAATTCATGATCATGACAGAAGCCAAAACAAAATACAATAAGACATGATTTCTTGACATGTGAAAAAAATAATTGTTCAAATTCGTAATTATATAACTCCAGAGTACAAATTAAAAGAAAAAAATATAAATATATTTGAAATTTGCAACCTGGACTGCAAATAAGTAGGTACCTCCACTCATTTTCAATATCTAAATTTTAAATTGAATTTTTAAAAATAAAAAAATTTTCTTGAAACTTTTATTTTAGTTTTAATAGAAGGATAAATAATTAAATTTACTATTTCCAGTAAGCAAAATACTTTGGTATATTTCAAACAAAAATTATATTGATTGGAATCTAAAATTTTGAGATTTAAAAAAAATTTTTTTAATTTTTCAGCCATTTTTGAGCCCTCAACACATTTGGAAACAAAATTAATTCTTGTTTTTAAAAATCTTATAAAAATAAAATATACATCTGTGACAAATTATTTTTGGAAAATTAGCAAACTTAATTTTAAATTAATCTAATTTTTACAAGTATTACTTATTTATAGGATAAAATTTAAAATAAAACTATTTCTTAAACACAGTGTTGACCTTTCTGACCTTTCCCCAGTATTTGACATGTTGATAACAGCTTGACAGATGCAAGATAAGTGTATCCTGACAGGAAATAATAAAATTGTTGAAATTTTTTTTCCTGTTAGGGGAAGAAATCATGAAACACATGAGCTTTTAATGTACACACAGAAATTAGCATACAAAAAAAAAAACAAAAAAAAACATCAAATTGACAAAACAAAAAAAATATGATGGCTCAATGATTTGTATTAAACTTTTTTCAATTTTCAATTAGTAAATATAGTCTTCACTTAATAACTTAACAATCTAATGTCTACAAGTCTTTGAAATATTTTAAAAATATATTTGAAACTTCATAATTATAATTAAAAAAAAAAAAAAAAAAAAAAAACAATTCTTTTAAAATTTTATTACAAATTGAAAAAATTTTTCTTCAGACTATAATGTCCTTAATTTATATTATTTATTAAAGCAATAAAAAGGTTATCAAATTAAATAATGTCATAATTTTATTGCATTTTTTTATTTTACCATAGTAGCAGATTTTTGGAAAAAAAGGGCTGAATGGTTGAAAAAAAAAAAAAAAAAAGATGATTTGCATTCCCCAATAAGTCTCGCATTTAACTACTAAAACCAATTTTGCCTATAAAATTTTATTTCTTAAAATTTCATGAATTTATGTCTGGGTAGGGGGCAGATAAAAAAATATTTTTACAAAGATATTTTTAAAAATAATGATTTCAAAAATAATTTCATTCATTTGGGAATAAGTCCCGAAAGTTTAATTCAAATCCAACAATTATTTGATTTCTGCAGGAATTTCCAAATTAATGTGTTTTTCACCATGAAAAACCTGAGTTATTATATGTAATATTACTTTTCCATTGTAAACTCTTGTAAGGATTTGGTTATCTGCAAATGAAAACCAAAACAAGATTTTTACCAAAATTTTGAATGTGTTAGAAAGGATATAAAAAAAAATTCTTTGATCCTTCCTGTTAATAATAACAAACATTTTGATGGAAAAAGTTTGTTTTTATGAAATTTGGGATCTTTTTTTCTTAAATTTGCTATTTACGGTAAGCAAAATACACTGGTGTATTTAAAAAAAAAAATTCTATTGATTGGAATCTAAAACTTTTCAATTTTTTGAGCAATCAACACATTTGTATACGAAAGTTAATTCTCAGTTTTAAAAATCTTGCAAAAATAAAATATACATCAGTGATACATTATTTTTAGAAAATTAACAAATCTAATGTTAAATTAATCTGATTTACACAACTATTACTTATTTATAGCATGATATTTAGAATAAAACTATTTCTTAAACAGAGTTCAACTTTCTGACCTTTTCACTGTATGTGTTAAAGATGCAAGATAAGATAAAAGTGTATGACAATCACAAGTGACATAATTGTATAAATTTTTTCAGGTAAAGGAAAGAAACCCTGAAACACATGACTTTTTAATTTACATTTAATTACCATACAAAAAACTTGAAAATCATTTTTAAAATATGGAGGCACAACGATTTGTATTAAACTTTTTAATTTTCAATTATTAAATATAATCTACGCTTAATAATTTTACAAACTAACCCCAATAAATATTTGAAGTATTTTAAAAATATTTTTGAAACTTTATAAATTATTATAATTAAAACAATGAAAACAATTCTTTTAAAAATAAAATTTCATTATTAATCGAATTTTTTTTCTTTATAATGTCGTTGATTTATTATTAATTCATTTAAGCAATTAAAAGCTTATCAAATTAAATGTCATAGTTATTACATTTTTTATTTTACTATTGGAAGCAGATTTACGGGAATAGAGGAAAAGTTTTTCCAAAATATAGATGATTTACATTCCAGAATGAGTCTTGAATGAAACCAATTTTCGCAACAAAATTTAATTTCTTAAAATTTCAGTGGAGGGGAGTAACAGATGTAAAAAAAAAAAAAAGATTTTTTAAAAAATAATTTAAAAATAATTTCACTCATTTTTAATAAGTCCTGAAAGTTTCATTAAAATTGGACAATTATTTGAGTTTTGCAAGAATTTCCAAATTAATGTGTTTCTCACCGGAAAAAAAAATACTAACTTATTCCATTGTAAACTCTCGTAAGGATTTTGGTTACATACTAAAAAATAAAAATGAAAACAAGACTACTGTGTAACTCCACCTTTAAAAAAAATTTAAAACTTCAGTCAAAAATAAAAATGGTTATTATGAACATTTCTGATGAGTCTGACTTTCTAACAAACGACTATGATCTCCATCTAAAAAAAAAAAAAAAAAATCTTTTCAAATACGAATAGGTGGTTTAAATAAAAAAAAAAAATAAAGCTATTTTACGTTTTAACTACACGTTTATTAAATTTTCATAAACTTTTTCATTTACGAAATGTAAGAAAAATAATCATGACAAGAAAATGAATAAAAATTAAAAACTAAAAAGCTTTGTGTAACTTTAACCGTAACAATTTTCTAGTTTTCTTTGTGAATAATCGTGCAGTCAAATCGAAAAATTTTAAGTTCGTCTGTGATTTTTTTACAGAAAAGAGTAATGAATGTTACTATGATTCCTCACCTGCCAATTTCTTAGCATATCGCACACTCGCATAACTTGCAGGCTCTCCTTTCAAAAGAATTCGAAAACATGGTGAAATGATAGTGGAGGTCAAAGAAAACCTGCATATAGAAACCGCCATCTTGAAACTTAACCGGTGCATGAAAACTTTTCCCCTGTGAGAATTATTTCCGACGATCACGAATGTAATGTGCTTGTTTCATTTTTTATGCTTTTGTTAAATCCCTTTAAGGAGTAGCAGACTAATCAGGACGTCAGCTTGCCCGATGAAAAGTGGACTACTTATGAAGTAGTTTCCTTATATCAAAGGCCGCAAGTCAAGGAGAAGCAGAGCGGCCTTTTCGAAGCGAACTTAACCACTGAATAATGGATTGCTACACTGGAAAACATAACTATTTCTTTAAGTAGCAAGCGCCTTGGAGATTGGGATACAATAACAATACATACTGAGCGGAAAACTCCCAACACCTATGTGTTGGCTGCTGAGTGTTGAGGTTCCTCTCAATATTTTATAATGATCTGGATAATAATATCATCCGTCGAACTGTCTATTTTTATCTCATTCTATTATACTCTCCATATATATATATATATATATATATATATATATATGTATATATATATATATATATATATATATATATTTCATTAGTAATCGAGTTATGACGCAACCCAGGTCTCTACCATCTGGTCTGCTGGTGTCTTCAGGCGATTTACAATAACAATAATTTTTAAGTTACAATTCTCTCTTCTTTTTTTGTGAACCCAGACGATGTCAATTTTTTCTTTTCTTGTTTATTTGTTTTTATTTTGTTTTATCTTTTTCTTTCTTTTTCTTTTTTATTTTCTTTTTTAATTTGATTTCTTTGCAAATCTATTTAAAAAGGAAAATTAGACTGATTTCTCTCCAGTTTCTAAAAGGATTTTTCTGTTGCTGAGGTGATGTGTTATCCCCCGTGGGGATTTTCACATCGAAATGGTCATTCAACATCATTGAATTAATCCTTTTTTAATTTATATTTGCTCTGTAATATTTTATTACATGAAGCTCTCTTCCTGTATCATTTTTTAATATTAAAATAAAATTTTTAATATTAATTAGGATCGGGTTTTTGGAATTTACCTTCCTGCTTTTTTCACTTGGATTAAAGTATCTGGATTATATATATATATATATATATATATATTCCTCCACCGATCGCCTATAGCTTAGGGGTAGAATCGCCGACTGATGTTAATTCGGTGGGTATTTGCACGTAATTGAATGCAAGGAATTAAAATGGAATTTGAACTCGGTTCTCCGATTTGTGGTTCTGGGTCGATAGCCATTGCACCACAACACACAAATCAGCTATACCTATACTATATATGGAGGTAGCGAATGTTATCATAAGATAAGCAACTCATCCATAACTGATAACATCTTCATTTCTATATGTTACTAGGCTACATTACGTTAGTACGATTAAACACTACGTATAAATACACATTCAGATCAAGATTAAATATTGTTGTCACATCTGGTTTCATGTTTTTGCTATGTATTTAGAGATTCTGGATAAAATCTAAGGAAGAGTCTGCAATGTTATCGGTCCAGACCTGGCATCTCAACTTTACTCGATTTTCTATTGCCTTAACGTGGATGTGCGTTGTGGTGCAGTGGATATCGACTCGGAACGACAAATCGGGAAGCCGAGTTCGAATTCCAGTTGAATTCCTCGCATTCATTTACGCAAAACTACCCTTGGGAAATGTATTAAACCTTCTCTTCGCTCCAGTTATGAATTAAATAATAGGACAGATTGGGTTCTATTGCCTTGACTGGTAACCAGTCTACCTCAGAAAGCAATGGCAAAATACTGCGGGATAATCCTCTGCCCACTTAGTCATGTCTCGTTCAAGGCATGATCGCCCACATATGGCACTTAACTGACTGACTGAATATTATAGCTGGAACCATGATTAAAGCTTCTACTGGTCATAAAGTGGGGGGTCGGTTTTCTTTAGTTATGAAGTAATAAACTGATCCCCCACTAATTACTACGTAATAATATAATACATCTATTCTCCCGCTAGTTATGAGTCAAATAATAGGTCAGATTGGGTTCTATTGCCTTGGCTGTTAACCAGTCTACCGCAAAAAGCAATGGCAACCTACTGCGGGGTAATCTTCTGCCCAGTCAGTCATGTCTCTTTCGAGACATGATCGCCCAAACGTGTATCACGTATGGCACTTAACTGACTGACTGAATATAATAGCTGGAAACATGATTAAGACTTCTACTGGGCATAAAATGGGGGATCAGTTTTATATTGTCATGAAGTAATAAACTTATCCCCACAAAATTACTACTTAATAATATAATGCATATCTCCCCCCTCTACCCATGAGTCAAATAGCAGGATAGATTGGGTTTTATAGCCTTGGCTAGCAACCAGTCTACCGCAGAAAGCAATGGCAACTTACTGCGGGATAATCTTCTGCCCAGTAAGTCACGTCTCTTTCGAGACATGATCGCCCAATCGTATATCAAATATGGCACTTAACTGATTGAACGTAGGTTCAATCTGCATTTTCTATAAATATTTTCATGGTAATTCTTCTGACGAGCTTTTCTCTATGGTACCCAGACTGGACGAATTTAAATCCACGACTAGACTGACAGCTAATTGCAGTTGAAATGGCTAGATATAACCGTAAGTTCTTTTCTAATAGTTCCTTCTTTTGTACTTCTTGCTTGTAGAACTCCCTTCCTGCATCTTTTTCTTCAGTCAACTTTGACCTCCAATGTCAATCGTTATCTTCTGTCTTCTTAATACTTGTTCTTTTATTGTCTTTTCTTCTTGATAACATTTTACTTCTTTCTCATATTCTTTCACACTCAGTAACTCTGTTGCGTCTTAGTGACTTTATTACCTTGTTTTGGGTGAAATGCTTTTAAAAAGACACAAAATTTGGGGTGACATTTCAACAGTGATGTTAGCATTGACAGTAACATCAGGTATAATTCAAGTATAAAAAATCTTGCAAAAATACAAGAGAGAGTAGTGTGTTTGTGAATGAATTTAACTTTAAAGAAAAAAAAAAGATTTATTTCATTCACTCAAAGTCATTTCAACCATTGACCTTAGAAAGCAACTGGCAGTTTAGATATTTCTCTACGGGTTTGGGGCCATGCAAGATTTCTATATGAAGTTCCGATCTGACGATTTAAGAACATGACTCGAGTTTTCGGGTTAATGTTTTGGAATATTGCTTATATGAATACAAGTGTTAATTAAGTGCCATACGTGGGCGATCATGTCTCGAAAGAGTGCCATACGTGGGAGATCATGTCTCGAAAGAGTGCCATACGTGGGAGATCATGTCTCGAAAGAGTGCCATACGTGGGAGATCATGTCTCGAAAGAGTGCCATACGTGGCAGATCATGTCTCGAAAGAGTGCCATACGTGGGCGATCATGTCTCGAAAGAGTGCCATACGTGGGAGATCATAAACTATTGAATCAGAGTAATGAATTAGTGTCTAAATGACGGCATAAAAATAAAATAACATTTCTATAATATGCTACTATATTTCCTTATATTCAGTCAGTCATTTAAATGCCGTACGTGATACACTCTTCGGCGATCATGAATGAGACATCGAATGAGACATGACTGACTGGGCAGAAGATTTTCGCGCAGTCGGCGGCTATTACTTTCTGCGGTAGACTGGCTGTCAATCAAGGCTTTAGAAACCAATCTATCCTGTTATTTAACCCATAACTGGAGGGAAAAGGCAGATTAATACCTTTCCCAAGGGTAAGTAAATGCAACGAATTCAACTGGAATTCGAACTCGGCTCTTCGACTTCTCGTTCAGAACCGATATCAACTGCACCACAACAACACACATCAGCTTGCAAATTTGAAAGATTTGAAAAATGAAGTGCGAGTCTTTCTAAACACTGGAAACCTAATCCATTTATTTCGAGAGATAAGGGTAGCACTCTGTCTCGTTAAAATTCAGTCCTTTGTTTGTGAGAGTGGAGTGACCTCTCCAGGGTACAGGTATATGGAGCCCGTGCGCTATTCTGACTAGATGCCACCCCTTACTCCTCTCGGTCGTACCGACAAGATCCAAAGGGTTTCAAATCAGTATGTATAATATATAACAAAGAGAGTGAACACATATATAGCAGAAGAAAGAGGTAGTTTTATCTGTCTTTCGGCAAGAGATCCGACGCGGCGTAATGGTTAGCAAGCTTATCTCACTAGATCAATTACGATTGAACAGAGAGTTTGATTCTCACCGGGTGCTTTATGCTTTTGGCTTTGTGCCAAATCTAAGCTACACTTGAAAAATCTCTTTTTCTGTGAGGTATCAGTGCAAACCTATGGACCAATTCTTCCACAGAAAGAGCGGGTGGGTATCGGCGTTGGACAGTCGAATTTAGCTTTTTATCCTATAGGATCAGCCAGTTAAGTGCCATACGTGAGACACGCTTAGGTGATCATGTCTCGATTACTTTCTGAGGTAGACAGGTTGCCAACCAAGTCTATAGAACCCAATCTGTCCTATCATTTAATCCATAATTGGAGGGAAGTGATGGATTAATACATTTCCCAAGGGTATTTGTGCGTAAGTGAATGAGAGGAATTCAACTGGAATTTGAACTCGGCTCCCCGATTTGTCGTTCCGAGTCGATATCCACTGTACCACAACGCACATATACAAATCCTATATCATCCAAAAAAATTAACTGAAACGAAAAAGTAAAATTGCACACCCGACAAAAATGGATCAGAACGACTGAAAACAGTTTGGAAAAACCCAGACCAAGGCAAATTTCACAAGCCGGTGTGAAAATTAAGATTCTGGATTTTGATCGGATAGGAAATAGCAAATTGATCTATGACTCCGGTCAAATTTTCTTCACACCTAGAAAATGGATATGTGGTTGCGAGCCGATCACATGACTAGTTTCCACTACTTAACCACGTCTCTTGACCAGCAAAAACGAGTCAGTCAAGTGGGAGCAGCACAGAGAGGACACGCTAAAATGTAACAAAAGAAATTTCAAGACGCCGACCCGTCGACATACATTTGTTCTTCCTCTCCTTCCAATTTTCCTTTCTTCGTCTTCACTCATACGCCGTCAAAGAAACAACAAAACCAAGCAGATACTTCAACTGACTCCTAAAAACTAAAATCCGATAAGTACAATTTCCTTTATTGTTTGACCTTCCTTTTCACTCTATCGCCGACCTTAAGATAAGGGAAAAGAACACAGACTTTATTAGCCATTTGTTAATATTTCTACATACACACATTCTGCTACTATCAACTATAAGGATTAATTTAATTTCTTACTACTAGTTCTCTGGAACATTTAACTACGGAACATTTAACTTTGAACATTTTTTTCTCACAAATTTGTTATTCTGTTTAGTTAATAAAATTTTACTTTAATAATCAAGACGAAATATTTTATGCTTCCACATTCCAACATCCAACCTTCAACCATCTGATATTTAAAATTGTGGGGACTTCGGTTGAGTTTGGCACAAGGCCAATTTGACAAACATAGCCGATGACCCTACAATCCCATCTCACTGGTTCAATATTAGGGATCCTGAGAAAAAAAATGTTGGTAATTTTGTTGTCGTGTTACCCGTACCTTTTTTTTTATTTTTGTAATGTTTTATGTTTATTTTCCCTTTCTTAGGTGTTTACGCGTAGGTCTGTAAGTGGGAAAAATTGTCTTGGTGTGTTGACCTTCTCTTTTTCGTTCTAATTTAGCATTGACGAAAACTTCAGGTAAAATTCTGAGGGTATGACAGGGAAGCAGAGACGGGTGGCGTAAGAAAAAATGTAGGGAATTAAAAATATAAAAAATAAAAATAACAAGTGAGCTCATATTTCGTAATCATGGCTTCTGCTCCGACGAACTTAAGTCACTAGTGCCGCAACAACTAGAATTCACTGGTGCAACTAGACTGGCAACTGGGTCCCACCCATTTACAGTTAGATCAACCAAATGAAATCCTCAACTCTACTCGATCAGCTTCTTTTCCCGCACTTCCCGCCTGTGAAACTCCCTTCCATATTCTTGCTTTCCTGACGGCTACAACCTCCAGGAATTTAAATGCAATGTCAATTCCTATCTCTTATCCACTTGACTCCAGTTTTTTCTACATCACTCTGTATATCTTTTTCTTTCTCTCTACCTTCGCAACTGTCTTCACACCTGTGTTTCCATCCTTCCCTTGACCCTTCTCTGACACCCTCCGTAACTGGTTTGTCTTTCTCTTCACTCTCCTCTTGTCTAAATTTTTACTCTTACGTAGCCCCCTGCGCATCAGTGGCGGTACCGCCTTGCTTGGGGTGAAACGATCAAAAAAAGTTAAACCTGTTAAGTTAGATTTCACAAAAGAAGTAAAAAAAAAAACAAAAAAAACATAATTCTACCTTGATTTGTGCTGGGCTGACAAGACATTCTCAGAAAAACAAAATATTTTTCAGAAACAATTTCAAAGTTAGCGCCCTTCACACAGCATTCACCCACTTAAAATAAAAATAAAGATTACAGGTCTATAACTCTTATCTAAACTTATTTATAAATGGAACTTATGTGTGTGTGTGTCTGCGTGTGTCTGCGTGTGTGTGTCCGTTACCTATAGACTCCGAAACGGCTGAACAGATTTTCTTGAAAATATACACAGTTGTACTATAAGTGTCTGCGTGTGTTCTTAGCTAGGTTTTGTGTCGAGGTACCCCCGATAAATATCGAAAATCGATAATCGAAAAAATCGGGTTATAGAAAGAGTGGTCCGATTTTAATCACATTTGATACTCTCATAGACAAAGACATAAGAAACGATATTCAGAAGTTTCAAGGTTGCAGTTCTTACAATAGGTGCAAAAAATCGATAATATATATATATATAAAAGGCAAGATGTGTGTGTGTGTGTGTGTGTGTGTGTGTGTGTGTGTGTGTGTGTGTGTGTGTGTGTGTGTGTGTGTGTGTGTATTTTTTTCAGCCCTTTTATTTTAGTTTTTGCTTCGGGTTTGGCTCTAAGTAGGTATAATTTTAGTTTTAAGTCTTAGCCATGATACCATTTACTCAGAGGACTTATTTAGCCTTCAAAATTCAGTTTAAGACGAAAAAAACTTATTTGATATCGATACCAGGAAATCAAAATTTGACTTACATCCATTCATTTTTCTTTCAGTCTACGGTTTCGCTTTAACTGGAAACAACTATTGCTTTTTAGTCTTTCATGCCAACGTCCAAACAGTCTGAGCTCCAGGACCATGGATGAGTTTTAAAGCTTTCATTACACCCGAGCAACGCCGGGCTATACTGCTAGTCTTTATCTAAAAGCGAAGACTCTATTTGACTCAGGTAAATAAGATTCGAATTTTCTAGACAGAAAGAATTGAGAAGAAAAATTGAAAAAGATGGCTGAGTGATTCTTTGGATCAAAAATATAAAAAAGGTCGCCGGCTAGTGAAAATCGTTATACTTTCAAGCGGTCACGTTAGATAACCACTAGACATTATTTTTAAAGATGAAAACCAGGAAAAAAAACACCACCCCTGTACAAAAGAGCACGGAGGAGTGCGATCCAGGCGATAGCACCTAACTATCCCTTTTATATTTTTGGTAAAATCTTATTTGAATTTACTAAGGTAGTGTATTTTTTTTTTAATCATCTCACCCCAATCAAGGCATTCTACTGCCACTGTTGCGCAGGGGGTTACATAGTAGCAAGTGATGAGAAAGAAGGGTTAGTTAGGAGGAGGGTAATAGACGAATGAGAATACTGGGGATGTGGGTGGAGTAGATGGAAAAAGAGCTTGTGAGAATGGATGCGAGTTAGTGTGATAGGAGATGTCTATTGACATTACTTTTAAATTCCTGGAGATTGTAGCTGTCGGGGAAGCAAGTATATGGAAGGGAGTTCCACAGGTGGGAAGTGCAAGAAAAGAAGTTGGGGTTACATTTTATCGGTTTCACTGTAAAAGGGTGGGACCTAGCTGCTAGTCTAGTAGCTCGTGTAAATTCATATCTGGGGGGCACCAGTGATCTAAGTTTATTGGAGCAGAAGAGGCTCAGTGAAGCCAAGTCACGCAGGTAAGAGAGCGACTGCAGCCGAGCTGCCAAGTCGGTATCGATCACATCACAATTTCTCCGTTGGATTTTGTCAAGAACCCCGAGGTGAATAGCAGGGGCACCCGACCAGATTTGGCAGTAGTGTTCAATACACGGGCGGATGGTAGATTTATATATGTGCAAGATGGACTCAGACGGGAAAACTTGTGTATGTGTTGATGGAGAAATAGATAAATAAAAATAAATAAGACAATAATCAATATATTAACAATTAGACAGATAATCTAAATCTCCACGAAGCCATATTTCAACCAGCTGATCAGCTAACTGAGCAGAGTCATGCCGACTTCAAAGTTTTTTGAAGGCAGCTTTATGATGTTTTCACTTGCCAGGGCTTAATTTCAATCTACTGTTGTGTCAGGAATATTTTTTCTGATTTATATAGAGCTTGGTATAATTGTAATTTGGTATGTGAGTGGTTCTACAGGTGGTTAATTAATTCCCGAAATTTCAAAGTCGGTATGACTCTGCTCAGTTATGTAACAAACTTCTCCGCATTAATCTTATTAACGTTCTAGCTCTATCTTGACATTGAGCCCTTAATGACAAAAAAATCTGCTTTTCAAAATATACTTTTACAAGTAAACCACTGAAAAAACAACAATCTTGGCAAGAAACATTATCACAACTCAACACATTATATATATATAACCTCTGAGATTTGAAAAAGAAATCACTCGACCTGCGGTCGAGAGCGAGGGAAAATTTACTCGCCCCCAAATCATTTTACTAGACCGACTCAATTTTCTTAATAGTCGCCTTAGGTAAACATAGCGTGAATCGCTGACGGAAAACAAAAACGTGTTAGAAAAGATTTTAAAATTTTTTTAAACTCAATAATAACAAAATTTGATCTTTCCTCTTTAGGAAAAAAGACATATATATACACATACATACACATATATATATTCACAATTTTTTTAACTAATGTTTTTAGTGACGTGTCAATTTATCGGTTAATTTCACAGCCAAGTTAGAAGTCGGGCGAGTGAAATCTCAAAGGCTGTATATATATATATATATATATATATAAAATTTATAACATAAGTATGTTATAAAATCGCTACAAAAGTAGCATTTTGATGATAAAATTTGTTTTTTATTAAATTTGAGCTTTTTTAATATCATGATATGCTGTTTTTTTTTGTTTTTTTTTTTGTTTTTTGGCAAAAAAAGGAGGTTGTAGTCAAACAGAAGAAAGAAACTATTATTCGTAGTTTCTTTCTTCTGCTTGACTACAACCTCCATCTCATCGATGATAAAAAATAACAAATCGGATTTTCCCAACGACTTCCTATAACAAAATGACTTGTAGAATTTGTTTTTCGGTACGGGGTTGAAATGTTTGTTTGTACTTTTCGGAAGCGGAGAGAAAACATAGATGTTCAGTCAAGGATAATATTTTTCCAAATGAGTTTCTAAAAATTTGTGAACGTCGTGACAGAGACATTTTGGCTCCACTCTGGAAGTGTTAATTTAAACGAATGTTTACACTGACCGGGACGATAAAAGGTCATTTTAGCTCATTCTAAGAAACTTGTGAATCTTCAATGGCATACTTTTGGGTTGTAAAAGAATCAGATTTCCTTTTTCTATATTTGTGAGATTTTTAATCGACTGCGGGAGAGTAAAGAAATAAACTTTAATCGCCCAATTTAATTTTTAATTGACCGAGTCGGTCGGGCGAGTGAAATCTCAAAGGCTGTATATATATATATATATATATATATATATATATATATATATATATATATATATATATAACATTTATTTCAAATTTATAACATAAGTATGTTATAAAATCGCTACAAAAGTAGCTATTTTGTTTCGATACTTCTTCTGCCTTATCAAGTGATGGCGTGCTGGTTGATTTACATTTATCTAATATGTACAACGTACACAGACATTTTCTAACTTGGCTGTGAAATTAACGGATAAATTGACACGTCACTAAAAACAATAGCTAAAAAATTTGCGAATATATATATGTGTATGTATGTGTATATATATGTCTATTTCTGTATCTATATATTTGTATATATCTATGTTTGTCTCTCTTCCACGTTTCATATCTGAATAATTTTACCTGAGGCTCACTATTTACATTATTCGGACTATTGTCCTCAACTTTGTTGCCATTTATACGACGTTCACCACTGCTGTGGCCTAGTATTGAACACAAAACTCTTTTGGTCAAGTCACAGAAACTAACCAACGTCTATATCCATTGGGCCATGTGTCAAGTGGTGAACAAGTAACAGAGGGTTAGAGGGAGATAACTCATGACTACCAAAAGAGGCTCAACGCAAGGAAAGAGGATGATATACCCTAGTGTTTGTAATAAAAGGTTCGATTTGAAATTCCTAGCGCCTGAAGAAGGCCGGAGCGTACAACGACCGAAACGTCGTACAAATGGCAACAAAGATGAGGACAACAGTCCAAACAATGTAAATAGCGTAAATACTACATCATCCCAGAAATATAGACAAATACTAAATCTGATGCTTAGTTAAATTTAGAATTTAAAATTCGTAGTTTCTAACATTAATTTGTCAATTTTTTTTCTAAAATAAATTTTAATTTTTTTCTAAAGTGACATTTAACTGATCTCTATTTTAATAAAATGTTATAGATACCTCAAGTAAATTGCTGAAAAAATAAACAGTATAATATGAATAAAATAAGTCAAGTCTCAAACAAAATAAAAACGAACTTTTCCCATCAAAATCTTCATATTGTTATTAAGAGGAATGATCAAAGTAGTTTTTAATTATTTTTAAAAAATTGATTCTCTTCTGGCGCGTTGGAAGTTTTGGTAAAATTCTTGTTTTGATTTTAGTTAGCAGGTAACCAAATCTTTACGATAGTTTACAATGGAAAACGTAATATTACATAACTCAGTTTTTTTTTTTTCTGGTGACAAACACATTCATTTAGAAATCCTTGCAAAAATCAAATTAATTTTTTTTAATTCATTTAGAAATCCTTGCAAAAATCAAATTAATTTTTTTTAATTCATTTAGAAATCCTTGCAAAAATCAAATTATTTTTTTTTAATTCATTTAGAAATCCTTGCAAAAATCAAATTAATTTTTTTTAAAATTTATTTAGAAATCTTTGTAAAAATCAAATTAATTTTTTTAAATTCATTTAGAAATCCTTGCAAAAATCAAATTAATTTTTTTTTAATTCATTTAGAAATCCTTGCAAAAATCAAATAATTCTCGGATTTTAATGAAACCTTCATGACTTATTCTCAAGTGAATGAAATTATTTTAAAAATTATTATTTTAAAAAAATCTTAGTAAAAATATATCTGTTACACCCACCTCCACATAAATTCATAAAATTTTAAGAAATTAAATTTTGTTGCAAAAATTGGTCTTATTAAATAAATGCAGGACTCATTGGAGAATGTAATTTTTTTTTTAAATTTTGTTTTTATTTCCTAAAATTTGCTCCCGATAATAAAATAAAAAATCCAATGTAACTTTGACATTTTTTAATTTAATAATTTAGATTGCTTGAATAAATAATATAAATTAAGGACATTATAGTCTGGAAAAAAAATCGATTAATAATGAAATTTTAAAAGGATTGTTTTCCTTTTTTTAATAATGATAATTTATAAAGTTTCAAAAATATTTTAAAATAAACTTCAAAGATTTGTTGGGGTTAGTTTAAAAACTTATTAAGCGAAGATAATATTTAATAATCGAAAACAAAAAGTTCAATACAAATAGTCGTGCCTTCCTATTTTTAAAATTATTTTTAATGTTTTTTCTTTTGTGTCTTTGAAGTTTCTTTTTTGTATGGCAATTTCTATGTGTAAATTAAAAGGTCGTGTGTTTCAGGGTTTCTTCCCTTACTGGGAAAAATTGTACAATTATGTCACTTGTGATCGCTATCCACTTATCTTATCTTACCTCGCATCTGTCAAATCTATCAACACATACAGTGGAAAGGTCAGAAAGCTGAACTCTGTTTAAGAAACTCTGAACTCTGTTTAAATTTCTTGCTATAAATAAGTAATTCAGCCATTTCGGAGTCTATAGGTAACGGACACACACACACACACACACACACACACACACACACACACACACACACACACAGAGAGAGTTCCATTTATAAATAAGTTTAGATATGTTAATCATTTCACTCCAAGCAAGGCAGTAATGCCACTAGTACACATTGGGGTTACAGAGTGTGAAAATGAAAGTGGAAGTAAAACTGAGAAAGTGAAAGTGAAGACTGAGAATGGGTAGGATTGAAGATAGATGATGGCTATTGACATTGCATCTAAATGTCTGAAGATTGTAGTTGTTAGGGAAGCAAAGAACTGGAAATCAATTTCACAGGTGAGAAGTGCGAGAAAAGAAATTACTAAAGTAGAAGTGACGGTTGCATTTAGCTATTTCAACACTAAAATGGTGGGACCTAGTTGCCAATCTAGTCTTCTTCTTTATGTGCCGTCTCCTTTCAGGAGGTAGACGATCATGGACCTCCACTTACCCTTATCTTTTGTCGCTCTTAACACTTTTCCTCTTGGTATCTCTGCCAAACCCTGCCCCGCCACCCACTTGTTTAAGCTCATCAAATATTTCAGCGTTGCTTTCTGATGTTTCTCTTTTCCTCTATCTGTCCCGTGAGTGTCAGATTCTCCAAGCCCTCTTCCTCGTTATGTACCTCAGAAACCTCAGCTGTCTCTTACTGGTGCTAACTATAAGTTTCCTTTTCATTTGCGTCTTTTTCAAAAGCTTGTCGTTGCTCACCTGTTCAGTCTATAGCATCCTCAGCATCCTTCTGTAGAACCACATTTCTGTTGCTTCAAGACTCTCCTTCATCTTTTAGGAGATTGTCCAGATTGACACGCTTAAATTCATGTAGTCGGCGTACCAGAAAAAAGTTATCAAAATGAATATATATATATATATATATATATATATATATATATACACACACACTGGGCACTGTTCTATTAACACCTGATAAATATTTATATATGCACACACACACACACACACGTATATATATATATATATATATATATATATATATATATATATATATATATATGAATAAAGATCGGTACCCACAGAAACCAAAAATTGCTCTAAAAAGAAAGAACGTCATACTTATCCCAAAACCCGAGGAACCTTTCGGATAACACTTTTTCAAGGGCTTCGTTAGCAATAATTATGAAGAGGGCTGAACGAAGACAGCACAGTGCTCGCTCAACATGCCATCTTCGAGTCCTAGAGGCTATTTGCCTGAAAATCCAACAACCGAGCCTGTGCAGACAGAAAGAGCATTTCCTTCGCTCCTTACAGTTACTGGAGAGTTTGTGAGTGAATCTTTTTCTTTTTTATCACTCTTGTGGAATCAAATTTACAACCCCCCTCACATTTTAATGTATTTTTCATTAAAGTTTATTTTTAAACGTATTCCACTTTCTCCTTGGACTGTGAGTAATTTTCCCTATTGATATTGTCTTCGTTCAGCCCTCTTCATAATTATTGCCAACGAAGCCCTTGAAAAAGTGTTCGCCAAAAGGTTCCTCGGGTTTTGGGATAAGTATGACGTCCTTTCTTTTTAGAGCATTATATATATATATGTGTGTGTGTGTGTGTGTGTGTGTGTGTGTGTGTGTGTGTGTGTGCTTCGTTAAAAACGACCGACAAGAAAGATTTTATTAATTTTTGATTTAATTTTTCCAGCATTCTTACATGTTTCCTTTTTGATCGAGGTAAAGAATGTAAAAATGTTCCATAATTTTCGACTTCCCAGGCGCTTTCAACCTCTTCACAGGCCATTTTCAATGATGTTATTTTTCCGGTGTTGTTATGTCCTCATGTTTGACTGTCATGTAACTTTTTTGCGATTTAGTGTTTTTTTTTTAAAAAGAGATTTTTAAAACTATCACGTGAGGCGTGATTATCTCCTACTATCAACCTTACATTATTTAACAGGTTAAATGGAGTTTTGAAAATTCTTTAAAAATAGACGCATCAGTGGTTTTTCTACGATTCTGCTACCATTTGACCCTTTAGGGCTAAGGAAACTACCGTGTGTTTGTTTGTTTGTTTTAACTACTACTGCTCTTGGAGCCGTAAAGAGGTGGTTAATGTTTATTTGATTCGGCCTTGTGTCAGACATATCCTAACTCTCTACTGCTTACAAGATTTATGCAGAATTATCATCAGAAGGTTTTCGTCATCAGAAGGTTGGCATCAGAAGGTTAGAGATTGTGTGAATTAGTGGAATAGTGGAAGAATAATATATACATTTTGAATGTTAAAATATAAATTTCTTAAAATAACAAGAATTCGTAGTAGAAATTAATGTTCAATTAGAAAGTTAAGCGTATCAAGAAATGTTCGTACTAATTTGTTGGAGAGAGTTTATGCGTACGTACGTATGTATGTTTTAGCGTTTGTTTGGTATGAATGCCTTTGGATGGAGAAGAAGACGTAAAAGAAATCAGCACACGAGAAAGAAGGAGAAAGAAGACTATGTGCTACGCGACCTATGTCCGGGTCGTAGTTGAAGTTTTTCTCGTTACATTTTAGTAGTTTTGTCTTGCTGCACCCATCTGACTATGTCTTGGCCGGTCACTGGATGTTGTTAAGTTAAATCTGGTCATGTGTCCTGCTCCCAGAGGCATTTTCTTCTTTAGGAGTGAAAAACGTTTGACTGACGTCATCGTTTATTTTTCTATTTCGTATCCAATCAGGATCCATAATTTTGCTTTTCACACTGACTTGTGAAATTTGACATGGTTTGTGTTTTTCCAAAAATGTTTTTAGCCGTTTGAATCCACTTTTGCGGATGCGCAATTTTACTTTGTATGTTTTTAGTTGGGCTTTTCCAAAATGTTTTACATTCTTAATTTCTTACTCACCACACTGTACATATGTTAGGGCGCCGCCCCTATCTGACTACATAATGGACTGTTCCCATTGCTATATATAGCAATGGTGGATTCTCTACAGCAGTGTCATAGGAGAGTGGTGGAGAGTCGTACAGAGTCAGTGTGAGAGTTAGACACACTTCCGGTGGCGTACCGGAATTAATCACGTATACACACGTCTTACGACGGATTGGACTCTTGTATCTTTCTATTGTAAATATTACTAATCACTTCTGTACATACTAACCGTCTTTCCGCGGAATACAACTTATATTCTGATTCTGTTGTTGAGTTATTCATTTATACTTGGCGATATAACAACATGTTAGAGCGGTAAATATCTGCTCTTGTCTTTTTTTTAATCATTTCACCCGAAGCAAGGCATTCCACCGCCACTATTGCGCAAAGAGTTACATAGGGGAAGGTGGTGAGAAAGAGTGGTTAGATATAGGAAATGTCAGAAGGAGGAGGGTGATAGACAGGTAGGGATACCGAGGATGAGGGTTGGGTAGGTGGGAAGAGTGTTTGAGAGAATGGAAGCGAGTTAGTGTGTTAGGAGGTTTTTATTGACCTTACATTTAAACTTCTGGAGATTGTAGCTGTCGGGGAAGCAAGCATGTGGAAGGGAATTCCACAGGCGGGAAGTGCGAGAGATGAAGCATTGTTCCAAAAAAATACTCAGTTCGTCCACATCACGGCGAATTACCGATTTCCGTACGATTACCGAAATTAAGTAACGTCTAATCTGGTCAGTACCCAGATGGTGACATTTTGCGAATATCAGATGCTGTAAGGCAAGGGTCGGCAACCTATGGCCCGCGGGCCGGATCCGGCTCGCGAAGGCATTTTGACCGGCCCGCGAGCCTGATTACCAATGACTCTATTTTTAACATGAGAGACGAGGCTTTCGAATTCAACAAAAGGTCTGCTGTTATCTTTAATGTCAAATGATGGATGCATATTTGTTATGACCCTTGGCTACATTAAAAAATAACAGAAGCGAAAGGAACGATAAAGCGAAAGAGCCCGGGGATGGGGACTGACATGTGAGGTAGCAGAAATCTAAAGACGCTTAAACATACGCGCATTATACATAGATGCCTCATGAATGTGTCGATGATACCACAGACGAGGCTTTCGAATTCAACAAAAGTCCTGCTGTTATCTTTAATGTCAAATAATGGATACATATTTGTTATGACCCTTGGCTATATTAAAAGATAACAGAAACGAAAGGAACGCTAAAGCGAAAGAGGCCAGGGAGGGACTGACATGCGAGGTTGCAGAAATCTAAAGACAGTTAAACATACGTGCATTATACATACATGCCTCATGAATGTGTGGATGATACCGCATGTGTACGCAAGTGTATATGTTTGCAACTATTTGTACTCGTATGTATGGGTATATGTGTTTCGTTTTTGTTTGATGTGTGCGTGTGGTTCGTTTGTGGTACAATTTTCAATAACAGTTTCAAACCTACACGTCATAATTTCATCCATTTCACTTCGGTTGATTTTTTTCACTTTGAAGTATTTTAACGTTCCCTGAGGAAAGGTATTTTTTGTTAGTTTTTTTTTTATTTTAAATTTTCTTTTGTTTTTCTGATTTCTCAATGCTTATTTTCTTTATGGTTTTAAATATTTAGGTTGACAGTGGTATGCATATGTAATTTTCCTTAATTTCATTAATGGCCTTCGTCCGGCCCGCGACCCGTCATTATAACACGGTCCGGCCCGCGACCCGTCATTATAACACGGTCCGACCCGCGGAGGTCGAATGAGTTGCCAACCCCTGCTGTAAGTTAAGGGAGAATAATATTTTATTTTTAATTCTTATTTAACAAGTTTAGATTCTCCTGGACAGATTTTGATGAACGTATGGAAAAAGTTATCTGTGGAATAAAACAAAGTCAAAAAATTTATTAGGTGCACAAGAAAAGAACTCTTACTTTGAAAAATTGATGTAATGGATACTGGCGTGGCGAGTTAGGCATAAATAGTCTTGGGAAAGGTATGAATTAACATCTTATTTTCTTTAGTAGAGAAGATTATATTAACAAGAAATATATACAGGGTGTCCATAAAGTTCTTGTTCACTTTAAAAAATTTATAATTTTATTTGTATTTGCGATAGAAATAATTTGTAAAAAGGATTAAAAAGAAGTAAATCTATATTTTGTAAGGCTTTATTGAAATTTTATTTAAGTTTCCACATGTCCTCCTTCATTAGCAATACAAAGGGTAATACGATTTTGCAGTTCACGGAAAACATTTGCCAACTGATTTACAGTAATGCTTGAAATCCCATTAGTTATTTTAGCTTTCAAATCTCCTAATGAACTTAGTTTGATTGCATACACAATTGTTTTCATATGTCCCCATAAAAAATATAATAGAGTAAAATCTGGCGAACGTGGGAGCCAATAAAATAACCCACCCCTTCCGATTCATCTGTTTACTTATCTAAAAACTGTTGCAAATTTTGTGATAAAGATTTATTAAACAACTGTACTTAAAACTAGGTACATTAAATTTTATAACATTTTTTACAGATTATTTCTATCACAAATACAAATAAAGTTACAATTTTTTAATATGCACACGGATTTTGTGGACACCCGGTATTAAACATTTGACATTTATTGATTGAGTAACCAGAGGAATGGCTCAACGACAAATGCGCAGAGGTAGAGAGACTGAGCAGGACTAATAAAGCAGACATGCATAAAGAGATGAGAAAACTGACAGGACAAAAAACCTGCTCCCCAACAGGATGTATAAAAGCCAAGGATGGAACGATAATACTGGAGAAAAAGGAAATACTCCAGCGATGGGAAGAATATATAGAAGATCTTTTCCACGACAAGAGAGAACAACCGATAATACACAAAGATGAGAACGGACCGGAAACATTAAAATTCGAAGTGGAAGCTGCAATGGCCAAACTGAATAGAAACAAAGCAGCTGGTCCAGAAGACATTGTAATAGAGCAATCAAAATTAAATAGTCCATTATTTATAAGGTATCATCAGGAGGAAGTAACTTAGGTGCTTGATACAAAATAATGATAATGATAACATCGGCCTATATATATATATATATATATATATATATATATATATATATATATATATATTCAGGGTCTCCATAAAGTTCGTGTGTACGTAAAGAAATTTATAACTTTATTTGTATTTGCGATAGAAACCATTTATAAAAGGATTAGAAAGAATTAAATCAATACTTTTTAAGGTTTTATTGAAATTTTATTTAAGTTTCCACATGTCCTCCATCATCAGCAATACAAAGGGTAATACAAAGGGTAATACGATTTTGCAGTTCACGGAAAACATTTGCCAACCGATTTACAGTAATGCCTGAAATCCCATTAGTTATTTTAGCTTTCAAATCTTCTAATGAACTTAGTTTGGTTGCATACACAATTGTTTTCATATGTCCCCATAAAACATCTAATGGAGTCAAATCTGGCGAACGTGGAAGCCAATAAAATTTGTTAGGAAATTCCTGATTTAGAAACTGTTTACACGCAGAGCAAAGTGACAAGGAGCTCCATCTTGTTGAAAAACTGTATAATCGTTCAAGTTTAATTGTTCAAGCCCATTTTTTACAGATTATTTCTATCACGAATACAAATAAAGTTATACATTTTTTAAAAGGCACACGGACTTTATGGACGCCCTGTATATGCAAAACGTTTATTGTAATAAAATATATATATCAATTTGAAAAGGCGCAAATGTATTTAAAAAAAATTATATTCAACCTTAAGGAATCCTTTGAGGTCAACACATCTTCAGAAGGAATCATCGGGCCGGCATCTTTTTTAATGAAGGCAAAAAGATGACTGATTACAGGGAATAATAAACGAGAAGGGGGAACACGATTAAAGTAATTTATTAGTAAGGAGAATTTACGAATGAAACAATACTGAAGGTTCCAACAGAGTATGAAACAGACAAATCTCTACTGACTGCCCTTCGAAAAGACATAAAGAACGAATGAATATAAAAACCAGCGGACAACTTGCCAAAGACCTCAATACCTATAATCAAGAAAAAAAAAGCTAGAAAAAAAAAACAGCAATAAGTAAAAAGGAAAACGAAAATAACCTAAAAGTAAACACCCACTTACTCAGTAAAGGGCTCAACGCCTAGGTTATCTAGACGCTTTCCAATGTTAATTCCTATGAAAGGATAGGCCTGGACGTCAACCAAGTTTCGCGCTCACACGGTCTGTAACCCAATTTCTGCATATGAAAAAAAAGTAATTCTTAATTTAACACGACGGAGCGAAAGAAATTATTATTAGTGGTATTGTTGATTTTGCAGTTTATTGTAAATCGCAATATGAGCTCGAGTTAAAAAAATATTTAATACTTGTGTGCTTGTAAAATCCGAAAAACAGAAAAACAAGCTGAAAATTGAAGAAAATAGAAAGGAAAAAATATATTCTTGCATTGTTTATTCAAAAGTCGATCAGAAGCTTTGGTGTTTTAAAAGTAATTGGGAAAATTGAAAGCTCTGATTATTCGAAACGAAAACTTTCGCTCCGTTGTGAAAATTGAATTCAATGATTATAAATTCTGCTTTTGTTGTTAATTTTATATATATATATATAAAGACTTTTTCGCAACTTATCCAAACGTCTTCGAATTTATTCATTTTATTTATTTTTATTTATTTTTTTTTTGGTACCGTGTTTTATTTTATCAACACATGTGTACACGTGTGTCCGGTCTGGTTTGAGGTGGTAGAAAAACGGCTACCGGGTTTTTAACGTGTCTTTCCTGAGATCAAAATACACAGTGTGGGCAGGAAAGTTCACTGTTGTAATAATTAGACCAGCTACTGTGACGAGACAATCACGACTAGCGGCCTAAGAGCGTCGTCATAAATGGTACCGTGTTCGACAGCATCAACCATGACTCTGGTCCCGGTCATCATCATCATGGGTGTCCGTGATCGTTTAGGAGTCAACCAGTCCACGGGCCGGGGAAAGCGAGCCAACCGGGCAAGAAGTTACAGATCTTCTAGCAATCTGAAGATCGCCTGAGATTGACACTTTGGTTACGTCTAGGGCCATCTTTTCATAGGAATTAACATTGTAAAGCGTTTTTGTTCTGTCTAGATAACCTAGGCGTTGAGCACTTTACTGACTAAGTGGGTGCAAAAGATTTTGCCGATTTAAAATTTAATCTCGAAAATGAAAAACTGTGTTTTTGAAAATCTTTATTCATAACAATAACGCCCTTTGCTCTTTATAGCTTGATTCCATCGGTCAACGAGCTTGTAAATGCCTCGCTTTTAAAATTCTTTAGGTTTTGATGTGAAATATGAATCTAACTCTCGTGATGTTAACCCAAGGCCATCTAAATGGTTTTGTAATCCTCGAAATAGGTGATAATCCGAGCTATGTCAGGAGAATATACAGGATGGGGCAAAATGGCACTTCTCATCACCCGTGACGATCCTACCCAAAAATGGTGTCTGAAGGTGTCGTGAAAGCAAAGATTCGCAACAAGAAACACGTTGTCGCTGGTTCTCTGTAGAACATGGGTGAGAATATTGCAGAAAAATATGAATGATGCTTTAATAATCTGAAAGAAAAAGTTATAAATTAATCATGGTGATATGTTTAAGTAATAACAATATGGATAAATTAAATTACAGTAATTTGAAATGCTCATTTTACAAACTGTCAAACACTTTTGCACCGTTCTGATATATATATATATATATATATATATATATATATATATATATTGTTACGAGTATGCATTTATATATAAAAATAATATTAAAAATTTCTAAAAAGTTAGAGTAATGGATTCTATTGAGTCCAAGAAAGTTTTAATTCATGAAAAGTAGTCGTAAAAATAAGGAAATTAGAAATAGAACGTTTGGAAGATGCCAGAATGTTCCAGTAGAGTCGTGAGAATTCTAGAAATATGCAAATTAGGTGTTATCCCCTATAAAAATAGGTTTTGGGCACGGAGCAGTTACTTGATAGTAGGATGGGTTGACCTCATCAGCTCCGGTTTTGATTCAAGCATGTATCAGTCAGTCAGTTAAGTGCCATACGTGATACACGCTTGGACGATCATGTCTCGAAAGAGACATGACTGACTGGGCAGAAGATTATCCCGCAGTAGGTTGCCATTGCTTTCTGCGGTAGACTGGTTGCCAGCCAAGGCTATAGAACCCAATCTGTCCTGTTATTTAACCCATAACTGGAAGGAATAGACGGATTAATACCTTTCCCAAGGGTATTTGCGCGTAAGTGAATGTAATGAATTCGGCTGGAATTCGAACTCGGCTCCCAGATTTCTCGTTCCGAGCCGATATCCAATGCACCACAACGCACATCCTAAACACGCTTGGGCGGATCATCTCTCTCTCGAGACATGACTGACTGGGCAGAAGATTATCCCGCAGTAGGTTGCCATTGCTTTCTGCGGTAGACTGGTTGCCGACCAAGGCTATAGAACCCAATCTGTCCTGTTATTTAACCCATAACTGGAAGGAAGAGACGGTTTAATACATTTCTCAAGGGTATTTGTGCGTAAGTGAATGCAATGAATCCGGCTGGAATTCGAACTCGGCTCCCCGATTTCTCGTTCCGAGCCGATATCCAATGCTCCACAACGCCCAGCTGAAAAAATCTCTCTAAGTCAACGACAAAAACTAAAACTTGAAACAGTTGATAAAAGGATGTGCTGACTTCATCAGCTCCGGTTTCGAGTCAAGAATTTATATCCAACCGAAAGAATCTCTCTAAGTCGACGACAAACTAAAACTTGAAAGAGTTGTTAAAAGGATTTTCTGTCATATCAACCCCGGTTAAGATTCAAGGATTTATATCCGGCCGAAAGAATCTCACAGAAAAGTCCGAACAACTAAAACTAATATTTTTGCCTCTTTCTTTGACCCAGCCAATAATTAGTCTTTATATATGCATTTAAGGATTTCCAAATAGGTAGCACTTAACTTCCACGCCAACTTAACTGGGTAAAGATATTTGACAACTTCCTTGCCCGTCTCTTCCTCGTAACATTTCCTTTGTAAAACTTCACCTGCCATTAGTAAACTATACGTTTTTTATTTAAATACAAAACTGTATATTTGTAAATATTTTTATCTAAGGTTTTGTGAATTAAATATTTGCCTGTATTTTAACTCTGGGTTTTGGTCCATCAATTTCCTTTTTCCATTTGTTATAATTAACACGTAACATAAATGGGGGCTCGTCCTGGATTAACACGTAGCACATATATATATATATATATATATATATATATATATATATATATATATATATTGTTAAATGTAAGAGACAATGAATGTCTATTATGTTTAACCATGAGCTCTTCTCAACGTCGTATTTTGGCTTTAATTTCAGTTGAAAAAGACACAAATTCTTCAACATTCGGATAAGTTTTCATTAATTTGGTAAATTGACGCACAGTTTATGAAAATATCGCAAAGATAACGGTTAATTCTAGATTTAAACAGAGAAGGTAGTACATCGTGATCGGGGAAGCATCCACTTGGGAGTCGGCTCTGAAATGTAGTGATGAAACAAGATCTGAATTTTGTAAAATTTGCCAACAAGAAAATATTCTTATTGATTTTTTATTTTCCTTTTTTTTTTTTAGACGGAGAAGAATTATTAAGTTAAATAAAAGAGTGGAAGTCGTAAATTGTAAGCATGCACATCATGGGATTTAAAGCGATGCTTCTTGAATTTGGTGCCATAGTAATTGTGTGTTCAATTCCTGGTTAGGGCAGTATGGATTCCGTGGAAACAGATGAGCAATAACTGAGCTAATATAAGAAACTAGACGAGATATCTTTAGACAAGGACAGTAGAATGATAACAGTCAACACCTACACTACCGGCCATAATTATTAGGCTACCCTAGTTTAAAAAAAAAATGATGTATTTCATACTATTTTTAGTATTTATTGCCAAGTGGATAATTCTAAATGAAAATAGAATGGTTCTTTTGTTATTATTCTTCTTCTTCTATGTGCCCTGTCCCTTCAGGACGTAGGCGATCATGGATCTCCACGTCTCCCTATCCCTTGTGGCTCTTAGTATGTTTGCTCCTATTGCTCCTGGCAACCCCCGTTCCGTCATCCACCTGATCAGACTCTGCAGATAAGTTATCCGATGCCTTCCTCTGTCTCTCCTTCCTTCTATCTGACCAGTCAGCATCAGGTTCTCCAGGCTCTCCTTCCTCATTGCATGTCCCAGGAACTTCAGTTGTCTCTTCCTGATACTCAGTATTAATTTCCTTTTTGTTGCCATTCTTTCTAACACTTCGTCGTTGCTTGTATGCTCAGTCCACGATATCCGTAGCATCCTTCTGTAGAACCACATTTCGGCCGCTTCCAGTTTTTTCCTCATTTTCGATGATATTGTCCAGCATTCACAGCCGTACTGAAGAACTGACATCACGTAGCAGTCTAGCACTCTTTTCTTCGTTTCTATTGAGATCTTCCTGTGTGTTAGTATTTTGCTCATCTTCTGGAACGCGTCCTTTGCCATGCCAATTCGCCTTCGGATCTCCGTGTCGCACTTTCCATCTCCTGTTAGAACACTTCCTAGGTACTTAAATTCTTGGACTTGTTTGATTCTGTTATCCCCCACCTGTATTTGGCATTTTGGGTTGTATCTTTTGCTGATGACCATGCACTCAGTTTTCTTAATAGTGACAATTTACCCATCGCACCCTGTAGATTTTATATATATATATATATATATATGTAGACACTACCGGCCATAATTATTAGGCCACCCTAGTTTTAAAAAAAAATGATGTATTTCATACTATTTTAGTATTTATTGCCAAGTGGATAATTCTAAATGAAAATAGAATGGTTCTTTTGTTAATACTGCACAATAATATGTGCATCAAATGAACTGTTCTGGTGTCCAGTTTTTGTGCTCTCTTCCCCATGCCAGTCTCCTCTTCTTATTTTCTGGCCGAAGCAAAATCTTCCTGGCTGCCTTGTAAAATTTAGCAATATAATAAGAAAAGAACCATTCTATTTTCATTTAGAATTATCCACTTGGCAATGAATATTAAAAATAGTATGAAATACATAATTTCTATTAAAAACCTGGGGTAGCCTAATAATTATGGCCGGTAGTGTATATATATACATATGTATATATATATATATATATATATATATATATATAGCAAATCTACAGGGTGCGATGGGTAAATTGTCGCTAATTGCCTTGTAAAATTTTGCAAAGTAATAATAACAAAAGAACCATTCTATTTTCATTTAGAATTATCCACTTGGCAATAAATACTAAAAATAGTATGAAATACATCATTTCTTTTAAAAACCTGGGGTAGCCTAATAATTATGGCCGGTAGTGTATATATATACATATGTATATATATATATATATATATATATATATATATATAGCAAATCTACAGGGTGCGATGGGTAAATTGTCGCTAATTGCCTTGTAAAATTTTGCAAAGTAATAATAACAAAAGAACCATTCTATTTTCATTTAGAATTATCCACTTGGCAATAAATACTAAAAATAGTATGAAATACATCATTTCTATTAAAAACCTGGGGTAGCCTAATAATTATGGCCGGTAGTGTATATATATACATATGTATATATATATATATATATATATATATATATATAGCAAATCTACAGGGTGCGATGGGTAAATTGTCGCTAATTGCCTTGTAAAATTTTGCAAAGTAATAATAACAAAAGAACCATTCTATTTTCATTTAGAATTATCCACTTGGCAATGAATATTAAAAATAGTACGAAATACATCATTTGCTTTGAAAAACTGGGGTGGCCTAATAATTATGGCCGGTGGTGCATAAGGTAAATAAATGGTTCAGTTCGGTCTTCCCTTCAGGTTACTTGAGTCGAGATACTGCTGATGAAGGTCAGAGAACACAACGGCCGAAACGTTGTGATAACAACATCAAAGAAGGAAACAATAGTCCGCATGTAAATAGTGCAAATAAAGGCACGTAAATACCTTTAATTTCGGGAAAGGTATGAATTCGTCGCTTCTTCTTCCATCTATAGGTTAAATAGCAGGATAAATTGAGTTCTGTAGTCTTAGTTGGCAACCAGTCTACCGTAGAAAATAATGGCAACCTACTGTGGGAAAATCTTCTGCCAAGTCAGTCATGTCTCTTTCGAGACATGATCGCCCAAGCGTGTATTACGCATGGCAGTTAACTGACAGACTGTATGACTTCAGCTATGTATTGTCAGTCATTTTAGTATAAATATGCATTTTTATACTTCCATAGTATTTTGCCGGGTTGCTATTTGTCCAGAACTGGGGCCCTAACAGGTGCTACCACCCCTGGTCAGAGTCACCCTGGGAACATAGTAATTAAGAGGTAATTTCACCCTCCTAAAAAACTTCAATCTCCCTATCAGAGGCCTTGTTACCGGAATGGCATTGTCGATAATTTCTCGTCCATCGCCACATATCTAACCACTCATTTCCCAAATTCGAGGATTGCAGCCATATCACGTTGAATACACCAGTTCTCGCTCGATCACCGAAGTTAAGCAGCGTTGAGCCTGGTCAGTACTTAGATGGGTGATCGCTTGGGAATACCAGGTGATGTAGTATAGTGACGGATGTGCGTTGTGGTGTAGTGGATATCGGCTCGGAAAGAGAAATCGGTGAGCCGAGTTCGAATTCCAGTTGAGTACCCTGCATTCACTTCAGCACTGGTACCCTTGGGAAAGGTATTAATCCGTCCCTTCCCTCCAGTTATGGGTTAAATAACAAGAGTAGGACTTGGGGACCCTGCCCTTAAAAACAAATCCCAATGAATCTTGATACTCGAAAAGAAAAAAGTATTACTAGACACACACACACACACACACAAAAACTTATATAAAAACAACAATAAAAGGTTGAAAGTAAAAGCAATAAATAAATAAAAAAAATAGTTGGCAATAAATGACCCACCGAGGTGTTGATATGCCATAAAAACAAAACAAACAACCCAAATTCGAAATTCAATGTTCCCCTCTTTATTTGCTGTATCACTTGTGTTGGCTCCGGTCTTTAGGAATGATTGCTAAGAACACACATTTCCCGAAATTTAAACACAAATCTGACAGATGCATGCTGGGATTTATTCTTAACCGATGTGGAAAGGGACCAGTTCTCTGTATCGATTTACATTTTTTTTCTTTCTTGTCTTGAAGTCAGAAAGTTATAATTTAATTTTATTTAATCATTTAATCCTAAGCAAAGCAGAACCGCCACTGGTGCGCACGGGGCTACAATGAGAGAAAGAAGAAAAAAAAAGTCAGGGTACAGCGGGTGTTGAAGAAAGAATAAAAGATGGATAGAATTCAAGGGAATAGAAGATGGCAGTTTACGTTGCATCAAAATTTTTGGAGGTGATAGTTATCAGGGAAGCAAATAAACGGAAGGGAATTCCACAAGCGGAGTGAGTGAGTGAGTGAGTGAGTGAATGAGTGAGTGAGTGAGTGAGTGAATGAGTGAGTGAATGAGTGAGTGAGTGAATGAGTGAGTGAGTGAGTGAGTGAGTGAATGAGTGAGTGAGTGAATGAGTGAATGAGTGAGTGGATGAGTGAGTGAGTGAGTGAATGAGTGAGTGAGTGAGTGAATCAGTGAGTGAATGAGTGAGTGAGTGAATGAGTGAATGAGTGAATGAGTGAGTGAATGAGTGAGCGAGTGAATGAGCGAGTGAATGAGTGAGTGAATGAGTGAGTGAGTGAGTGAGTGAATGAGTGAGTGAGTGAATGAGTGAGTGAATGAGTGAGTGAGTGAATGAGTGAGTGAGTGAGTGAATGAGTGAGTAAGTGAATGAATGAGTGAGTGAATGAGTGAGTGAGTGAATGTGTGAGTGAGTGAATGAGTGAATGTGTGAATGAGTGAGTGAGTGAGTGAGTGAATGAGTGAGTGAGTGAGTGAATGAGTGAGTGAATGAGTGAGTGAGTGAGTGAGCGAGTGAGTGAGTGAGTGAATGAATGAGTGAGTGAGTGAGTGAATGAGTGAATGAGTGAGTGAATGAGTGAGTGAGTGAGTGAGTGAATGAGTGAGTGTGTGAGTGAATGTGTGAGTGAGTGAGTGAGTGAGTGAGTGAGTGAGTGAATGAGTGAGTGAATGAGTGAGTGAGTGAGTGAATGAGTGAGTGAGTGAGCGAGCGAGTGAGTGAGTGAGTTTTGTTTAACGGCATATTAACCTCTGCGGGTTATTTAATGACAAAAAAGTAGGGTTTCAAGGTATTTTTTAATGTTTGGTTTTAGTGGGAGGATGTGCGTTGTGGTACAGGGGATATTGACTCGGAACGAGACATCGGGGTGCCGAGTTCGAATTCTAGTTGAATTCCTTGCATTCACTTACGCACAAATACACGTGGGAAATGTATTAATCCGTCTCTTCCCTCAGGTATGGGTTAAATAATAGAACAGATTGGGTTCTATAGCCCTGGCTGGCAACCAGTCTACCGCAGAAAGTAATGGCAACCAACTGCGAGATAATCTTCTGTCCAGTCACTCATGTCTCGTTCGAGGCATGATCGCTCAAGCGTGTATCACGTATGGCACTTAACTGACTGACTGAATATCATAGTTGGAAACATAATTAAAACTTTTACTGGGCATAAAGTGGGTTTTATATTGTTATGAAGTAATAAACTGATCCCCCACTAATCTTACTTAATATAATAATGTATTATAATCTATTTCTTCTCCCTCCAGCTATGAGTTAAATGGCAGGACAGATTGGGTTCTATAGCCTTGGCTGGCGACCATTCTACCGCAGAAAGTAATGGCAATCTACTGCAGGATAATCTTCAGTCAGTCATGTCTCTTTTGAGACTTGATCGCCCAAGCGTGTATCACGTATGGCACTTAACTGACTGACTGAATATAATAGTTGGAATCATGATTGACTTCTGGTCATAAAGTGGGGGATCGGTTTTCTATTGTTATTATGTAATAAACTGAGCACCCACTAATTGTTACATAATAATAGAATACATCTCTTCTCCCTCTTGTTATGAGTCAAATAACAGGACAGATTGGGTTCTATAGCCTTGGTCGGCAACCAGTCAACCGCAGAAAGTAATGGCAATCTACTGCGGGATAATCTTCTGGCCAGTCAGTCATGACTCTTTCGTGTATCACATATGGCGCTTAACTGACTGAATTTGGTAATGAATGTAGCCGTCCGCTGGATAGTTTTTCGGTCTCAAATTTCTTTAATTCTTTTGCTTTTCTAATAGTAGTCGGTTATGTTTAACCATTTTGACGGTAAAAAGGCGAGACCTTGATGCCAATCTAGTCGAAATACCAGGGGAAAAATGTCGTCAAAAAAATCTTGCCATGAAAATACATGTAGAAAGGACAAAAAGCCATATCACGTTGGTGAGAAAATAACTGAAGTCTGACAAGTTAGGGTTAATCATATTGCAGTTCCAGGTTTGAATTTTGTCGAGAACCCCAAGATGAATAGCAGTAGCACCCGACTAAATATGGCAACAGTCTTGAGTCAAAATAATTTAGTAAAACTGATAACATAATTAGATTACAATAAAATCTGTATTTTATATGAAAACTACCTTATGAAACTCCTTGCATTCACTTACGCACAAATACCCTTGGGAAAGGTATTAATCCGTCTCTTCCTCCAGTTATGGGTTAAAATGTAAGTACAAATTCTATTCCAGCAGCTTCCATTCCCGTTTGTGGAATTTCTTTCCGTTTACTTGCTTCCCCGACGGCTACAATCTCCAGGAGTTCAAATGTAAAGTCAATAATCATCTCCTATCTAATTAACTTGCATCTTCTCTCTCTCTCTTCGCGCCTTTCTCCGTCCACTATTCTCACCAGTATTCTCATCCTTCTCTTACCCACTTCCTGACACACCCTGTAACCTGTCACTCTTTCTCATAACTTTCCTTCTATGTAACCCCCTGAGCACCAGTGGCAGTAGACTGCCTTGCTTGGGGCGATATGATTTTTTTTAAAGAAATCGGATTCTGCAGCCTTGGCTGGCAACCAGTCTAACGCAGAAAGTAATGGCAACCTACTTTGTAGCCTAGTGATTTTAGATATACATATATTTTTAGAGATGGCGAAATTATGATCTTTTGATTATTATTTTATATTTTATATCCAGGTTGTGAAAGCTTTCTGTTTTGTTGGTCGAAATATGGTTTGGTTGCTCGGAGATTTTTAATATACGTCTAGTTTTAGAGTTGGTGAAATTTTGATTTTTTTGTTATTATTTTTTTATTTAGTTATTTTTCTATCACTGCACACTTTCCGCACTAGAGAACGGAATTCTTGTAAAATTATTTCATTTGTTTTGTGCGTGTGTTTTATGCATTATTTTTAATAGAAAAATATGTTTTGTTTTTTAATTTTTTTCAGTTTTGCTGTTTTTTCCATATTTAGATACAGCTGTTGTATTTTTGTTTGTATTAAGTCCTTCAGAGCTCGACAGAGAGTTGTTTAATTCTGGTCGAGATTCGGCAAAAAAATCTCTGGCAGTCTTATTTTCTTATTTTTATTAATGTATGCTTTATCCTGTCATTTAAAACAATATTTATTAGTTGCCTCGTCAGAAATCATTATGGTTAGGCATTTCTGATTACGGCACAATATTTCAGATAGACCTGTGTGGTGTGCCTCCAGGGGTTCTCTCTCTGTCTGTCTGTTTGTCTGTCTGTCTGTCTGTCTGTCAGTGTCTCTCTCTTTCTCTCTCTCTCTCTCTCTCTCTCTCTCTCTCTCTCTCTCTCTCTCTGTGTGTGTGTGTATAACCAAACATACAAGTGTTTACATCTTTTGGGATATATGAATTTGGTAATGAATGTAAACGTCTGCTGGATAGTTTCTCTGTCTTAAATTTCTTTATTTCTTTTGCTAAATTCTTTATTTGTGAATTTATTCCAGGGCGTGGCAGATTATGCAGACCGTAAAATCCTGCATAATATAGTTTGATGATCCTTTATAGGACATATATTCAGCAAATCAAGAAGATGTTTAATTTCTTCATTGATAGTTTTGTGAGTGTAGGATTAATTTTGTGAAAGTTGTTTTTGTAGATGAGTTATTACAGTAAAAAATGACGACGTACATGTTGAATTTTTAAGCGTAAAAAATGAATTTATACTTATGATTGCTATTGCAATATTTTGTTAAAGTTGTTTAGCTCAATTATTTAACAATGCAACAAGAGGACGTCCACCGGAATTTAATAATCGTAGAAATCGCCAGTAATTTATTCAATTATTAAGAACTATGGTATAGGGAAAATTTCAATAAGGTACGACTAGTATTATGTACGTTGTGGTGCAGTGGATATCGGCTCGGAACAAGAAAACAGAGAGCCGAGTTCGAATTACAGTTGAATTCGTTGCATTCACTCATGCGCAAATACCGTAAGGTATTAATCTGTCTCTTTCCCCCAGTCATGGGTTAAATAGCAGGATAGATAGAATTTTATAGTATTGCTCTATCGCAGAAAGTAATGACAATCTACTACAGGAAAATATTCTGTCCACTCTGTCATGTCTCTTTCGAGACATGATCACCCAAGTGTGTATCTCGTATGGCACTGAACTGACTGACGACTAGTATATTTTGACTGACTGGGAGAAATCCGACTGCACACGGATGGAAAATAAGCTAAGTAGCTATAAAAAAATATAGAAAAGACCGTGAGACAAGAATGTCTTCTCCTTAGATTTATTCAACCACTACAACGACACGGTCTGTAGGCGAGTCATAACTGGGAGTAAATCATTATAACCCCTTTACATTTTTATATACCAAAAATTATAACCCCTTTACATTTTTATATACCAAAAATTATAAACCGTTTACATTATATATACCAAAAATTATAAACCGTTTACATTTATATAGATCTAAAATTATAACTCCTTTACATTTATATATACCAAAAATTATAACCCCTTTGAATTTATATGTACCAAAATTTATAAACCCTTTACATGTATATGTACCAAAAATTATATACCCTTTACATTTTTATATACCAAAAATTATAAACTCTATCGAGTAACTTCAGATAGGAAGTTGTGGAGAGTCATAGTCGACTATGTTCTGTAGAAGAACAAGAATAGAAAAAAGAAAAATGTGTTATTACTAAGTTAGTCTATGTATTGAATTTTTAGGAAAGTTCATTTAAAACAAAATTATGGCATTAAATATTTATTCAACTAATTTGCACAACCTTTTTCCATTTTTCTTTCAGCTTAAAGATTCTGTCTTTCCAGAATTTTGGTGGTTTATCGGCAACTCATTAAGGTGTTTTTATGTCATCTAAAGAAATAAAGATTTTACCATTGTGATTATTTTGCAAGGACCCGAATAAATAAAAATTCGAAGGACTAATGTTTGGTGAATATGGCAGGTGGGGTAACACATCCAGACAACAATTTCTGGAAATATCTTAATGGAAAACAATATCTTGACTGTTCGCCAATTCTGAGCATTTTTCTTGAATTTCTGCGTTTAATTCGTCCTGTTGCGAGCAGCAATGGTCAGAATTAATCAACTGGTTACTTGGCGGGAAGCCGAGTTCGAATTCCAGTTGAATTCCTTGCATTCACTTACGCACAAATACCCTTGGGAAAGGTAATAATCCGACTCTTCCCTCCAGTTATGGATTAAATAATAGGACAGATTGGATTCTATAGCTGGCAACCAGTCTACCACAGAAAGCAATGGCAACCTACTACGAGATAATTTTCTGCACAGTCAGTCATGTCTCCAAGCGAGTATCACGTGTGACATTTAACTGACATGATAGTTGACGTTGTATTTTTATTAAACGCCTTGCATTAAGCTGGATGTGCGTTTTGGTGCAAAGGATATCGGCTCGGAACGAGAAATATGGGAGCCGAGTTCAAATTCCACTGGAATTCATTGCATTCACTTACGCTCAAATACCCTTGAGAAAGATATTAATCCGTTTCTTCCCCCATCTTTGAGTTAAATAGCCGGACAGGTTTGGGTCTATAGCCTTGGTTGGCAACCAGTCTACCACAGAAAGTAATGGCAACCGACTGCCGGAAAATCTTCTACCTAGTCAGCCATGTCTCTTTCGAGATATGATCGCCCAAGCGTGTATCACGTATGGCACTTAACTGATTGATCTGGATAAAGGAATTGAATAGCATGATAGATTGGGTTCTACAGCCTTGGTTGGCGACCAGTCTACCACAGAAAGTAATGTCAACTTAGTGAAAAATCTTCTGCCTAGTCAGCCATGTCTCTTTCGAGACATGATCGCCAAAGAGTGTATCACGTATGGCACTTAACTGACTGACTGAATATAATAGTTGGAATCATAATTAAGGCTTCTACTGGGCATAAAGTGGGTGAACGGCTTTCTATTGTTATGAAGTAATAAACTGATCACCCACTAAATACTATTTAATAATATAATCTATCTCTTCTCTTTCTAGGTATGAGTCAAATAACAGGACAGATTTGGTTCTATAGTCTTGGCTGGCAACCAGTCTACTGCAGAAAGCAATGGCAACCTACTGTGGAATAATCTTCTGCCCAGTCAGTCAAGTCTCTTTCGAGACATGGTCGCCGAAGCGTGTATCACGTATGGCACTTAATTGACTGACTTGGCAGAAGCTCATAGCACGGGATTCTTTTCCAATCCTAAAAGATGCACAGCATGACTTTCTTAGTATTGAGACACGCTTTCTGGGTGGCTAAAGTTGGCTCGTGTCGTTTACCCCAGGATCTTTTTCGATGGATATTTTTCATCACCAGTCACAATTTGATTAAAAAAGGGTGTATTTTCATTGCGTTTATACGGTAAATTACAGAAAGAAATTTGATCCCCAAAATTCTTATCACTCAGATCATGTGATACCTAAACATCGTCGCGATTTGAGTTCCAAAGCTCATGGATTGTGAATTTTGATGAATTTAATGTTTTTACAATTCCCACGTTGTGTAATGCGGGTTTATTCTTAATCAATGTCTTGACTTAGTCGTTATCTCTAGTGGTGGGGGTCTGCCTGAGCGTTCTTCATCAGTGAGACTATAATCACCATCTGTAATCTTAGTGATCCACTTTTATGCAGTTGTCAGTTAAAACACATATTCACACTCCACACACGTTTATTGAACAGGTGAAGAGGCTCATCCTTTCTTCCCTGTTTAGGATGTGGTTTCCGGCTTTCTTTTTTCCAATCTTTTCACTCTTTTCTTTTTGTTTTTTTTTTCAATTGGAGTAGATAGACTAAACTATCGCAAGGTTCACACTCCACCCACGTCTAGTGAACAGGTGAAGTGGCTCATCCCTTTTTCCCTGTTTAGGATGTGGTTTCCGGCTTTCTTTTTTCTAATCTTTTTACTCTTTTCTTTTTTCTTGTTTTTTTTTTATTTAATTGGAGTAGATAGACTAAACTACCGCCCGGTTCATACTCCACCTACGTCTATTGAACAGGTTAAGAGGCTCATCCCTTGTTCCCTGTTTAGGATGTGGTTTCCGGCTTTCTCTTTTCCAATCTTTTCACTCTTACGTAGCCCCCTGCCCATCAGTGGCGTTACTGCCTTGCTCGGGGTGATATGATTAAAAAAAATCTTTTTGCTGTGTTCAAGGAATTTTGTCTTAAAAGTATCAAGTATCTAAAATGTACCTTTTAATCTTCCAATTTTATAGGGATACAAAATTGACACAAATTAAGTAATTTTAAACTTTCTTTCTCAAGTGATCGTCGTCTTGCTGCCTTGGCCGAGATAGAACTCACTACACCCCTCCAGTATTCCCTGTGCATTTGGAACCCTGGCGCAGTTTGCAGCGAAATTCATAATCTTATCAAATAGCTGAATACTTGATGCTTAGCCAGGGCTACCAAGGTGTTTTTATTGTAACACTAACACTAGATAGGTTGCCTCCAGGCCCCATCCTGTTATTTAACCCATAACTGGAGGGAAGTGACGGATTAATACCTTTCCCAAGGGTACCAGTGCTGAAGTGAATGCAGGGTACTCAACTGGAATTCGAACTCGGCTCACCGATTTCTCTTTCCAAGCCGATATCCTCTGCACCACAATGCACACCCGTCACTGAACGCTTACAGCACCTGGTATTCCCAATTTGTCACCCATCTAACTACTGACCAGGTTTAACGTTGCTTAACTTCAGTGATCGAAGAAGAACCAGTGTATTCAGCGTGATATGCCGTAAGCTCAAGTGATAGTTTGAAGTGTACTCTGATCGGAAGGGTAAGCTTGTAGCTATAGGGAGATGGTTAATTAAATCGGCCTTGTGCCATACATAACCGACCTTTCAAGTTTTATGCAGAATTATCATCAGAAGGTTGGCCTCAGAAGGTTGAAGATTGTGTGAATTAGTGTGGAATAATGGAAGAATAAAATATACATTTTTTCAGGTTAAAATAGGAATTTATTAAAAGAAATGAATAACATGAATTGTGGTAGAAATTAATGTTCAATGAAAAACAAGTAATGAGTTAAGGGTATCAAGAGTTGTAGAAAATGTTCGTAGTAGTAATTTGTTGGAAAGAATTTGTGTACGTATGTATGTATTAGCGTTTGTTCTCGGTAGGAGTGTCTTTGAATGAAGAAGAAGAAGTAGAATAAATCAATGCATGAGAAAGAGGACAATGCCTGAGCCAACTTGAAATTTCTTCAGTTACATTTGAGCTTGTCGTCTCTGCTGCTTCCATCCCTGACTGACTGACGCTGATCAAAGTCATTTATAGTCATTCAGATTTTTCGCACTTGATCGCTAAGTCCTTTCAATTCTTGCAAATCATTTCCATTGGTCAGAAAATTAATTTAACATCTACTCGCGAAATCCGGTTTTAACTTTTTCTTTACACACATGGTCAATCCTTTTTCTGTTTGGGAAAAACCAGGATTTCACACATCGTTGTGAATTTTTGTAAAAGTGAAGAAGAAGGTTGATTTTAATTCTTAATTTCCTATCTGCCACAGATTTTCCCTATAGTGTAACTATAGGGAAATGGTTAATGTTTATTAATTAGGCCCTATGTCATACATAATCAAACTCCTTACAGCTTGCAAGTTTATCCAGAATTATCAAAAGGTTTTCATCAGAAGGTTGGTTGGCATCACAAGGTTGGAGATTGTGGAATAGTGGAGGAATAAAAATATACATTTTTTCACGTTAAACTAGAAATTAATGAAAAGAAATGAATAACATGAATTGTGGTAGAAATTAATGTTCAATGAGAAATAAGTAATGAGTTAAAGGCATCAAGAGTTGTAGAAAATGTTCATAGTAGTAATTTGTTGGAAAGAGTTTATGCGTACGTACGTATGTAGGTATGAGCGTTTGTTTCATAGAAGTGTCTTTGAATGGAGAAGAATAAGTAAAAGGAATCAGTGCACGAGGAAGAAGGAGAAAGAGGACAAATTCCGAGTCACTTGAAGCTTCTCCCGTTACATTTTAGATTGTCGTTTCTTCTGCTTCCATCCCTGACTGACTGGCGTTGATCTGATCAAAGCCTTTATAGTCATTCAGATTTTCGCACTGGATCGTTAAGTCCCTTTAGTCTTGTAAATCGCTTCCATTGGTCAGAAAATCAATTTGACATCTACTCGCGAAATCCGGTTCGACTTTTTCTTTAAACACGAGGTCAATCTTTTTTTCTATTTGGGAAAAACTAGGATTTCACACGTCATTGTGAATTTTTGTAAAAGCGAAAATAGTATATTTAACAGCATACATGCAGAATAAACAATTTGTATATTTTTTATATTTTGTTTGATAGAAAAAATGTCTTTTAGATTTAAACGAATGTAGTTTGAACAAAAACGTGTCTATGTTTCGCTGTCTGTAATTCAACAGAGTATTAGAGTAATGTCTGTTTCTTTTTCTTTATGTGTCCGCTGCTAAATTGGTAGAAAAGGAAAGGGGCGATCAATTTAAGGTGAAAAAGTGAGTGTGAGTGAGAAATAACCGATAAGAGGGAAAAGGTTCAAATAGAAATATAGTAAGTAGCAGAATGCGCGCGTGTGTAATGGATTAATCAATCTACTTAATGAATAAAGTCTATGTTTCTTTTCCCTTTTCTGGCCGGCGACAGATGTAACAAGTTTTTATGAGGCAGTTGAAGATGTCTTGTGTTGCTGTTGTTTTCCTTTTCTTCTTCTTCTATTTTGTATATGATGAGTCTGCAACAGACCTATCTGTCGGTTCTTTGGCCTCTCTGATCTCTGCGTCCTTCTGATTCCTTTGCCAGGTCAAAAAATGTGTTTAAGTAGTAGATTTTAGTCATGTGACCGGCTCCAACAGCATACCCATTTTCTAGGTGAGAAAAAAATTGACTGGGGTCATAGATCAATTTTTATTTCCTACCAGATCAGAATCTACAATGTTGCTGTTCACACTGACTTGTGAAATTTGCCTTGGTCTGGGTTTTTCCAGAATATTTTAGTCGGTCTGATTCATTTTTGCGAGTGTTCAATTTTACTTTGTGTGTTTTAGTTTACTGTTGGATGATATAGGATTTGTATCCTACAGGATAAAAACAATGCAGATTCATCAAGGATTATAGTGGGTTATTCATTCTTTTCCAGTTTATAGTGGAGAGTCCGTTCTAGTGAAGGGTAGTATTATGTTGTTGCAGATTAACGGAATTTGACCTCGTTGTAGATAGCCAACTATAAGTCATAAAATGATTATAAATCAAGAAAAGCAAATTGAGTTGAAAAATAACATTTTATATATACACATATCAATTAAGGTTTTTACAATTAAAGTAATCTTTTGCATATGGGTACAAAAACGTTAAAATGTTCATGGCAATAAAATGCTGAAAAGAGAATTAATGCTTAGGAATGTGGGAGCGTTCTAAGTAAGCAATGTCTTTAATGTATTCGCTCCTTAGGTCAGTAAGTAGTTTTGAGACAGCGAATGATAAGATGAGAGGGAAGGGAGGCTAGTATAGTAAGCCGCCTGACGTAGGTCAAGGGGGATACTGATTACACTCCTCTCTCTCGAGTCAGTCCGTGTGGGTCTGTCTGTCTGACGATGCTCTCTGTATCGGCTTTTTATATCTTCTTTTTGGATCGCAGCAGATCATTTGGGAATTCATATCCGTATTTGATTCTGGGCTTCGCGTAGGCTCGCAAACTGGAAATTTAAAATTTAATTAATTCTTAGTTTTCAACCGGAACATCTGCGCGAACTCGGATGCGCACCAACGAGTTTTGTTCATTTGCTTTCTGGTCGTTAGAGTGCAATCATCCGGTCCCTCGTTTTTGTTTGGTCGGTATCACCACAGGATACAGGAACAAGGAACGCAATATTTATGTTCAGAATGTCATCAGGAAGGGCAATACAAAAGCAGAACGACATGTTTCTGTGTTTTATAGACTAAGCAAAAACGTTCTACAAAGAACACCACAAAGACTTGTTTGTATTTACATTATTATAGAAGTATTGTTATAGTTCACGCAGAGGATAAAATTATATTTATAATGTTATTAAAATATTCATATACTACAGTATAATTTTGTATTTAGAATATTAGGAAATCATTGTAATACATCACAAAATTATAATTTTATATTTACAATATTATAAAAGTATTCTTACTGTTCACTGTAAGTATAATTTTATATTTACAATTTTATTAAAATCTAGATCTAAATCTAAACTTATTTATAAATGGAACTTTGTTTCTGTGTGTGTGTGTGTGTCCATTACCTATAGACTCCGAAACGGCTGAACCAATTTTCTTGAAAATTTACACAGTTGTACTATAAGCGTTTGCGAGTGTTCTTAGCTAGGTTTTGTGTCGAGGTACCTCCAATAAATTTCGAAAATCGATAATCGAAAAAATCGGGTTCTAGAAGGAGTGGTCCGATTTTAATCAAATTTGATACACTCATAGACAAAGACATAAGAAACGATATTCAGAAGTTTCAAGGTTGCAGTTCTTACAATAGAGCAGAAAATCGATAATATATATATATATATATATATATATATATATATATATATATAAAAGGCAAGATGTTTGTGTGTGTGTATGTTTATCTGTCTGTATGTCCTTTATACAAATCCCCAATTTTTATCCGATTCTCACCACACTTCACAGAAATATTCTTTAGGCTGGGTCTGAGCTCCAGGACCATGGATTAGTTTTAAAGCTTTCATTACACCAGAGCAACGCCGGCCTATACTGCTCGTATAATATACGCAGATGACCCAGTGTTGACAGCAGACGCAGAAAGAACCCTACAAGGCCTCCCACAGAAGGTAGCGAAAGAAAGCAAGAAGAAAGGACTAAACATAAATTGCAAGAAAACTGAATGCATGATCATCAACAAAGTGGGAAGCTCAAAATGCAAACTGCAGGTCGGAGATACTAAGATCAGGCAGGTACAGAAATTTAGAGACATGGGAAGTGTTCTAACAGAGAATGGAAAGTTCGACACTGAGATCCGAAGGCAAATTGTTATGACTAAAGACGCATTCTAAAAGCTGAATAGGTTATTGAGAGACAAGCAGATTTCGTTGGAAACAAATAAAAGAATACTGAACTGTTATGTGATATCTTTTTTCCTCTATGGTAACAAATGCTGGATTAGTTAAAAAGGATGAAGGAAACACTCGAAGCAACAAAATTTTGGTACTACAGAAGGATGCTGAGGATAACGTGAACTGAACATGTTAGCAAGGGAGAAGTTCTGGAGAGAATGAAAACGAAAAAGAAACTTGTATTTAACATCAGAAAAAGACAGATGAAGTTTCTGACATGTAATGAGGAAGGAAGGCTTAGAGAATCTGATACTCACAAAGTGGATAGAGGGAAAGAGAGACAAGGGAAAACAGTGCGTGGTATACTTGATGAGTTTAAAAATGGCAGAACTAGGTTTTTGGGAGAAATAACTGGATAAAATATACTAAGAGCAATAAGGGACAGGAAGATGTGGCGAGTCATGATCGTTTAGGTACTGAAAGGACACGGCACATGAAAAAAGAAAAAGAAGTAGCTTATTATCTCTGTCGAATGTGTTGGAAAATGAACGACTTCAAATCGGAATGAAGTTTCCGGGCAACACAATTTGAAATAGAAACCAAAGCCGGAATATCGAAGGAAGTTAATTTTATTTGGTTTACACCGCCGGTTATTACTTCTTCTCTTCCTGTATAAACACGTGAAGATTCAAGCAGGTCGGTACTCGTTTTATATGAAAATTTTGTTTATTTTTGACATTTCTAATGCTCGAGTTATTCTTAATTTAACTACAAATCCTTTTACTAGAATCAATTGCTTCCTTGCGCGCATTTAATGAAGCTAATTTAATTGCAAAAGTATGACGGTGAAGTTTTTTTGTGCTGCTGACGACGGACTCAGAATTGCATCTATTTTTGTTATTGTTTGTTGAGAAAGACAATGTACTTATTTTGTCTTTTTCATTTTTGACAATACTGCGTTCATTCAAGTAAGTTTTATTTCGATTTATACTAAACTTAAACACGGATATTTGTTTTTTTTAACACAAGAGACAAAGGGAATGATTCAACTTTTGTTGTTATGTTAGATATTTCGTCCAGCATAATTTTGATTTGAAATGAAAATATTTCTTTTGTTTTGATTTAAAAAGGAAGAAATTATTTGATTAGAGATAATGTCTGTGAATTACATAAATGTTAAAATAATGTTTCTCGCCATTTATTTACAACTTTTTGTTATTATTTCCCTTTTTATTGTGCTTATGTTCATCCGGTACAAGGCTCAAGAGCCACCCAAGGTAGTATGTTATTAAATGAGATGAAGTAAATATAAGAGCAAGAAGTAAGATTCTAAGGATGGGCAGGATAGGTAACAACTTATCATTACTTGATGCAGTTGATTGTAGTGTTTTAGTCATAAAGCTTTCGAAAAAATTCTATCTATTACCAAAACATTTTGGAAAAATTCAATAAATCTTTTTACAGGGGGAGGGTGTGGTTAAAAATCATTACTATTATCCTTGTCTCCAAATTTATAATTTTATGGAATACAGTTTGTCCCAAGTGCAAGAATTGAAATATTTAGAAAGTATTTTCATAAAGGATGAAAAATACATCATTGAAATCTGAAGGTGCATTGGGATAATGAATAATACCTTCCAAAAGTTAAAGTATTAAGTAATTATTTATAAATGGAACTTTGTGTGTGTCTGCCCGTTACCTATAGACTCCGAAACGACTGAACTGATTTTCTTGAAAATTGACACAGTTGTACTATAAGCGTCTGCAAGTGTTCTTAGCTAGGTTTTGTGTCGAGGTACCCCTGATAAATATTGAAAATCGATAATCGAAAAAATCGGGTTATAGAAGGAGTGGTCTGGTTTTAATCAAATTTGATTACACTCATAGACAAAGACATAAGAAACGATATTCAGAAGTTTCAAGGTGGCAGTTCTTACAATAGTGCAGAAAATCGATTATATATATAAAAGGCAAGATGTTTGTGTGTGTGTCTGTTCATCTGTCTGTATGTCCTTTATACAAATCCACAATTTTTATCTGATTCTCACCAAACTTCACACAAATATTCTTTAGGCTGAGTCTGAGCTCCAGGACCATGGATTAGTTTTAAAGCTTTCATTACACCCGAGCAATGCTGGGCTATACTGCTAGTTAAGTAATAGGAAAATTTCATTGCAAACAAAGGGAACACTGAATTGTTATGTGTATAGGATACAAATCCTATATAATCTATCAACCAACTAAAACACACAATATAAATTGTGCACCCTCAAAATCAAATTCAAACAACTGCAGCATTTGGGAAAAACCCAAAGAAAAAATTTTACACAGGAAAAAAGGGATTCAAAGGACTATGGAAAAACCCAACTAAGAAAAATCCACAAGTCAGTGTGAAAAGCTAATTCTGAATGCTGATTGGATTAAAAACAGCAAATTTATATATGACATATTTTCACACCTAAGTGAAAAAGCTTCTCTGGAGCTGGCATCATGAGAAGTTTCACTATTTAAACCACATCACAGCAGTCCATCAGATGGATGCAGTAGTTGACCATGTAAAGAAGAAACTTCAATCACACACACACACACACACACACATATATATATATAATTACATGGTTATGTCAATTTTTCATTGCTACATGGAAATTTCTATGTTTCGAGATTAATTCTCATCATGCAATGCTGGTGTGGTTGTGCAGATGATTTACATTTAAATGACAAATACTTTCGGTTTACTGTGAATGTATGTGGGTGTTTCTTTGTGTGTGTGTGCAGCTAATCAGAATGTAGATTCACTTAGGGCTTTGACCTTGAGGAATTTACCTGCTAACCAACTTTTTTCCTCCTCTTTTTTTCTTTTTCCTTGACCCTATTCTTCTCTTGTCTGCTTTCCTTCAAGTAAACCTCGAACTACTATTTTCTCACTACATCTATCAATTTACTGTAAAGTTTATTATCCTGATACAAAGGGGGGGATTATTAAAAAAAAGGACGACTAACTTATTCTATCTTTGGCTTTATTTTTATTTTAATTTTTATTTTTACCTAATTCGTTGGTGAGAATATTGCAAAAATATAAAATAATAAGGCACTGTGAAAGAGCAAACGCACAACTAGAGCTTTCATAATTGCTAGTAAAGTTTAGTAAAGAGACTGATCTGAGTCGACACTGTGTCACTATTGTTTCTTTCTGTCTCCATGGGCATGACAGGAGGAAAATAAATATATATATATATATATATATGACAGTATGTGACAGTGATACTTTATGGAAGTTCATGGTTATGATAAAACTGAAGAAATAATAAATATGCAGCTACATACACTACCGGCCATAATTATTAGGCCACCCCAGTTTCTTAAAAGAAATGATGTATTTCATACTATTTTTAAGTGGATAAATCTAAATGAAAATAGAATGGTTCTTTTGTTATTATTACTTTGCAAAATGTTACAAATCAAACGGCGACAATTTACCCATCGCACCCTGTAGATTTGCTATATATATATTTATATATATATATATACACTACCAGCCACAATTATTAGGCAACCCCAGTTTCTTAAAAGAAATGATGTATTTCATACTATTTTTAAGTGGATAAATCTAAATGAAAATAGAATAGTTTTTTTGTTGTTATTACTTTGCTAAGTTTTACAAGGCAAAGAAGCAAAAATGAACTCGTCCGAATCACCCTAAATTTTCTTCATTCTTTCATTGAGGAAACTGCAATATAGATAATTATTAAATATTTATAAATTCATTTGAAGAACATGTTATTGTGCAGCATTAACAAAAGAACCATTCTATTTTTATTTACAGTTATTCACTTGGCAATAAATACTAAAAAATAGTATGACATACATATTTTTTTAAGACACTGGAGTGGCCTAATAATTATGGCCGGTAGTGTATATATCTATAGAATTTACTCATGCAACCAGACTGGCAACAAGATCCCACCCTTTTACAGTTAAATCAACCAAATGCAGGCAGCAATTCTACTCCAGCAACTTCTTTTCTCGTACTTCCCACCTGTGGAACTCCCTTCCATATACTTTCTTTCCTGACGGCTACAACCTCCAGAAATGTAAATTCAATCTCAATTCCCATCTCTTATCCATTTGACTCCAGTCCATTTTACATCACCCCGTGTATCTTGTTCTTTTCCTTTCTCTCTACCTTCACATATGTCTTCACTCCTGTGTTCACATCCTTCTCTTGCTCTTTCTCTGTCTCTCCCTGTAACAGGTTTGTCTTTGTCTTCACTCTCCCCCTGTCTTAAATTTCAACTCTCTTATATAGACCCCTGCTTATCAGTGGTGGTACCACTTTGATTGGGATGAATTGATTAGAAAAAATAAATATTTCCAGAATTGTTCTGTTGATTGGATTATTTTTTATGGTTTATCAACCTTTAAAGCCAGAAAATATTTTTAGATTAAGATTTTTTTAAAAGTTAATAACAATTTACTGATATGAGCCCTACTGATTAACCCATAGCTGGGAGAGACAAGGGTATTTACACAGAAGTGAATGCAACTAACACAACTAGAATTGGAACTCAGTTCTTTGATTTTTCATTCTGAGCCATTATCCATTACACCCAAGCTCACAGCACCTGGTATTCCTAAGTGGTCACCTATCTACATAATGATCAGGCTCGATGTTGCTTAACTTCGGTGATCATCCAGGAACAGGAGTTTCAATATGATGCAGCTATAAGCCCATGAGTTTTGAAAGTGAGTACATTATCGTAGCTTTGCATCATCCGCAAATGTTCGGTTTTTACATTCATTAAGAATGGATTTTATGAATATTGGTGACATAAAGAAATGTGTCTGATGAATATTCACTGGATGTCGTTTATTTATTAATATTCCTTCAAAATATTTTCTTACTAATAGTTTTCTGTTTATTGGCTAGATATAACAGTAACTTCTATGTTAACAGTTTCTTCTCACACGACTCACTTGTGGAACTCTCTTCTGGCTTCTTGGTTCCCAGCCAACTTCCCTCGCCTCCTGTCTAAAACTTTAACTCTCTTATGTAGCCCCCTGCACATCAGTGGCAGTACTGCCTTGCTTGGAGTGAAATTATTAAAAAAAAAAACACAAACAGCAAAACCACTCATGCATAACATAGTTCTATGAATTTATTTTTTGCTTGTGAGATGTAAAAGTGGTAGGAAGAGGCAAAAAGTCGAACAATTATGTCCTGACCCCAAAAGAAACTATTTTGAGCAAAATTTCATGGGAAAATTAGTTCAGAGGGAGGTGTTGTAATGGAATATCTGACACACCCTATCGCCTATGTGGACTGACTATATTAGTAGCCATATATAGTGAGCACAGAAGATACCTGTGACTTGCTTCGGCAATTACTAGCTTGCCACAGTCTATTCTCTTTACAATAAACCTCTTTTCTTTCATCTATGCACGTGTTGCTGTTCTTTCACTCGAGTACCACCTCGTCTGTTTGTAACCTTTTTAAAGGAGACAACAATTTACATTATACACAATACTGTGCAAAAGTATTAGGACAAGAACTATTTTATCTTTTATGAGGCATCAAAATAACTGCGACAATTTACCAATCGCACCTAGTATATATACAGTACTGTGCAAAAGTATTAGGACAAGAACTATTTTATCTTTTATGAAGCATATTGACAGAAAATAAACCATTTAATTAAAGTAATTTTATTTGATTTACTCAACAAATGCTTTAACAAGAAAAAAATACTTGTTACAAAATAAATTTAATATTTAGCCTTTTGCTTTGATGTAATAAAATAATTGCAACAATTTACCAATCACACCTAGTATATATATATATATATATATATATATATATATATATATATATACAGTACTGTGCAAAAGTATTAAGACAAGAACTATTTAACTTTTATGAGACATCAAAATAAAGTTTAAAATCACTCCTGTCCTAATAATTTTGCACACTACTGGTAGTTTGCAAAATTATTAGGACAGGGATGATTTTCCTAAAATACTCATTGAAATTCAAATACAGGTTGAAAAGCCAAGTAAATTGCTAATAAATATTGATTATTTAAAATTAAGTCTGAAAGAAATGTATTAAAAAGAAGTTATATTTAATTTTTCCTATTTTCTATTAAACAAGTAATTTTGAAACTTCTCTATTGAACATCTCTGGGATATTTTGGATAAAAAATTGATAAATCTAATGTTAGTTTGAAGACACACTTTGGGAATAAATACCAGCTGCTTGGCAGGAGATTCCATAAGATACATTCAAGAATCTTGTGATGTCAATGCCTGACAGAATGAAGACTGTGATCAAAGCAAAAAACTATTATACTAAATATTAAATTTATTTTGTAACAGGTATTTGTTTCTTGTTAAAACATTTGTTGAGTAAATCAAATAAAATTACTTTAATTAAATTGTTTATTTTCTGTCAATATGCCTCATAAAAGATAAAATAGTTCTTGTCCTAATACTGCTGCACAGTACTATATATATATATATATATATATATATATACTCAGAGAAACCCAAACATAAAACAATGAATTTGTTTGCCTGAAGAGAGTCAATTTTAGACTCGAAACACATGTAGCGCAAACCGTGACAAATTAATACTCCATAACTTGTATGAATACCAAACAATAAATATATATTTTAAAGAAAATGTTCACGGCTTCTCACACTTTTTATTTTATACTATTTACTCTCGTTGGAACAACCCTATTCCTTTATTCGATATATATATATATATATATATATATATATATATATATATATATATATATATATAGATGCGATTGGTAAATTGTCGCAATTATTTTATTATTGCAAAACGAAAGGCTATTATACTAAATATTAAATTTATTTTATAACAAGTATTTTTTTCTTGTTAAAGCATTTTTTGAGTAAATCAAATAAAATTACTTTAATTAAATTGTTTATTTTCTGTCAATATGCCTCATAAAAGATAAAATAGTTCTTGTCCTAATACTTTTGCACAGTACTGTACATGAATGCAGTATGCAACTCACATATAAACAGTACGCAAACGGCCAAGAATCAGCTCTACTTTTAAACTTTACTTAAATCTGTTGTTAACTGGGATAAAGGATGGTTTGTTTATTTTTTTCTGCCTCCAAAACTAAACTGCTCTCTATTAATTATTTAAGAGATTCATTTCTTCCTTCCATCAGCATTTTTTTTTTTTTTTTTAATCATTTCACCCCCGAGCAAGGTGGAAACGCCACTGATGTGCAGGGGGTTACATAAATGTAAAAAGATTAATTAGAAAAGAGTGAGGAGTACAAACTAGTTAGAAAGGAACAATAGAAAGCTGAGAAAGCAGGTGCGATGACAGATACATAGGTGGAGAGAAAGGGAAGGTTATACAGGGGAAGGGAGAGAGCTAGAGGCCAGTGGTTAGTAGATGAGTATTGACTTTGCATTTAAATTTCTGGAGGTTGTAGCTGTCAGGAAAGCAAAAATACAGGAGTGAGTTCCACAGGCGGGAAGTGCGAGAGAGGAAGCTGCAGGAGTAGAATTGTCGTCTGCATTTGGCTAACCTGACTGTGAATGGGTGGGACCCAGTTGCCAGTCTGGTTGCACGAGTAAACACCTGTTGAGGAGGCATCAGTGACTTAAGCTCATCCGAGCAGAAGCCATGAAAGTATTTATAGAAGAGACAAAGGGAGGCCACATTTCGACGATGGAAGTGGCTGCAGTCGAGTCGCCAGATCAGTACCTATCACATTACAGACTCTCCTTTGGAGCTTGTCAAGAACACTGAGGAGAACGGCAGGGGCACCTGACCATAGATGGCAGCAGTACTCCATGCACGGACGGATGGTTGACTTGTATATATGCAGGATGGATAGGTGGAAAAAATATCCTGGATCGACATAGTGACCCAATCTTCTTAGCAGTAGATTTTGCTATGAATTCAGTATAGTGGTTCCATTTGGGGTCTGAGGACAGGGTTGCTAATCTCTAAAAGAATGACTTGTTGCGCCTTCTCAGTCTAACATTCTCAGCTGACCTGACGTGGAAAGACTATATTGAATCCATTGAGAGGTCAGCTGATTAGAAAGTTGGTTCACCATGTTGCAGTAGACAATTTTATCTCTCTAGAATCTATCTTGCATATTTATAAGTCTATGAATTGTTCATTGTTGGGGACCCAGAATAGGTCCATCAGAAAACACAACTCGGGTATTAGTGAAACAGATATATATTTACGAAAAACAAATACAAGAGGGTTACATGTCAGGCTGACTGCCAAGTGGAGACCAGGGAGACTCAACCATCTCAACTCCTCAGTCGCCAGTGTTGTGGGCCCAGAATAGGTCCGTAAGAAAACACAACTCGGGTATTAGTGAAACAGAGATATATTAACGAAAAACAAATAAGAGTATTACACGTCAGGCTGACTGCCAAGTGGAGATCAGAGAGACTCAACCAACTCAACTCTTCAGTAAATTGTTCAACATAGAGAGACCTATCTCCTTGTATTTGTAGTCATAAGAAGAGTTCATTATGATACAATGGGTAGGTCCCATAACATTCATGCTTAGAATATTTCTCCCACATCTGGTCTGGTGCCTCTGCTGTTTGCTTTGAGCTTCTTGAAAAGAACCAGCAATATTATTGGTCTTGATCTGGCATCTTGGCTTCAGTCACTTTCTCATAGCTGTAAAAGTGGCTTACTGGGACTTTTCTATAAATATTTTCTGTTTCGATAAGCTATTTTGCTATGGTACCAGGGCTTTATGAATTTCAACTCGGTACTGGACTGGCAACACGGTCGCATCATTTTACAGTTGAATTGGCTTGAAGTAACTGTAAATTCTATGCGAACAATTATTTTTCTTGCTTTGGGATCTCTCTTTCATCTTCATGCTTTCCTGTCAACTCTAATCTTCAAAAATTTAACTGCAATGTCAGTTGCCATCTACTGTCTTCCTAATTACTTTTCTATTGTTTTTACTTCATAGTAATGTTTCTTTTTTCTAATTCTTCCACATTCAGTAGCACTTTGTGTCTTAGTGGCTTTGTTTCGGCAAATCTTTGTCACCAAGTTGTTGTGGCCTGTTAGGGTCAGGAAGAAAGATACGAAAACAAGAAGGTAGGTTCAAACAGTGTATTAGAATAACAGAACATCTATACAATTAAGAGTGTTAGTAGTCAGCAATTAGAAATGTATATTCGAACTGTATAGTTACGCTGTGTCTTGACTGTCTAATGACTGCATCAACAGCTGCTGTCCCTTGAAATCATGCAGGTTATTATTTATTGACAGAGGAAGAGTTCATTCCTATAGATAGGGCAACATAACAGCTTTAATGCCTTGCTTGGGGTGAATGAACTCTAAATTAAATATAGATCGTTTTTTTTTTTTGTCCTTGTTTGTCATCTCCCGACTTTTTTTTGTCATGAATATGTTTTTCTAAATCCGTCCTCATATCTTATTTCAGGATGGCGGCGCCTCTGGCTCGAATTTTCACCGTGGAACCTCCATTAAGTAATGACTCCTCAATCCAAAGATGCCGCATCCCAGGTAATACTTGCCGAGCAATAGGCGCTGACTTGGGCATGTTCGTTCGAGTTACAACACCTACCATCTGTGCCATTTGCAGTGTTTGGCCATGCTCGGATTTAGATGATAGTGTTGTGCAATTTAGCAATCTCGTCACACAAGATGTATACAACAATGACCACATGGTTGATGGGCGACTACAAATTGAACTGCTATCGTCATTCAATGCTAGAGCCGTCGAACTCAGCATTGTCACCCCGGATATTGACCTCCGTCAGCATCTGAAAGCTCTTCTTTCAAGTGGGGATAAACTTGAAGGATGTTGCCGGAACTGCCTGCAATTTATTGGAGTTGGGGCCAACGTAAAGGTTAACATGAAACAGATCAAGAGGTCAGATGTATTAAAATTGTCCTCGATGATTGTACATATTACCAAGCCAGAAATATACGATGTCGTCATCGTGAACAGTGGTACGAAAATCAAAGTGCGCGACGTTATCACAGAAGATCGGTACTGGCAGCGTTTACGGCATCCAAAGAAATGTCTTGGAGGGCTGGAGGATACGGTTCAAACACTAAAAGATTTTCTGGAACTATCCTCGTTAAGATCCCAAACCTCCTTTCAGAATCTCGCTATTCCTCGGGGCATACTTTTGCGTGGTCCCCCAGGGTGTGGTAAGACCACCCTAGTTGAGTACGTCGCTGGGGAATGTGATGTTGAGCTCATCAGGATCCGTGGACCAGAACTGATGTCATCAGACGTCGGTGAAAGTGAAGATAAACTGAAAAACATATTTAATCAGGCAATCAAGATAGGTATAAGAGAAAGTTGCATTCTGTTTCTTGATGAGATCGATGCAATTTGCCCAAAGTCAAATTTTAATCCGTCAAACACCATGACCACCCAGCTTTTGCAACTGATGGAGGAGATACCCGTGGAAAATCATTTAGTGATTATAGCCGCTACAAACAGGCCTTCAGCTGTTGACCCCAGCCTTCGACAGAGTGGACGGCTTGATCGTGAGGTAGGTGCACAATGAACAAATCAACAAAGGTAAAAGATGTGTCTTTTGTTCTACTCTAGTTCTTTCACCACTCCGTATATCCTTTCCTTTCTCTCTGCCTTTGCAACTGTCATCACACCTATATTCCCATCCTTCTCTTGCTCCTTTCTAACTGGTTCATCTTCCTCTCCACTTTAGTAGATAGACTAAACTATTGTCCGGTTCACACTCCACTCACGCCTATTGAACAGGTGAAGAGGCTCATCCCTTGTTCCCTGTTTAGGATGTGGTTTCCGTCTTTCTCTTCTCCAATCTTTTCACTCTTACATAGCCCCCTGTGCATCAGTGGTGTTACTGCCTTGCTCGGGGTGATATGATTAAAAAAAAACAAAAAAAACTTCATACCACTATTATCATGTATACCATTGATACTTTTTACTGAAAACATTATTTTTAGAGTTATATTAAAACACTGATATATGCAACTGAATTTACACATTCTTTTTCAAGTATTGACAACAAAAATGTTAAATTTATTCAATGGTTTATTTATAAAAAATTTTAAGATATGCAGATTTAATATGTGAACTATAACAATAAATTGTTTATTTACAAGAATGTAAAAATATTCATCTCATTCAGTATAAATAAAATTTCATATTTACAAGATCATAAAAATTTTCTTATTCTATAAGAATAATTTTATATTTATAATGTAAAATATTAGGTGTGATGGTTAAATTGTGGCCATTTTATATTTTAAATTTCTTACACGTGTGTTGTTTTTTTTTTTTTTTTGTCAACTGTCCAGTACAGAAGGGTCAGTTGGGCATCTTCTGTAAGAAAAAGACCACAAAATGCAATTCATTTTACCAAAAATTTAGAAGTGGCATTACCGCTTGTGGCTTGTGTCAAAATCTTTAATATAAACATTTCAGAGTGTTTGCATGTCAATCTGTGGACCATGCTAAAGATTCGGAAGGAGTTGGATTAGTCCAGTGGTGATAACAAAGGTGTTTGGAGTGACCACTAGTGGTAGCACCTGTTAGGGTTTTAACTATGGGCAAATATTTAACCCCTTAACTGGGGTCAAAACACTATGAAAGTATAAAAATACGCTTTTATAGAAATATATACATAAAAATGGACTTTTATAAAAAAAAAAATATTACCAACAATAAATTTTGAAGAAAAAATTATCAGAACACATTTTTAAAGGAAAAAAATATTCTCAGCAAAAAATTTTTGAATACAAAACTAGAAGACATTTTCAGTTTTCTAAAATAAAAATAAATCTGACTAAATCAACCTTCTCACTATAATCAAATATTTAAGAAAGATACCTTAAAACTCCATCTTTCTGGCATTAAATAACCCACAGAGGTTGATATGTCATTAAACAAAACTCAAATCAAATCAAATTCGAAAAACCTGCATATATGAATACATAAAAAATCACTATTTGAATAAGCAATTAAATTCCTTAGTGACACATGATATCCGCAGCATCCTTCTGTAAAACCACATCATGAATCGAACATGTGAGCAATGATGAGGTGTTGGAAAGAATGGCAATGAAAAGAAAATTAATAGTAAGCATCAGAAAGAGACAACTAAAGTTCCTGGGACATGCAATGAGGAAAGAGGGCTTGGAGAATCTGATACTGACAGGCCAGATAGAGTAAAAAAGAGACAGAGGAAGGCAGCAGATAAGGGCTTGAGCAGGTGGATGACAGAATGGGGGTTGCGTGGTGTAAAGGGGAAAGCGTGCTAAGAGCCACCAGGGATAGGGAGACGTGGAAAGCCATGATTGCCTATGTCCTGAAAGGACAGGGCACATAGAAGAAGGAGAAGTAACACATACAAATAAAATATTTATTAGAAAAAAAACGAACAGAAACCTATTTAGGTAAAAATATCTTGAGGTAGTAGTGCTGTCCTGTGTCAAGGGGTGTCTGCTAGAAAACTGTATATCTGGCAACAGGGCTCTGTGCCATGTCATACAAGCAGGAGAACCCAATCATGTCTGTCAGACAATTTCTGCAACCACATCACTCCTTACCTCTGGCCACCTAACTCTCCAAACTGCAATTCCCTTGATTATTACGTGTGGGGTGGAATTGAGTGAGAGATTAACAAAACTCTTTGTAATACGAAAGATGAACTGAAGGCAAGAATTATAGCAGCATTCACTAACTTAAAGAAAGAAACCGTTCAGAAGAGTTGCAGGCAATTCTGAAGTCATCTGGAGATCGTGGTCAAAGCCAATACCAATTTTATTGTATAAATTTATTCTTTACTATTTCAAGATATTTTTGTGTAATTTTGGGAAATATATCTATTAAGAAAGAACTACAAATAAACTGCAAGAAAACTGAATGCTGGTCATCAGTAAAAAGGGCAGCCCAATATGCCAAATACAGATTGGGGATACTAGAATCAAGCAGGTACAAAAATTTAAATACCTGGGAAGTGTTATAACAGAAGACGGAAAGTGTGACACTTTCTGAAGGCGAATTGGCACGGCGAAGGAAGCATTCCAGAAGTTGAGTAAAGTATTAAAAAACAGGACAATTTCGCTAGAAGCAAAGAAGCGTGTACTGGATTGCTATGTGTTGTCAGTTCTTCAATATGGCAGTGAATGCTGGACAATATCATCAAAGATGAAGGAAGAACTTGAAGCAACTGAAATGTGGTTCTACAGAAGGATGCTGCGAATATCATGGATCGAGAATGTGAGCAATGATGAGGTCCTAGAAATGATGGAAACGAAAATTAATACTGAGCATCAGGAAGAGACAGCTGAAGTTCCTGGGACATGCAATGAGGAAGGAGGCCTTGGAGAATCTGATACTAACAGGCCAGATAGAGGGAAAAAGAGACAGGGGAAAGCAATGGATAACATATTTGAAGGACCTAATCAGTTGGATGATGGAATGAAGTTTGCATGGTGTAACAGGAGAAAGCATGTTAAGAGCCACCAGGGATAGGGAAATGTGGAGAGCCATGATTGCCTACTTCCTTAACGGACAGAGCACATAGAAGAAGAATCTGTTAAAATAAGATGTCAGGGTTATTTTCATTTTTGCGTAATTCAGACAACAATTTCTCCATTGCACCCTGTATTCTTATAAATCACTACAAGAATAGTTCTAAATTTACAATGTTATAAAAATATTTTTCTAGTCCACTAAGAATGATTTTACAAGATTATAAAAATATTCTTATAGTACAATGTAAGTATAAATTTACATTAGCAAGGTTACACAATATTCTTATAGTTAACACAAAGAATAATTTTATGTTTACAAGTTTATAAAAGCCTTCTTATAATTCACTACAAGAATAGTTCTAAATTTACAATGTTATAAAAATATTTTTCTAGTCCACTAAGAATGATTTTACAAGATTATAAAAATATTCTTATAGTACAATGTAAGTATAAATTTACATTAGCAAGGTTACACAATATTCTTATAGTTAACACAAAGAATAATTTTATGTTTACAAGTTTATAAATGCCTTATAATTCACTACAAGAATAAGTTTATACTTACAGTATTTAAATATTCCTCCAGTTCAATAAAAATTATTGTATATTTACATGATCATAAAAGCATTCTTATAGTTCATTATAAAAATAATTTTATATATACAATATTATAAAAAGACTCTTAAAAATAACTATATGAATAATTTTATATTTACAATATCACTAAAATATAAATTGAAGAAGATAGTCTTGTGGGAACTGACGGTCCCCTCGGAAGAAAATGCAGCGGAAGTTCATGAAAGGAAGAAGTTAAAATATGACAGACTGCTGGAGAGTTGCAGGGTTAAAAGCTGGAGGGCTAGCTGCACTCTTATAGAAGTGGGGACTAGGAGATTTGCAGCAAGGTCCTTATGCAAAGCCTTAACAGATATTGGGATAATGGGAGTAAAAAAAAGAAAAGCACTCAAGTCCATAACCGAAACAGCGGAAAGAACAGCTAATTGGTTATGGATCAAAAGAGAGAGTGCCTGGATTCCAAATTGTTAGCTAAAATTCCCCGAAATTCTGCGTCTAAATTAATGTTTCGGACGAGCTCATGTGAGGTTCGCCTCTAAATGGAAAGTAGCTCTGACTGTCGCCAATCGGAAGCATTTGCAAGGTTTCGTACCGGGCCTAAACGTAATTTTCCAGTGTCTGAAAGCGCTTATCGAGGGTGGGCCAGAGGCTGATCATCTCTGGTTGGTCGGCGCGGTGAGGGGGGTATGATGTTGAAAGACCCGAAACCCCTTAGTGATCCTCGCAATGACATCACTGACGACACCCTCTAGCGCCCCCATTACGGTGCATATGTTTGAAATTATAATTCACCGTAACAATAATTCAATATTTACTACGATATAAAAATATTCTCATAGATTATTGTGAGTATAATTTACATTTTCAGTGTGATAAAATTATTATTATCATACACTATAAGTGTAATTTTATATTTACAGTACCATGAAAACATTCTTATAGTTGAATATAATTATAATTTTATGTTTGCAGTGTTATTAAAATATTCTTATTGTTCACTATGGGTATAATTTTATATTTACAATATTATTAAAACATTCTAATACTTCACAAAAAGTACATTTTTTATCTACATATATAAAAGGCAATCTGTGAGTCTGTGTGTGACTGTTCCCTATGCATGCCTATATTTTTTTAAGCCTCGCCATTCAAACTTTCAAGGGACACACATCTCCAGGGAAGCCATGTTGACACATACTTTTTGAGCTTAAGTTCAGCAATTTTCCCTTTCGCACTTTTTGGCCAATGGAGATGATTGTTTACACTTGCTTCATAAAACATTTAAGATCTAAGATGGATGCTAGATTATGTCACAGAAATCAAATCCCATGTGTCAAATGTGACAAAAAAAAAAAAAAAAAAATGACCCTTTATATTTAATTTTTATTCCGACGTTTTAAGAATTCATTTGGTAAACAAAAAAAATGTGAATATTTTTCCCCGTAATTTTGAAACAAAAGAAATATTTAAAAAAAAAAAAAAGTGTTGTTTTCAAACAAAAAAAAAAAGTGCCAGTGGTTAATTTAATTATTTAAGTCTTTTTTTTTTTTTTTTTTCCCAGATTTAATATTTCATACTTCAGAAAATAAAATTTAAAAAAAAATAAAGCTTTTTTTCGTTAAATATTTCATGCAGGAAATCAACTGTCTCTAATTCGTGTGGCATTAATGTAACTTTTTCCTCTAAAATTAAATGTCTACATTTTTAAATATTCTTTGAAAATTTCTGAAATTCATTTAGTCAACAAAAAATGGAAATATTTTCCCCCGTAATTTTGAAACAAAAACAAACGCAATGTTGTTTACAATGTCACACAAAGCATCAACTCAAGTTTGTGCAAAACAAAAGAAAATAAATTTTTTTAATGGAATTTTTTAACAATTTTAAAACAACAATATTTTATACGATTATTTTTTTTATATAACTGAGTTTTAAAGTGAGTTGCGTGGGTAATGCCAGGCTATGATGCTAGTTTCCAACACAATAAAAATATTCTTATAGTTCACAAAAAAAAAATAATGTTTTTATTTACGATGTTATTAAAATAATCTGATATAGTATAACAAGAATAATTTTATATTTGTAATATTATTGAAATATTCACTATAGGTATAATTTTAAATTTACAATATTCTAAAAATAGTCATCCAGATGTTTATATGTATAATTTTGTATTCACAATATTATAAAAATATTCCTATAGTTCACTATAAATATAATTTTATAATTTCAATATAATAAAATATTTTTATCATTCACTGTATGTATAATTTTATACTTCACAATATTATTAAAATATGTGTTTACAAACATTATAATTTTATGTTAATAAAATATACTTATAATTCACAATGAGTATAATTTTTATTGTTTAAAATAATTTTATATTTACAATATTATTAAAATATTCTCACAGTTAACGACAATTATAATTTTGTATTTACATTATTATAAAAGTATTCTTATAGTTCACGCAGAGGATAATATTATATTTATAATGTTATTAAAATATTCATATACTTCAGTATAATTTTATATTTAGAATATTATAAGAATATTCCTTTAGTTTCTTATAAGTATAATTTTATATTTATAATATTATGAAATCATTGTAATACATCACAAAATTATAATTTCATATTTACAATATTATAAAAATATTCTTACTGTTCACTGTAAGTATAATTTTATATTTACAATTTTATTAAAATTTAAATCTAAATCTGAACTTATTTATAAATGGAACTTTGTGTGTATGTGTGTGTCCATTACCTATAGACTCCAAAATATATCAAAATTTCTACACTATTGTAAGAACTGCAACTTTGAAACTTCTGAATATCATTTCTTATATCTTTGTCTATGGGTGTATCAAATTTGATTAAAATCGGACCACTCCTTCTATAACCCGATTTTTTTGATTATCAATTTTCGATATTTATCAGGGATACCTCGACACTAAACCTAGCTAAGAACACTCGCAGATGCTTATAGTACAACTGTGTAAATTTTCAAGAAAATTGGTTCAGCCGTTTCGTAGTCTATAGGTAACGGATACACACACACAGACAAAGTTCCATTTATAAATAAGTTTAGATTTAGATTAGATTTACATGAGTATAAGAAATATTTTGACTAATTATAAAGAAATACTTTTTTTTTTTTTTTTTTTTGACATTACAAATATTGTGTTAAGGTCTCATTAAAATTGTTATAATGGCTATTTAAAATAAATTTCCAGATGAGCTACAGTAATAGTGGTTGCAAGAAAAAATTCTTTTGACGTAACTTTTTTGACTTTGTCTTTTGTTAAACTTTGCCGAATAATCTTTTTTTTTCTTTTTTTTCTTTTTTTTATTGCTTTTCAAGAATAACATTTTTCTGAGAAATGAAATCTTTTGGTTTTTTACTTTGCATAGGAATGTCTTGAATATACAATAAGGATTAAATTCATTGCTGTACTTAGATTATGAGATGAGATTATAAACTTTTAATTCACAGTGAAATTCATTGATTTTTACCAAGTTGCGTTTGATACTGACTCAACACCACAAATATTAGGCATTAATTTTTTTCTCTGTAACTTTCTTTCTCTTTTTTCTTTCTTTGTCTTTTTTCTTTTCTTTTTTGTTGTTCTTTATTTTTTCTTCTCTCATTTTCCAAATTCTTCTTTTTTTTCCTTTTCTTTTTTCTTCCTTTTTTTTTACTTCAACTTTATCCTTGTTTTTCTTTTTCATCTTTTTTTCTCCTCAATTTATTTTTTCTGCTTTATTCTTTTTCCTCCCTAATTTTTCATCTTTTTTTTTACTTTACATTTTTTTTCTTTTTTTCTCCTATTTTTCACCTTTTTTCTGTTCTCATTTCTCTTTATTTTTTCTTTCACTGATTTTCTATTTTTTCTGTTTTCTTTCTATTTTTATTGGTTTCTTTATCATTTTTTTCTTAAATTAATTGTAAAATAATGTAATATGCATGATTTATAGTTCCCACTAATTTATACTTATAAATTATACTACCCTATATAATTTTTGACTTGATTCCTCTTACATACAGGTCTATATAAGTATGCCAACATATCTACAGAGGTTCAGTATTTTATCAGTCTACTCTCAGCAGATGCCAGTTTCTCAAGATGTACACCTTCCAGAATTGGCAGAAGTTACCACTGGATACTCAGGTGCAGATCTTCAAGCTCTCTGCAAGCAGGCTGCACATGCTGCAGTTGTTGAGAGATCACAACGAATGGTGGGTACACATTTTTTAAAAAAATACAAAAGAAATTATTATTCTATTATTATTATTATTCTCTAATATTTGAGCAGGATGTCAAGTATGCATTAATTGCTAAATATGAATAAATTTTATTTAGTTATACGAGTAACAATTTTTTTTTTAATTCGATGTCTACAGAATGTCAGTCAGTTAAGCGCCATAAACGACACACGCTTTGGGCGAAAATATCTCAAAAGAGATATGACTGACTGGGCAGAAGATTATCCGAGATGTCAAAGTAGGATCGATTACATTGCAGATCCTTCTTTGGATTTTGTCGAGATCATCGAGATGACTAGCAAAAGCAACTGACCAAATCCTTGTTTGGGAACTTTTTGCTTTATTTCCCTTGTTTTGATGTGTATACAGGACTGGTGTGTAGTATCCCGAACACAAAAACCTGGAGGTAAGCCTGATTGTGGATTCTAGGCCATACTTTGTGACCCTCGCTATTTTATCATCATTTGCTTTTTTATTTACTTACATTTATATACATTACAAATTAAACTAAGTATGACTGACTATTCAGTCAGTCAGTTAGTGCCATACGTGATACAAGCTTTGGGCGATCATGTATCGAAAGAGACATGACTGACTGAGCAGGAGATTATCCCGCAGTAGGTTGTCATTGCTTTCTTCGGTAGACTGGTTGCCAGTCAAAACTATAGAACCCAATCTGTTCTATTATTTAACCCATAACTGGAGGGAAGAGACAGATTAATACCTTTCCCAAGGGTATTTGTGTGTAAGTGAATGCAAGTAATTCAACTGAAATTCGAACTCTGCTCCCTGATTTCTCATTCAGAGTCAATATCTACTGCACCACAACGCACATCCTACAGAATGTGGACAACAAATTAAAAAAAATATCAACAGAAGTTTCAGAATAAGTAGCCCAGAATAAATAAATCACGAAGAATATTATGTTAAAAAAAAAAACTGCCACTACCAATTCTTTTTTTTTAATTAAAAAAAAAAAAGCTTGTTAAATCTATAAGAATAAATGTAAGTACTCTCAACACAAACAATCAGTCAAGTGCCATACGCTTGGGTTGTTATATATCCATAAATAACAAACACGTCTGTATATAAAAATATATCAGTGATATTTTTATTAATGAACAATGGACCGTGTAGCCTAGTGAACAGAGAGTGAGAGAGCGCCTCTAAGGGTTGACAGGGGTGACGGGGGGGTGTCGTCGTATCTGTTGCTCCTCTACTCTGGTCTTGTCTGGCTCTCTGCCCAGACTCGTCTGTCGAGACTGACTGACTGACTGGCGAATCTGTGTTTTCGCAGTCTTTATATATCTTCCAAAACCGGGACTTGTTTCTTCCGGCTTTGCCTTGATCATGCGACGCCCACGCGACGCCTACGTAAATTCTCAGAGACACCTGTTCTGTCTGCCTCTTGTAGCCATTTCCGCTACTGCCGGAAATAAGGTCAAACAAACATCCGTTCCTTTCAATGACCGGAAAACACCCCCGCTTGCATCAGCTTCCTTCTTCGGGTGGGGCCAGATTATTATATTACAGGGTGATCATGTCTCAAAAGAGACATGACTGTCTGGGCAGAACATTTTCTTGCAGTAGGTTGCCATTAAGCCAAGAAGACACATCCTTGTCTCATGCCTCTTTCTATATATAGTCATCCGCAGACAGATCTGTTTTGCTGTATCACAGCTCCTCAGTACAGTTAGACTCCGATTGCTTTTAACCCAGGATTGAAACCCGACCGAATTGGCATCAGTTGGCAATTCTACCTCTGGGCTATGAGCACTCGGTAGAAAAAGGCAGACTTTTTAGCGTGTATATTATCATTATACACACCCAATAGCCAGAGTGCTCTAATTCATTACAGAATGAGCGATGCATACATATTTTCTTTTTTAGCAACTCAGTTTATTTTCTGTCTGTGTGCAGGTGGTTTTCTTCAAGTCAGTGAATATATACTAGTCATCACTCAGTTAAGTGCCATACAAGATATATGCTTCGGCGATCATGTCTTGAAAGAGATCTGGCCGACTGGGCAGAATATATTCCTGCAGTTGGTTGCCATTACTTTCTGTGGTAGACTGGTTGCCAACCAAGGCTACAGAACTCAACCTGTCCTGCCATTTAACTCATAGCTGGAGGGCAAAGGGCTAGATTATATTACATTATTATATTAAGTAAAATTAGTGGGGGATCAGTTTATTACTTCATGACAATAGAAAACGAATCCCCCACTTTATGTCTAGTAGAAGTTTTAATTGTTTCCAACTATTATATTCAGTCAGTCAGTTAAGTGCCATGACTGACTGGGCAGAAGTTTATCCCGCAGTATGTTGCCATTACTTTCTGTAATAGACTGGTTGCCAACCAAGGCTACAGAACCCAATCTGTCCTGCTATTTAACCCATAGCTGGAGAGAGAAGAGACGGATTTTACATTTCCCAAGGATATTTGCGTGTAAGTGAATGCAACAAAAGCAACGGGAATTCTAGTGTGGCTCTCTGATTTCTCATTCCGAGCCAATATTCACAGTACCACCCATGCACATCCACAAGCAACACTAAATTTGTATTCACTAAACTTGAAAAAAACATTTAACTATCCTGGAGTCTGCAAAAAACAGATTAATTTATTTTTTTATGACTTATCAACCTTTTGATTTTATTTAAAGCAAGAAAACATGTTTAGATTGTAAGAATTTTATCAGAGATAATAATGATTTGGCAAACTTAGACATCCGTGCTTACAAAAAAATGGAATCTCAAAAGGATGCTTTCTTTCCCTTGACACTGCTACTATTTTAACTACCTTCACTCCTCAGCAATGTTTTTTGTTTCAAAAAGCAATGAGTACAAGACTAATAAAATCTAAACACATGAAAGTGGGTCTATACATTTTTTTGTTCTTGTGAATTTAGAATAAAATATAAAAAATTATTATTTATTAAATTCTTTATTTACAAGAATAATTTTATATTTACAACATTCTAAAAATTAATACAATTGTATTAAACTAATGCAATGCAATATTTATCATTTACCAGTTTATAATGAATCCTTTTCAAACTCTATTTTTTTTGTGAGCATGAACGTCCTAGTTTGCTAAAGATTTACCCATACTAGTACTAATAATTAACCCATAGCTGGGGTGAAAAGAGCTGGGTTCATATCTTTCCCAAAGGTGTTAGTGCATAAATATAATGAACCCAACTGGAATTGGAGCTTGGCTCTCTGATTTCCAATTCCAAACTATTATCTATTCCACCACCCATACATCGAAGCTTACAGTACCTGCCACTCTGAAGCGGTCACTCATCTAGGTACTGACCAGGCTTGATGTTGCTTAACTTTGGTGATTATAAGAGAACTGGCATTTCAATATGAGATGGCCATAAACTTGCAACAAACATAAGACCATCAATGCATCGGAAGCGTGGATATATAGCAGGGGTCGGCAACCTTTTGGAGAGTGAGGGCCAAAAAACTCTGTAGAGTCATGGAGGAGGGCCAAACAGCTATGGCTCCAGTGTCATGGAGGGGAAACATGTTATTAAATATGCGAATAAATTTTCTATGTGTTTGAAGAAAGAAAGGATTCAATATAATTTAATATCTGACGGTAATTTTGTTAAAAAAAAATATTACATCTTAAAAATGAATGTTTCATAAATCAGTATTGAAAAAAAATACCATTAAAATTGGTTGAAAACACTATTTTATATTCATTTAAAAGTTCCCACTCATGAAAGCAATTTCACACTGGTCATCTAAAATTTATTAAAGCGGGAGTAATAAAAATATGTCATTCTGGTTTCGCAACTGAGTGGATGATAACGTATGCTTATGGCATATCATGTTGAATACACCGATTCTTGTTCGATCACCGAAGTTAAGCAACATGAGCCTGGTCAGTACTTAGATGGGTGACCACGTGGGAATACCAGGCGCTGTAAGCGTTCAGTGACGGATGTGTGTTGTGGTGCAGTGGATTTCAGCTTGGAAAGAGAAATTCACTTAAGCACTGGTAACCTTGGGAAACGTATTAATCCGTCCCTTCCCTCCAGTTATGGGTTAAATAACAGGATGGGGCCTGGAAGGCAACCCATCCAGTGTTGGTGTCACAATAAAAACACCTTTGGTAGCCCTGGCGAAGCATCAAGTATTCAGCTATTTGACAAGATTATGAATTTTGCTACAAAACTGCGCCAGGGTTCCAAATGCACAGGGAATACTGGAGGGGTGTAGTGAGTTCTATCTCGGCCAAGGCAGCAGGATGACAAGCTGATAAAAGATACTCAGCTTTTTTGTATATATATATATATATATATATATATATATATATATATGCTTGTGTAACCATAATTACTAGTGGCAGCAGTGATGTGTGTTTTATGTTGTCATCTTGTCTAAGTTATATTTTGGAATACGATTTAAGACATTGTAGGATATTATATGAACTCTTCTTCTTCTATGTACCCTGTCCCTTCAGGACGTAGGCAATCATTTCTCCCTATCCCTGGTGGCTCTTAACATGCCTTCTCCTCTTACACCATGCAACCCTCTTTCCATCATCCAACTGATTAGGTCCTTCAAATATGTTATCCGATGCTTTCCCCTGTCTCTTTTTCCCTCTATCTGGCCTGTTAGTATCAGGTTCTCCAAGCCCTCCTTCCTCATTGCAAGTCTCAGGAACTTCAGCTGTCTTCTCCTGATGCTCAGTATTAATTTCCTTTTTGTTTCCATCATTTCTAAGACCTCGTCATTGCTCACATGCTTGATCCATGATATTCGCAACATCCTTCTGTAGAACCATATTTCAGTTGCTTCAAGTTCTTCCTTCATCTTTGATGATATTGTTCAGCATTCACTGCCATATTGAAGAACTGACAGCACATAGCAACCCAGTACTCTCTTCTTTGTTTCTAGCAAAATTGTCCTGTTTCTTAATACTTTACTCAACTTCTGGAATGCTTCCTTCGCCATGCCAATTTGCCTTCGGATCTCTGTGTATCTAATTTATTTCCAGAAATTTTATTTCATCTGAAGAACTACTTGTATGTTAATGACTCTTCTCAAAACTATAGAAAATACCAAAATATACTAAACTTGTGAGGATATTTATCTTGGTATGGGACCAAGTTATTACCATTTAGCCTCTTTTTTTTTTTTTTTTTTAAATTTTTATACAGATTCTTTTCATCTCTCCTTTGAATATTTTTTTTTGGGGGAGCATATGTTGAAATACCTTTTTAATAACCCAAATCTAATACCACCCAACAGTTGAAATTGTCCACTGGTGGGCAATGTCAGCTAATGTGAAAAAAACTGGTTTAGGCTTTAGAAAGTCCTCAGGTGATGAGGTTTCTGTTATCTGGTACAGTTATTTGTGATTATGTAGTGCCAGTCCATCAGGTTCAAAGAAAGAGGGTCCTCGCCAAAACTACATGAATCTTTTTGCTGTAACCATCAATCTGAGAGAATAGTTGCATATAAGCCCACAGTTTAGGTATTTCTGAATATTTCTAGCATCAAGTGGGAAAAACTACTAGTTACTAATAAAAATTCTGTGATAATTTTTGTTGTTCTTGGTTTTCTGTTATTTGATTTATAACCAAAAAAGTTAACTATTTGATTGTTATTCTACTTTACATGTCTATGTAAGGATACAAAGGTAGATTATCTCCCTTTGATTGAAATGAAGTCACGTGGGTGTGGCTTAGTGATGTTACTTCATAGAGTGACGAAAATGGTTAGTCTGTCAGCCAACAGTTTGGAGTCAGGACGCACGAGTTGTTTGTTTGCACAGGTGAGGTGAGATTTCTGTCTTGGGCAACCAGCTGCCATATTGGCAACTTACAAGACCATGGTGGCATTTTCTTTTGGGAATATATCATCACCAGATATAGAAACTATAAACTCGCAGTCCTCATTTTGGGGAAAAACCTATGATTCACCATTTCCTTGTTTGTGGAAGATGTTCTCACTATTGACATGGAAAGGATATATGGCCTGATTGAATATCCACAGGAAATCCTTGATATGGCTTCTCCAAAAACACAAAAGAGTCTTGCTGGTAGTTTCAATTCTTACAAGTGATACTCTTTCTTTTTGTTTTCTTTTCACACTTCTTGTTGTATGCATGTGTTATTAGTTTCTATGAGATGTGTAAATATGTGTATATAATTTTGTGTATTACTTAGTCGTATAAAACTCTCTTTGTAACCAAAGCATGTTTGCCATTCCTTTTTTTTTTTAGCTATTCAATTTCATCCAGGAAATGAGGTGTTGTTGTTATATCATTCTTTTCTTCCATAGTTCATCTATTATCTGGATAGATCTTGATTTGGTTAATTGTTCAAGTGTTGCTAGTCCTGTTTCTACTGAATGGAATATAGGGTGGAAGTTGTGGAGAATCATGATTGCCCATATCTTGAAGAGAGTTGTGTTGTGTGATCTTTTCAGATATGGGGATTTCAAGCATATTTCTGGATGGATAAATCTTTGTCTTGCTCTGTGAGAATTTGTCTCCTCTTTCTTTGTGTGAGTCTGTTTAAATCTTTGTTTATGCCATATCCCTTCAGGATGTACATGGTCATGGTTCTCTACATTTTCCTTTATTGAATATCTGGATTTTTTTTTTAATAGCTATAACTTTTTGGGAAAGATAGTAGAGTGGTTTCCAAAAACCATGGAGATGGTAACAGGAAACCACTCTTACTATCTTTCTGAGTAGTTATAGACTAGGCCACTGAAAGTTAGATTACCCAGATTATTCAAATGTTCTGAAAGTTGTATCCAGTTCAAACTTTCACATCAATCAGTGCCTATCTTCGCAACACCTTTTTTTTCATTTACATCATTCATTTATGTTGGGTAGAAAATTTATTTTTTCTTTAAATTCTCTTGATAACTATTCTCTTTTTTTTTTTCCCTAAAAGTCAGAACCAGTTCCTGTGCGGAGGGAGCATTTCCTGAATTGTCTGAGAAGGATTGCACCATCCCTGACCAGAGGAGTGGATGGTTTTATGGAGGTGAGAGGTATCACTTGGGATGACATTGGAGGCTTAGCGGCCACTAAAATCAAGATTCAGCAGGTAAGATGGTGTTTCCAAGATCTGTGTGGAAATAAGGCCAACAGGTTATATTTATATTATTTTATACATTTATTTGCTGTCACATTGAGATATTTGAAATTTATTCCATTAAATGTGAGAATGCTGGAATTGAAAACCAGCTGTGTAACTACAAACAAAACAATCCCTGAAAACGAATAGAGTATCATTTGTAAGTACTCTGAAGGAAAAATAATTTAAAGTAAAACCTAATATGAATTTTTGCAAATTTACTGGGAGAACAATTTATTTGGAAATTTGAAAGACTTAATAAAACAATTGAGACAGAACTTTTATTATTTAACAAAACGTTTGAAAAACATTGGGTTCATGGCCAAGTGGTTAGAACGTTTGCTTTCTGATAATGAAGCATGGGTTCAATTCTCACCATGGTCAATTGATGTTATCTGTCTGAAAGAGGAGATTCCCGCATGTGGAACTTTTAAAAAGTGTCTGAAAACCATACCATATCTTGTGAGTGAAATTGGGTAATCGAGACCCTTCAGGAGCTGTTGATGGTTGTACTAGCTCAAAGTCACAAGTCATCTTCTCAGCATAGTTGTATAAACTGCAGGTGGGCTCTGTGGGTGTTGAACACACAAATGTGCTATCTCAAAGTTACAAGTCATTGTGACTGAGAGTTTGAGCCCCCTAGCTTGTTCTTCATTCCAGATAACACACTCTTTCCCAAAACTGTAACTAAGATCTCAGCATAGTTGTAGTATAAATTATAGGTGGGCTCTGTGGGTGTTGAAGACGCAAATGTGCCTGGGCAGGTGTATACAATGGGGATTAGCTAACCACCCTAATGGACAGGCATCCTTGGATATGAGTGATGTTTGAGAGAATTCTTGCTGCTGAAATACACTGTATTTAGAGAATCTGCAATTTTATCACTCCTGACCTGGCATCTCAACTTTAGTTAGTTTCCTACCATAACATGGCTTCTCTGTGTCTTGAAAAATGCAGTAGAAGAAACTGTTAGCATAGAACTTACTGTTAAATCTAGCCATTTTGACAGTAAAATGTTGAGACATCGCCACCAATTTACTGCGCTTAAATTCATAAAGTCTTTGCACCAAAGAAGAATGTTTATCAGAGCGATTACCATGAAAGTATTTACAGAAAATGCACAGAAAAGTCAAGTTATAGAAGTTGGAATAACATAGTTGGAGGGATTAATATCAAAAGATAAACACAAACAGACTGCTATCAATAGATAGATGTAAATTGAATCACGTTTATAGATAATAGTCATGTGATATAATCAGCGATAGGATAAATAAGATACTTATCGATAGGATACTAAAATTCTGTCGTTGTAGGTAAAAGAAAAAGCTGATTATGTTTTATTGATTTTTAAAAATATCATATTTAACAGCCATACACGCATGTAAAGGAAAACTCATCTGAAGAATTACCATAAAAATATTTATAGAAAAGGCCCAGGGAAGCTACGTTATAGCAGTAGAAAAGTGATTGAAGCTGAGATGCCAGGTGAGGACTAATAAAATATTATATTAGGTAGTCCCAAAAGTTCGTAAACACTTGCAAAAAATTGAAATTTTACTCGCAAAAACAACAAAAATTATTGCTCAAAATAAAGACCATCATTTTCCAAGACTTTCTGTTATCGATCTGCAAGCTTTTGGATCTGGTCAAAGTACCATTCAGCTGGCTTCGAATCAAAGAATTCTTGACACGCTTCCTCAACTTCATCAAATGAGTTGAATTGGCGGCCCTTCAGAAAGTGTTGCATTGAGTGAAAAAGGCCGTAATCTGATGGAGCATCGTCAGGACTGTAGGCTGGATATGGAAGAACATCAACGCCGTCCAGTTCTTCAAACTTGTCTTTGGTCTTCCTGGCGGTGTGTGGCTTGGCATTGTCCTGCTGCATCAAAGCGCGCTTTCGGTTGATCAGAGCCGGGTACTTTTGTTTAAACATTTCGTAGACCCGCTCAAGTTGTTGACAGTAAAGTTCGGCACTGATGGCACGACCCTTCGGAACCAACTCAAAATGCATGATTCCTTCAAAGTTCCACCAAACGCAAAACATGACTTTTTTGCCGAATTGATCTTGTTTTGGAACCGACGGTGTCTCTTGCCCTTTCTGAACCCATCGCTTGTCTCAATTGTGCTGGACCAGATAGATGCATTTCTCGTCGGTTGTCACAATGCACTCTCAAAAACGCTCGTCCAATGGATTCTGAGCAGTTGACAGCAAATTTCAACTCATCTGTTGGCTTGTGCTTCGGTGAGTTTGTGCGGACCTTAGCGCGGCTTTTTGTGAACAAAATCAAGTTGCTTCAAATGTCGGTGAATTGTCGATTTGCCAACTCCAAGTTCATCAGCCAATTCTCAAGTGCTCAATGAAGGCGTAATGTCCAATCCAGTTTGCAAGTCTCCACTAGTCTTGGAAAGTCCCGAACGAGGCTTCTCTTCAAGACACATGTCGCCAGAATCGAAACGCTTGTCCCACTTTGAGATCGCCGCATATGCAATTGTTCACCTTCACCTTCAGCAGCACAAATCTCTTCTGCGGTTTTTCTGGTTGAAAGACCTCGTTTCCAGCAGTAACGAATCAAAATTCGCAGCTCAATTTTATCAGTTGCCATCTGGAATACAAAGATGAAGATCACTATAACAATATAAATGTAAAATTGCATAAAAATTCAATTTTTCGCAAGTGTCTACGGACTTTGGGGACAACCTAATATTTAACGCATGTAAAGGAAAGATTATCAGAACAATTACCATGAAAATATTCATAGAAAATGGCACAGGGAAGTTACGTTATAGCAGTAGGAAAGTGACTGAAGTTGAGGTGCCAGGTGAGGACTAATAAAATATTATATTTAACACATGTAAAGGAAAGATCATCAGAACAATTACCATAAAAATATTTATAGAAAAGGGCACAGGAAAGCTATGTTATAGCAGTAGGAAAGGACTGAAGCTGAGATGCCAGGTGAGGACTAATAAAATATTATATTTCACGCATGTAAAGGAAAGATCATCAGAACAATTACCATAAAAATATTTATAGAAAAGGCACAGGGAAGTTACGTTATAGCGGTAGGAAAGTGACTGAAGCTGAGATGCCAGGTGAGGACTAATAAAATATTATATTGAACACATGTAAAGGAAAGATCATCAGAGCAATTACCATGAAAATATTTATAGAAAAGGCACAGGGAAGTTACGTTATAGCAGTAGGAAAGTGACTGAAGCTGAGATGCCAGGTGAGGACTAATAAAATATTATATTTAACGCATGTAAAGGAAAGATCATCAGAACAATTACCATAAAAATATTTATAGAAAAGGCACAGGGAAGCAACATTATGACAGTAAGAATGTAACTGAAACTGAGATGCCAGGTGGGGACTAATAAAATATATCTGACAACCATACACACATGTAAAGAAAAGATCATCAGAACAATTACCATGAAAATATTTATAGAAAAGGCACAGGGAAGCTACATCATAGCAGTAGAAAAGTGACTAAAGCTAAGATCTCAGGTCAGGTAATAAAGTTGCAGATTCTTCTTTGAAGCAACAAACTAGATGTGAGGGCAATATTCAATGTATGGATGAATATTTGATTTAATAAAAAATGCCAGATTAAAAATAAATCCATTCATTCTTTAGAAATTGCTTGTTTACTTTTTGGATACAAAACTGAGCAGATATGATGTCTTTAGAAATATAATCTGAGTGAACGAGATGTGCTTTCCTTAAATAGGGAAAAAAGAACCTTGCTGCAGTGAAGTTCTTTGTGGTCGTGCAGTAGTGCAAGCTGGATCAAATGGTAGTCCTCACTACAAAGGAAGATGCATGTTCGATGCCCACTCAAAGATACATTTTCTTTATTTAGTGGTCCTGGGTATGACGGTAAACTGCATTCGGCAGCAAAGCCTCTGATTGGGAGGTTGTGAGGAGCATGGAACCACCTCTTAATTTCTGTTGTTCCCAGGTCCACCCTGACTTGGAGTGGTAGCACCTGTTAGGGTCCCAGCTATGGGCAAATAGTTAACCTCCAAGCTGGGGTCAAAACACCATGAAAGTATAAAAACACACTTTTACACAAATATATACATAAAAATAGACTTTTATAAAAAAAATATACATTTCTGAAGGAAAAAGAAATTGTTGGTAAAACATTTTTGAATAAAAAACTAAAAGACATTTTCAATTTTGTAAAATAAAAAAGAATAAAAACAAAATATTTTCATTAAAATCTGACTAAATCAACCTTCTCACTATAACTGAACATTAAAAAAGATACTGTAAAACTCCACCTTTTTGGCATTAAATAACCCACAGAGGTGTTGATATGCCATTAAACAAAACTTAACCTTAGAAAATGAACAATTCTTGCATCAAATCATTACGTGCGAAGAGAAATGGATACTCTTTGACAACAGTAAGAGAGTAGGCCAGTGGTTAGATGCAAGTGAATCATCAAAACAATACCCAAAAACTTTACTGCACCGTAAAATTGTTAATGCTTACTGTATAGTGGTCTTTCAAAGGGGTTATTCATTATTCATTCTTGCCTCAAGGGAAAAGAATAACAGCGACCTTGTATTGTGGAGTATTGGAAGCAAACCACTTATGTAAGGATAGTAAGTGAACTCAGTAAGTATGCAAAAATAGAAAAGGGTATAAGACAAGGATATGTTTTCTCACTGGATCTTTTCAACCTGTAAGGTGAAGCAATTATGAGAGAAATAAAAGTCTTGCCAGGATTTGTCATTGGCAGCCACAATCTCAACAATATCAGATATGCAGATGACATGGCGGTAATAGCAGACACGGAAAGAAAAATGCAGGACCTTTTACAGAAGGTAGCAAAAGAAAGTGAAAAGAAAGGACTGAGCATAAACCTAAAGAAAACTGAATGTATGGTCATCGGCAAAAAGAGGAGACCAATATTCCAACTGCAAGTCGGAGAATCTAAAATAAAACAAGTAAAAAAATTCAAATACTTTGGAAGTGTTTTGACAGGATAGAAAATGCGACACGGAGATCCAAAGACCCATTGGCATGGCCAAAGACGCATTTCAGAAGCTAACCAGAGTACTGAAAGACAGGAAAATCTCATTAGAAACAAAGAAAAGAGTGCTGGATTGCTATGTGATTGTCCTTCTGTATGGAAGTGAATACTAGGCAATCTCATCAAAGATGAAGGAGAGGCTTGAGGCAGCAGAAATGTTGGTTTACAGAAGGATGCTGAGGATACCATGGACCGAGCTTGTGTGCAACGATAAGGTGTTGGAAAGGATGCAAATGATAAGAAAACTGATACTTAATATCAGGAAGAGACAAATGAGGCTCCTGGGACACGTAATGAGGAAGAGGGTCTGGAAAACTTGATACTCACAGGTTGGATAAATGGAAAGAGAGACGAGAAAGCAGCACAAGACGTACTTGTTAGGTCTGAGCAAATGGTTGACAAAGTTGGGCTTAGAAGAGATGCCAAGAGAAAAATTATTGAGAGTGACAAGAGACAGAGCCAAGTGGAAGTCCAAGATCACCTACGTCCTGAAGGGACACAGCACATGAAGAAGAAGAATATTAGTATGTTATGTAAATTTGAATAAAAGATTGTGAAGGGCATAGAACCACCTCTTAATTGCTGTTGTTCTCAGGTCCACCCTGATCAGATGTAGTAGCACCTGTTAGGGTCCCAACTATAGGCAAATAGTGAACCCCTCGCAAACAAGAGCAAAATACCATGAAAGAAAAAGATTATATTTCTATAGTAAAAATACGAGCAATATATATTTATATAAAAATATAACCAATAGTACATATAGTAAATTGAGCAACACTACATTTTTAAAGCAAACTGACTAGCAATAAATATTATCTGTAGTTGAAGGCATGCAACTGTATTCAAAATATACAGGGTATTGCAGCAAAATCTGACACTTGACAAAAAAAAAAATGAAATAGGCAATAAAAACAAAAGTTGTATATGCAGAGACCCAAATGTTTATTTAGCAACAGTTAGTTACATACTACATTATTTTTCAATGTAGTCATTGCCGGCAGCAATGACAATCTCAAGGCAAGCACGAAATGAGTCACATGCTTTGGCGACCATATCCTTGTCCATAGTGGCAAACACCTCCACAAAGACAGCTTTTAGAGAGTCGACTGTGTTGTGGGCATGTTTTTGGTCTCTGCCTTGATCACACCCCAGAAGAAATAGTCAAGAGGTTGCAGTCGGGTGAGGAGGGTAGCCACAAGTTCGGTGATCAGTGGTGAGGAACTCTGTTGAGCAGCCATGCCTGGGTTGTCTTGGCCTTGTGTGCAGGAGCGGAGTCCTGCTGGAAGATGTAGGGACTTCCAGCAGCGATCTCGTCCATCCTGGGCTTCACCACACTCCTCAGCACCTCCTGGTACATCTCAGCTGTAACTCTCAGACACTTTTGAAAGAAGAACATATGCATGACATCCCCCTCGCTGGAGATGACACCAAGGACCATGACAGAGGAAGGAAATCTTGTATGCTTCACAACGGGAACCTCATTGTCTTTGCAGATCCACCAGTTGTTCTGCCTGTTGCCTATTTGGTCTTGGATGGAATTCTTTTCATCATAGAATCACCTCAGCATTCTTTCAGACAAAACAGAATTTACAACACAGAGAGCACGAAATGAGTCACACGCTTTGGCGACCATATCCTTGTCCATAGTGGCAAACACCTCCACGATGACAGCTTTTAGAGAGTCGACTGTGTTGTGGGCATGTTTGTTGGTCTCTGCACAGAGAGGAGGGATTTAGATCGCAGTAGTCACTGAAGTAATCAGTCCGAATATTACTCAAATTACATTTAAATATTATGCCTCGAATGCTACTATTCCTGACTTAAATTGACCATTTCAAAGTATGGGCCATTCCATCATTGAGATTGCTGCAGGGGTGTCAGCCACTCTGCAACAATAAATCCAGTGAGAAGAAACATGCCTCTTTTTTTTTTTTTTGTGTATTTTCATTCTCTGTATTGTGTTGTAACCTTGTTGGTTATTGTTGTGACCTAAAAGGTTAGTGATGTCTTGCAGTATCACGCGGTTGTATTGTCTTTGGTCTTGGTATATTACTTCAGTTACTCGTGGTATTGTAGTAATAGTTTTTACGAGGAGGTGTAATTCTGTATCTTGCAATAGCAAGATAGTTATTTGCATATCTTGCGAATAGTACTGTATTAAGAGGCTCCTCCTGATAATACATAGTATCCTCTCTTTGGAGTCCTCCTAAGTAATCAATTTGAGGACTAAATAGTAATATCACACTGTGAACACTGAACTCTGCTACTCAGCTCTAACTAGTACAACTGCTGCTGTTATTCGTAATCTGGTTGACCCACCTGGTCAATCCCCTTGGTTGATTCACCCAGACTTCTGTCTGGTGTTTAATATAGGTTAATATTGTAGTCATGTAATTGTTGACCATGTCCACTATATTTTATGAATATAGAATACAGCGCAGTAAATAATCTGTTCAATGAAACAACATCAAAGATTAATACTCACGAGTCAGACACTCTACTGAATTGGATTATATTGCCAATACTCAGGAAAATATGATCGCCTTTTATATACGTCACATTGAATATTTTGAGCTTTCTATTTTGTTAACCCTTCTATTGGTGAACTATAAAATGAGTCAGCCCATGGCTGGCTCACTAGTATACAAGGGTACCCCAAAAAACTCCAACAGTAATCCCCAGTGGAACAATCCATTCTTTTAGTTTTATTTCTTATCTGGCAATCAGTGTTCAACCACATGTGTTGGTATTGACACTTCTTTCTACATGAAAATCCATATGCTGGCATTTTGCAGCGACTATAAGTTCTGAATTATTCTTGTATCTTTCTTATATAAACTTATTTATAAATGGAACTTTGTGTGTGTGTCCGTTACCTATAGACTCCGAAACGGCTGAACCGATTTTCTTGAAAATTTACACAGTTGTACTATAAGCGTCTGCGAGTGTTCTTAGCTAGGTTTTGTGTCGAGGTACCCCTGATAAATATTAAAAATTGATAATCGAAAAAATCGGGTTATAGAAGGAGTGGTCTGATTTTAATCAAATTTGATACACTCATAGACAAAGACATAAGAAATGATATTCAGAAGTTTCAAGGTTGCAGTTCTTACAATAGTGCAGAAAATCGATAATATATTTATATAAAAGGCAAGATGTTTGTGTGTGTGTCTGTTTATCTGCCTGTGTGTCTGTATTTTTTTTAGCCCTTTTATTTTTGTTTTTGCTTCGGGTTTGGCTCACAGTAGGTATAATTGTAGTTCTTAGTCTCAGCCATGATATCATTTACTCAAAGAACTTATTTAGCCTTCAAAATTCAGTTTATGACGAAAAAAACTTATTTGATATTGATACCAGGAAATCAAAATTTGTCTTACATCCATTCATTTTACTTTCAGTCTATGGTTTCGCTTTAACTGGAAACAACTATTGCTTTTTAGTCTTTTGTGCCAACGTCCAAAGAGTCTGAGCTCCAGGACCATGGATTAGTTTTAAAGCTTTCAATATACCTGAGCAGCGCCGGGCTATACTGCTAGTATAAATTAAGCTCACCTTTAGTTCAAATAGTTGTCATGCTCTATCAAACCTTCTTGCATAATCTATAAAGCATCGGTGTACTTCCTTTTGCATGTGTATTGCTTTATCTGATATCATCCTGGGAAGAAATATTACCTTGTCCCAGTGATTACTGTAAACATGCTGTCCATCACAACCGTGATAATGGAAACAATACACCTTCTCTTACATCAAGTTAGTCAGTTATGTGTCATACATGATACACACTTGGATGATCATGTCTTAAAAGAGACATGACTGACTGGGCATATGATTTTCCCACAGTAGGTTGCCATTACTTTCTGTGGTCGACTGGTTGTTAACCAAGGCTATAGAACCCAGTCTGCTCTCCTATTTAACCCATAGCTGGAAAGAGAAGAGATGGATTAATACCCTTCCAAGGGTATCTGTGTGTAAGTGAATGCAACAAATTCAACTGGAATTTGAACCCGGCTCTCCAATTTCTTGTTCCAAGTTGATATCCACTGCACCACAATGTACATACATCTGTACTAGTGTCGGTATAAAAACAGTGCTCAGTGTCAAGCAGACAGAGTTGCTACTGTAAGAAAACATGAATTAAAAGTAAATTTAAGCATAATGGCTAGTTTTATGTGTGTTAACTTCTTCAAGCCTTCTTTCCTCTTGTCCCCCCTCCCAGTTCAGATGTTTTATTTTATCATCAACATCTCCCAATAATGAATAACATGCCGTAAGTAGTACTGAAGACAATGACTAAACATCTTGTTTATTATTTCTTTGCAGGCAGTTGAATGGCCGATTAAACGTAGTGCACAGTTCAAGAAATTTGGCGTACCTTGTCCCCGGGGTGTACTTCTGTATGGTCCACCTGGTTGCTGTAAGACGACCCTTGTCAAAGCTGCTGCAGCTGCTACAAATACAGTATTCATAGCTGTCAGTGGAGCACACCTTTACTCTCCTTACCTTGGGCATAGTGAAAATCTCCTCACAGAGGTAATATTAGAAAATTTATGAAGATTTATTTATTTTGGCTGGAAGCCATTTAATAACACCATTACAAATTTATCAATTTGGCATATGCTCCCTGATTTACAATTGTACCCCTGCCATTAAAAATGACTCGATTTTGATGTCTACAGAAAAGTTACCAACAAAAACGACCTGATAAATTTCTACTCCAGTCACTCCTCCAAAATCAAATCTGGTATTGTTATAGGTTTCTTCTTAAGAGCATTAAGAATGGAGTAGATAGACTAAACTATCGCCCGGTTCACACTCCACCCACATCTATTGAACAGGTGTAGAGGCTCATCCCTTGTTCCCTGTTTAGGATGTGGTTTCCGGCTTTCTCTTTTCCAATCTTTTCACTTTTCCTTTCTTTTTAATTTTTTTTTCAATTGGAGTAGATAGACTGAACTATCGCCCGGTTCACACTCCACCCACGTCTATTGAACAGGTGTAGAGGCTCATCCCTTGTTCCCTGTTTAGGATGTGGTTTCCAGCTTTCCCTTCTAGTTTTTTCACTCTTAAGTAGCCCCCTGCACATCAGTGGTGTTGCCACCTTGCTCGGGGTGACATGATTAAAAAAAAAAATATGCAGCCCCCAATATTTAACAAAAGAAGAAAAATACATAGAAAGCACATTCAGGAACTTGCATTACCGATATCACTTTATTCACAATGCAAAAAGGCACATAATATATACAACCACAACAAAAGAAACACTGTTAACAATAATAACCTAAACAATAACAAATACATCATACTACCAACCAATTTCATAACATCCAATATCCAAAACAATCTATCCCATATAAAAAACACACACATAGTAACAACTACTTCAAAAACTATTATGGACATTATCAGATCTAAAAATAACCAAAATCAAAATGACGAACAAGCAGGTGTAGACCGAATAAATTGCCGGGATTGTTCCTCCATCTACATTGGAGAAACAAGTAGACATCTAAAAAAAAACGTTTATATGAACACAAAAGAGACATCACTAATAATAATCTTACAAATGCATTCGTGATTCACAGAAATAAATTCAACCACAATTTCGATTTTAAAAATGCCACACTAATAAAAAGAGTAAACAATTTATTCAGAAGAAAAGTTCTCGAGAGCGCCACCATCCAGTACTACCAAAACATCAATTTGCGCCCCGGATTTTTCCCAATCTCACCTCAACTTATGGAAATTATACTAAAACAGACTAACATGCATAATAAAAATTTCAAAGAAAACGGTTGAATTCCCTTCATTTTAACATCTCTTGACTTTGCGCTACATGTGAAGAAATTCTAAAACAGACTTACACACAAAATAAACAGTTTTCAAAGAAAATGGTCAAATTCCTTTCATTTTAATATCTCATGACTTTGTACTACACGTGAAGAAATTCTAAAAACTAAAATATTCTGTTGATCTTTTGAAATGATTTGTGAGCATCTTTGTGGTTGCCAACACTGTTTGTTTATAGATACGTAATTTAGAATAAAGCTCATTTCATCTTTTTGCCTTGATAAAGTCCATCACAGGACGAAACGCGTAGGCGATTTAAAATACAGTTTTCCTCTTTTCTGTATTTTATTTAACCATATATATATATATATATATATATGGTTAAATAAAATATGGTTAAATTAAATATATATATACACACACATACATATTATCCTCTGTTTAAAACATGACTCCATTTCATCCATTATGGAATCATCACCTGCATATTATGAAGTGACTGTTTTTTCAAATGTTTTGATTTCGAGTCAAGTAATTTAGAGAAAAAGTATTTTCACTGACATCAGATAACAAGGCATTCTTGTCACTTGAAAATATAGGGAGAATGGATATTAAAAACAGGTGCGTAGAAATTATTATTTGGGTAACAATGTCAATGGACCCTTGTCAACTTGTTTTGGCCGAAGACAGTTCAAAAAGGTTAATACCTATTGTTTTAAGAAAAAAAAAATTCCCAAAATTGTTTTGTGAGAAAGAAAAAATTCGATTAAGTCAAGCCCAGAAAAGGGGTATGGGGAGATGATGTCATAAGATCGAGAGAGATTCCATTGGTCCTGTGAACATGCCCTGAAAGAGGGAGACGACTAAAAATTGACGTCATGGAAAGAAGACTAATCCCATTGGTTAAACCACAGGCAACAACAAGTAGCAGCTAACCTCAGGATTTTATTGGTTGCTGAGATGAGGGATTAGACACCCAGTGACTGTCGGCCCCACACCATGGCATGTGCATAAATACAGGGTCCCGAGGGACCAAAATCAGTTGGCTCGGAGAAAGTCCCAAAGGTTTAATGACGAAGATAGGCGCCATGTTGTTGGGTGCCAACCGCTGAGCCTGACGGCCAACCAGAGATAAAGACAGACAAGAGATTTTGCAGTCAAAGTTTTGAGTTGCAGAGAGCGACAGAGAAGTCAAAGTCGGAGTGGCAGAGATCAACAGAAGAGGCCTGATACCAACCAACCAGAGTCAAATATACGAAGTGATTTTGCAGACAAAGTTTTTGAGATCGTCAACTGAATGCAGTTTGCAGTTGCAGCTTCTCGAGTTGCAGCTCGAGTGGCAGAGAGTTCGATTTCCCGGTCCAGAAACGTAATGACCAAAGATAGTTCCCAACTGAAGAAGTAAAGAGACAGAGAGATGATTGCCATGCTGTTGGATGCCGACCGTAGAGAAGTCAGTCACTAATCAACCAACCAGAGTTAAGAGACAGACAAGAAGAGAATTTTCAGACAAGACTGAAATTGCTAACTGAAAGAGAATAACCCAGCACTTCGGCAATTTCCGTAACATTCCGGAAAACAACCAACAAGTTGACTAGACTTATATAACGAACTTAGACTTCTGTTTGAAGCAGCGAGCTGCCGTTAGCCAGATTCTTTGTTATTGCTTTGGAGAATAATTCGATTTACCTAAGAAACATCCGTTCTGCTACCAGTCGATGGAAGATAACAAGAAATGGAAAATTATCCCGAAGAGCATATTGTGTATATTCCACTTATTTTTCCGGGTGGTGGCATATTTGGTGCCATTTCCACTACCAATTGATAGAAGCAGGGATGGGAAATTATTCAAGAGACTATTATGTATAATCTGTATATAAAGATGTTATTTTACAACACTTTTCAGCCGTCGGTCCACTTATTTTCCTTGGTGTTATAATTCTTTCTTTTATTATTCAATTGTGTGCACACTTCTCAGCTTGGTTTAGTTCGGCAGAGAGACAGCTAGTGAAAAACTAACGTAACTGCCTTGTGATTAATCAACACAACGTGGGACAAGGGAGAAAACCGTGACACAGTCAATCTACGACCAGCCGGCTGGATCGAAACCAACAGCGACTAGTAGGGTAGGGGCATACTTGAATGTGAATGGCCAGTTATAAAAGTAAATTGTTTGTCTCTTGGCTGATTTATGTTAGATTCAGCATCCTAACTCCAGAAATTCGTTGATGGAACCTCGAGAAATCACTCCATTCACATTTCAAGGTGGGGTATCAGCAATTGACAGCTTATACTTCACAATTTTTTTTTTATACGCCCTTTTTATTGCAAGCTTTTTTTCATACTGTGTGTGTATGTGTGTGACTGAGCCTGTTTGCATGCATGTGTGCCCATGCACAGTTTTGTGGTTATTTGTTCTTTCCATTTTACACTCCTTTACTTGTTCTCTCTTTTTCTCTAATTGTAGCTATTTTGACTTCTGGTTTTCTAGACATGACATATATTTACTAAATTAAAAGCTGTTAATTTTTCTGTCTTTCCTTTTTTCAGTTATTTACACGTGCACGTGCTTGTGCTCCCTCAATCCTGTTTTTAGATGAAGTTGATGCCAGCATTGGCAAACGGTCAGAAAGCTCTATTGGTAATAGTTCTGTAAGGGACAGGTTATTGTCAACTCTGCTTAACCAGATGGATGGTATTGGAATCAAGCTGGATAATAAAATGGATGCACCAACCAGTGACCATCCAGCCAAGCTTCTTGAAGGAGAAACTTGCAACAATCAAACAGAGGTTCGTTATTGTTGGTTCAATCTTTGATTAAATGTTTCTGCAGTTGACACTTGCTTTTTGTTGTTCTAGGAACACAACTGTCATATAACCTACTTTAGATTCTACTTAATCACATGCATGATCATGACTCTCGCCAACCTTCTACCCTTTTTATCCTTTAGCAACAGCCTTTGAGATTTCACTCAGTCAATCGACTCGGTCGATTAAAAACTTAATTGGGCAATTAAAGTTTATTGCTTTACTCTCCCGTGGTCGATTAAAAATAAAAGGAAATCTGATTCCTTTTACAACCCAAAAGTATGCCATTGAAGATTCACAAGTTACTTAGAATGATCTACAATGACATTATTGAACTCTTGGCTTTTATTGTCCCGGTCAGTGTAAACATTCGTTTAATTAACGCTTTCAAAGTGGAGCCAAAATGTCTCTGTCGCCCAGATTAAAGACTATCACAGATTTTTAGAAACTCATTTGGAAAAATATTATCCTATATTTCCTTCCCACTTACGAAAAGTAAAAATCTACATTTGAAAGAAAGAAAAAATCAAAATACGAATACTTTTTTCAACCACGCACCGAAAAACAAATAATACAAGTAAGTAATTTTTTTTATAGAAAATCGCTAAAAAATTAGATTTGATATTTGTTTATCATCTGTGAGATGGAGGTTGTAGTCAAACAGAAGAAAGAAACTGTGAATTTAGGTCCCTCCACTCTATTGCAAAACAAAAAAAAAATGCATATCATGATGTTAAAAGTTTTATCATCTAAATGTTTATGCTATTATTAAGAGGAAAGATCAAATTTTGTTGTTATTATTTAAAAATTTTTTAAAATCCTTTCTAACATGTTCAAAATTTTAATTAAAATTTCATTTTTTGTTTTCTGTCAGCTATTCACGCAATGTTTACGTAAAGCAACTATTAAGAAAATGATTTTGGGGCGAGTAAATTTTCCCTTGCTTTTGACTACTGGTCAAGTGATTTCTTTTTTAAATCTCAAAGGCTGCTTAGCAATATTTGTGTTTTTACTATATCTCTCTCTGTTTTCCATTTACACTATGCCATATAGCATTGAAACATCTGTTCCCGTCTGATCACAAAAGTTAAGCAACGGCAAGCCTGGTCTGTACCTAGATGGGTAGCCACTTGGGAATACTGTAGGCTTGCATTTGCCGCTGGCATAGGCTGGGATGTGTGGGTGGTGTAATGTATGATGGCTCAAAATTGTTAATCGGAGAGCAGAGTTCAAGTCTTGGTTGGGTTCATTATGTTCAATTACGTGCAATTACCTTTGGAAATGGTATGAATCAACCTTCTCTCCCTTCAGATATGGGATAATTAGTAAGACTTGTATCACTAAACCATTATTATATTAAAAAATATTCTTACAACTTAAAAGTGTTTCCTGGCTTTAAATAACTTTCAAAGCTGTAGAAAATGAGTTAATCAAAAACAATTTAAACAAGCTTGTTAGGTAACTTAAGAATGGTACAGTGGATATCGGCTCGGAACGAGAACCTTGGGAGCCGAGTTCGAATTCCAGTTGAATCTATTGTAATAACTTACGCGCAAATACCCTTGGGAAAGGTATTAATCCATCTCTTCTTTCCAGTTATGGGTTAAATAGCAGGACAGATTGGGTTCTATAGCCTTGTTCGGCAGCCAGTCTACCACAGAAAGCAATGGCAACCTACTGCAGGATAATCTTCTGCCCAGTCAGTCATGTCTCTTTGGAGACATGATCGCCCAAGCGTGTATCACGTATGGCACTTAACTGACTGACTGTTAGGTAACTTGCTGCTTTCCTCTGTCCCTCTTGCATTCAGTCGAAATTGCCAAATTTTTCAGACTTTTTCACATTATGTGTCCCTTGTAACTTCAACTGTCTCTATAAAAATTTCTCCTTTCTTTGTGTCTGGGACATCTCTCTCTATCCGCATGTGGTCCAATCTCACTGCATCAAAATTTTTCTCTCTCCTGGGAAGAAAATTCATCCTCGTTTTGTAACACCGAGAATTTGCTTATGCAAAATAGTGATCATGTGCAAAAGCAAATTCTTGTCATTGGTCAGCGCATAAGATTATAGGAAAAAGAAAAACAAGATTCTCTCTTGTAAGTAGTCTGTGCCGGTTTCAATCCTGGATCTCTCCCAATGGATGACGTATAGCATGACCCTTACTCTCTTTCTTCATAGATTTGCATGATGGCTGCCACAGTCTCTTTCTGATTTTATGTAAAAGATGCCATTTTACTTATTGTTTTCTTTAAAACTTCCTGATTGCTTATATGCTTTATCTGTGGTATTCTAAGCATCTGTTTTTTATATATCATATAATATTATTAGATTTAAGCAATTAGTTGATTCCACTGAACATTGATTATCTAGAATGCTGACATCAATGGGCACTGGACCAAAAACAAAATTGTAAAATATATATATAAATATATATATATATATATAGAACTGTGCAAAAGTATTAGGACAAGAACTATTTTATCTTTTATGAGGCATATTGACAGAAAATAAACAATCGAATTAAAGCAATTTTATTTAATTTACGCAACAAATACTTTAACAAGAAAAAATACTTGTTACCAAATAAATTTAATATTTAGTATAATAGCCTTTTCTTTTGAACACAGCCTTCATTCTGTCAGTCATTGACATCACAAGCTTCTTCAATGTATCTAATGGTATCTCCTGCCAAGCAGCTTGAATTTGTTCCCAAAATGTGTCTTGTGAAGTAACATTAGATTTATCAATTTTTTTATCCAAAATATCCCATAGATGTTCAATAGGATTGAGATCAGGGCTTTGTGGGGGACAATTCAAATTCTGAAGTCTTCCTTTCTTTTCCTTTTTAGTTAAATAATCAATATTTATTAGCAATTGACTTGGCTTTTCACCCTGTATTTGAATTTCAGTGAGGTTTTTAGGAAAATCACCCCCTTTTTTAATAATTTTGCACACTAACGGTAGTGTACAAAAGTGTTAGGACAGGGGTGATTTTAAACTTTATTTTGATGCCTCATAAAAGATGAAATAATTCTTGTCCTAATACTTTTGCACAATACTACATATATATATATATATATATATGTATTTATTTTTATATATATATATATATATGTATGTATATAGTTATTAATGTATACTATATATATATATATAGCCTTGTTCTATTACATCAGGTACTGTTTTATTAACACCAGAAAAATATTTATATATGCGCGTGTACTTGTGTGTGTATATATATATATATATATATATATATATATATGTATATTTGTGTATTTAGTCAGCAATCTCTATTTTATGCAAGTTTCATTAAAAATGACAGACAAGGTATTAGAAGTTTTTTATGTAATTTTTCATGTGATCTTATAATTTTTTTCTTTTCGGAACATAAATTATATAAAAATTGTCCAAATGTTTTTTTCTAAGCATTTTCAGCTATACTTTTAGCCATTATGTAAGTTTAATGTTCATGTTTAATAAAAATACGTAAGAATTTAAATCCTAATTTTATTACTATATCTCTGAGTGAAGGGTATGAAGCAGTAAAAAGATGGTTGAATGTTTATTGAATTGGCTTTGTGTCAAACATAACCAAACTCTTGACAACTTATGGGTTTATTCGTAATTATCAGAAAGTGGATTTGTAGATGTTGGAATGTGGAAGAATAAAATATTTCGTTTTGTATGTTTAAAGTAGAATTTTATTAACTGAACAGAATAACATGAATTTGTAGGAGTTACATGTTCAAGGAGAAAATGTATGTGGCTATTGTGTGTATGTAGAAAGATTAACAGGTTACTAATAAAGTCTGTGTTCTTTTACTTTTTTATGACTGCCGAGGAAGTGAAAAGGAAGGTGAAGCAATAAAGGGAATTGTACTTAGCGGACACTAGTTTTTAGAAGTCAGTTGGAGTATCTTGTTGTTGTCTTCTTTGTTGAATGCGAAAATGTTGAGGATGTAGAAGAAGAGGTAATGAAAAATAGCACAAATGAAGGAGGACGAATGCATGTTGGGACCTTATATGTCCGGGTCAGTGTTTAAAGTTTTTGTCTCATGTTGCTGGTGTATGATATTGCTGCTTCCATCTCACTGACTTTCTTTGAGTTTTTATAGCCATTTAGATTTTTTCATACTGGATTTCTAACTTTTCTTAGTTTCACAAATTGCTTCCTTTCATTGGTTAGAAAATTAATTTAACATCTGATCGCGAAGTCCGGCTTTGTCTTTTTCTTTCAGCATGGAGTTAATCCTTTTCCTATTTGGTAAAATTAGGATTTCACACGGAATTGTGAATTTTTGTAATAGTAAAGAATAGAAGAGAGTTGCTTTTAATTTTTAATTCCCTATCCACCACAGGTTTTTCTATAATGTTGAGAGAAGGACTGTTGGGAGGTAGAGGGATTCAAGTAATTTCTGCTCTGCAAGGGTTATATAGGAATGTCAGAAGATTGAGGTCATGGGTAAGGAAATTAAGGGGAGCTCACTCATGCCATGTACATTAGTGCAGTGAGATGCAAAATGTTAGACTATGCAGACCTTCAGATAGAAGTTTGGTTTAAAAGTGTCTGAAAATTTTGTGAAGTAAGATATCCTTTTCCCTTTTTTTTATAGTCATGGTCATAAAGTGAGGGATCAATATATATATTAATTGTAATATAAAATTGATCTCCCACTTTATATCTACATTATAATAAGATAGAATTTTTTTTTATTTTTATAATCATATCACCCCAAGCAAGGCATTTTACTGTCACTGTTTTGCTGGAGGTTACATAGGTGGAAAGTTATAAGAAAGAGTGACAGATTATAGGGGGTGTCAGGAAGTGGGTAAGAGAAGGATAAGAACACTGATGAGAGTGGAGTGGACAGAGAAGGGAGCATGAGAGAGAGGATGCAAGTTAGTGAGCTAGGAGATAACTATTGACTTTACATTAAAATTCTTGGAGATTGTAGCTGTCAGGGAAGCAAGTAAACAGAAGGGAATTCCACAGGCGGGAAGTGCAAGAAAAGAAGCTGCTGGAGTAGAATTTGCATTTACAATTTATTGGTTTCACAGTAAAAGGGTGGGACCTAGTTGCTAATCTTGTGGCTCGAGTAAATTCATATATAGGGCTCACCAGTGAGCTAAGTTCATCGGAGTAGAAGCCATGTAAGTATTTGTAGAAGAGACACAAGGAAGCCACATTGTGCTGGTGAGAAAGTGACTGTATCTAAGCTGCCAAGTAGTGCTTTTTACTTACTTTTTCATTACTTGCATTTTTTTTTTAAAGCTCTCTTAAAAGTACCCACAAACTGTTCAGCTTGTCCATTTGACCTTGGGGGATATGACAGGGTTTCAATACACATATTATTGCTAATGCTTCTCTTTTTGATCTTGCTGTAGTTTTTTCTACCAGTAATACCAAATATAAAATGTGCAACAGCTTTCATGTTACTGTCATCATCTTTATGCAAAATTGCCGCTTGTATACCATAGTTACGAGTATCTGAAGCTAATATGACTTCTGCTTTTGGATTGTAATGTGCTTATGGTATGTCTGACTTTAGTATTTTTTTTTTATTTTCTCAAATGCTCTTTGACAATTATCAGTCCTGTTCCACTTTATGCATTTTTAAGCAAATTGTTAAGTGGAGCTCTCAAATTCTGGATATTAGGTATGTATGGAGTACTGATGCCATTTATGGTCAGGCACCCCTGCTGTTCTCCTCAGTGTTCTCGACAGGCTCCAAAGGAGAGTCTGCAATGTGATAGGTACTGATCTGGCGGCTCGACTGCAGCCACTTCCCCACTGTCGAAATGTGGCCTCCCTTTGTCTGTTCTATAAATACTTTCATGGCTTCTGCTCGGATGAACTTAAGTCACTGGTGCCTCCTCAACAGGTGTTTACTCATGCAACCAGACTGGCAACTGGGTCCCACCCATTCACAGTCAGATTAGTCAAATGCAGACTACAATTCTACTCCTGCAGCTTCTTCTCCCACACTTCCCGCCTGTGGAACTCGCTCCCATATTCTTGCTTTCCTGACGGCTACAACCTCCAGAAATTTAAATGCAATGTCAATACTCATCTATTAACCACTGGACTCTAGCTCTCTCCCCACCCCCGTATATCCTTCCCTTTCTCTCCACCTATGTATCTGTCATCGCACCTGCATTCTCAGCTTTCTATTGCTCCTTTCTAACTAGTTTGTACTCCTCACTCTTTTCTAATTACTCTTTTTACAGTTATGTAGCCCCCCCCCCCCCCCCGCTCATCAGTGGCATTTCTGCCTTGCTCGGGGTGAATTGATTAAAAAAAAAATTTACTAGTCTTAGAAATGCTTGTTCTCTAGTAATGTTCTTTGGAGAAGACATATTCTTAATTGCAATTGCCCTCGATGGATCTGGTTGATGACTGTTTTTGTCAGTAATTTATCCTGGTACTTGATTTTAGGCAAAAACAAGACACATTTTTCCTCACTGAGTTTAAACCTATACTCTCGTCTTTTTTAAAGATTCTTTGTACATGCTCGATATGTTGTTCCTTTGATGTATTTTGAATCAATATATCCAGTACCTGTTTCGACATTCATCCCGGTTGGGTTGAGCCGGCTTCCTCTCATGCGATATAGAAAGATTCGTTGAGATTTGTTTAAGGGCAGGGTCCCAAGTCCTACCCTGTATAGACCTTGGGCATTTTAATTATCCCGCAACAGGTTGCCAATATCTGCTGTGGTAGACTGGTTGCCAGCCAAGGCTATAGAACCCAATCTGTTTTGTTATTTAACCCATGACTGCGGGGAAGGGACAGATTAATACCTTTGGGAAAAGGTATTAGCATGAAAGTGAATGCAGGGCATTCAACTGGGATTCAAACTTGGCTTCTTGGCTCCCCGATTTCTCTATCTGAGTCGATATCCACTGCACCACAACACACATTCATTAATCAATATATCATCCAGATAAGCAACTGTGAAATCACAATGTGCAAGTATTGTGTCCATAAGTTGTTGAAATATGGCTGGAAATATCCCGAAAGAAACTAATGCAGACCCTTGAGTGTATTTATTATCGACTCTAAACATTCTTCTTCCACTTGTATTTGTAAATACACCTCAGAAAGATCCAACTTAAAAAAAAAATTTTCCTCTGTGTAATTTCGCAAATATTTTTTCTGGACTTGGTCATGGGTTGCTATATGATTCTAAATAATTGTTTAACCCTTTTGTTTCGAAACATCATGAATATGGCAACAAAGGAATTACAGCCTTTTTTTATTTGATATTTTAATGGTTTTTTTGTAACTTCCTATTTAAACCTAAAATTTACTATCATGTTTAGTTCTCTGTTATATACGTGGTAGTATATATATATATATATATATATATATATATATATATAACCACGTATTTAATACTATTTTTAGTATTTATTGCCAAGTGGATAATTCTTAATGAAAATAGAATGGTTCTTTTGTTATTATTACTTTGCAAAATTTTACAAGTCAGCCAGGAAGCCTTTGCTTCAGCCAGCCAATAAGAAGAAGAGACTAGCATGGGGAAGAGAGCACAAAAACTGGACACCAGAACAGTTCATTTGATGCACATGTTATTGTGCAGTATTAACAAAAGAACCATTCTATTTTCATTTACAATTATTCACTTGGCAATAAATACTATAAATGGTAGGAAATACATCATTTTTTTTTAAAAACTGGGATGGCCTAATAATTATGGCTGGTAGTGTACGTGTGCTGGGAAGAGAAAGAAATATGCAACATGGAGAATCTGTAATGTGATCGGTACCGACTTGGCAGCTCGGCTGCAGTTGCTGTCTCATCGGCATGACAGGGCTTCTCTGTGCCTCTTCTATAAATACTTTCACGGCTTCTGCTCCAATGAACTTAAATCACTGTGCCCCCTAGGTATGAATTTACACGAGCTACAAGATTAGAAACTAGGTCCCACCTTTTTACAGTGAAACTGATAAAATGTAACTACAATTTCTACTCTAACAGCTTCTTTTCACACACTTCCCACCTGTGGAATTCTTTTCCATCTACTTGTTTCCTCGACAGCTATAACCTCCAGGAATTTAAATGTAAGGTCAATAGACATCTCCTATCTCACTAACTCACATCCATTCTCTCAAGCTATTTTTTCATCTACTCCACCCCCATCCTCAGTATTCTCATCCGTCTATTACCCTCCTCCTGACATTTCGTATAACTAACCCCTCTTTCTCATCACTTTCCCCTATGTAACCCCCTGCGCAACAGTTGCAGTAGAATGCCTTGCTTGGGGTGAGTTGATTGAAATAAAAAAAATTAACAATGACTCAACTGAAATGTAACTTTAATTAAAATAAGGCTTCCTGGCTGCCTTGTAAAATTTTGCAAAGTAATAATAACAAAAGAACTGTTCTATTTTCATTAAGAATTATCCACTTGGCAATAAATACTAAAAATAGTATGAAATACATCATTTTCTTTGAAAAACTGGGGTGGCCTAAGAATCATGAGTGGTAGTGTATATATATATATATATATATATATATAGGAAAGAATATTAATAAAAAGTTTTGAATTTAAAAATGTACTTTTTTTGGACGGTATTTTCTCTACAGACATGCCGCATGTTGTGAACAAACACACCATGTGATGTAAACACAAAAAAAATATTCGGATGCTATCGTGAAATACGTTTCTAATTCAAATTTAAAAATCACATGTTTCTGATGAAGGACCGAGGGCGGTCTGAAATATAAAATACAATAATAAAAATAAATGAATACTGTCCAAAAAAAGTACATTTTTAAATTCAAAACTTTTTATTAATATTCTTTCCTATACATATTAAGACAGTATACGTGGATCATCACTATGTTATATATATATATATGTCATCTTTCTGATCAGAGTACTATTAAACAACATTTCTCTGAAAAACATAAACATGTAGGTAATATCAGACAGATTTTGGTCAACAATACGGTGATCCTTACTCATACACACAGTAAGAGGAACCTGCAGATATTGGAGGCCATGTACATCAAATCAAAACAACCAACACTCAATAAAATCAACTTTAAAACAGGAAATAACATATTACATTGCATTTGACTAGATGGTTTTGTTGTCATTTCGCGCTATCTCGCAGTGTGACGTCATAAAACCGCATCGCAAACTTAAGAACTGCGTTTATTATTTTTGGTAACTATTGCCGTTGCCAAGCGGAGTTTTATGTCAACACAAAATAAAATCGTCGGTGATGGTGGATTTTATAATATTTCAGTTTAAACTACCTCTCTGAAGATGGCTCATGTGAGCCGAAAGCTTAGAAGAAAACCAATAAATAATTATCCAAATGTTGGAGAATTTTTGTCTTTATTTTCAACTGAAATTAAAGCAAAAATATGACGTTTAGAACGGCTCATGATTAAACATAATAGACATTCATTGTCTCTTATATTTAATAGCATATGTCTAGAAAATATATATATATATATATATATATAGATAATAATTTTTAGAATCATTGTTCAATGTCCTGGGGAAAAACAGATTAGTGAAGTGAAAAAAATCTCACTGTAGGTTCATTAGTTGCCTGGTCAATGAATACTGAATGTTTCCACATAAAGAAATGGCTAATATTACCATTATTTGATTTTTAAAGCACTGCTTAGATGTGGTACAAGCCTGAAAGTATGGGGTACTGTCACGAGATATCGTGGAGAGAGGAAACACCCCTACCACCCCAGCGTCCACTAGCCCCTTTTCCGATGACCCCCCAACCACCGGAACCAGCACCTCGTCACAGTACCTATACTCACTAGTCAGTTGTAATAGGTTCTAAGACAAACTTGCTAACCATTTGTTATGTCGCCAAGTATAAATGAATAACTCAACAACAGAATCAGAATATAAGTTTTATTCCGCGGAAAGACGGTTAGTATGTACAGAAGTGATTAGTAATATTTACAATAGAAAGATACAAGAGTCCAATCCGTCGTAAGATGTGTGTATATGTGATTACTTCCGGTATGCCACTGGAAGTGTGTCTAACTCTTCACTGACTCACACTGACTCTTCAGTAACTCATTAGAGACTCTCAAGTGACTCTCTACGACTCTCCTGTAGAGAATCCACCATTGCTATATATAGATATGGGAACAGTCCATTTGTAGTCAGATAGGAGCGGCGCCCTAACACCATTACACCATGTCGAGGGACTAATATTACCATTAGAGAGACAAGAGAATAGATACGACCTTTTGATCCCAGACTGAATCAGAAGAGAAAACTTGTTTTGTACAATACAGTGAATAAAATTTTTTAGCAGCAGGTCTAGCCATGGATTTGATATTTCACTTCATGTCGGTTGAGAATGTCAGTTTGAGAAAGTGTAACGAGTCTCTCTCAAGGTTAGTATCAGCCATGATTCTAGAAGGAAGTAAGAAGTCTTTTAGTTGATTCCTTATTAGGAAACAGCTAATATTGCTATTATCTTTGGAGAGAATGAGAACAGATACTACACTTGGATCCCAGCCTGATGGCCAGAGTGTGAAGAAAGAATGTAACTTGAGTAGAACTGGCTGTTGAATGCTTCCTTATAAGGAAACAACTGATACTACCATTGTGATTTTTGTTTTGTGTGACTTATATTTGATGGGTCCTGGGTATGACCTTAAACTACACCTGGCAGCAAGGCCTCTGATTGGGAGGTTGTGAGGAGCATGGAATCACCTCTTAATTGCTGTTGTTCTCAGGTCCACCCTGACCCAGAGTGGTAGCACCTGTTAGGGTCCCAGCTATAGGTAAATAGTTAACCCCCCAAACTGGGGTCAAAATGCTATGAAAGTGTTTACCAACAAAACTTTTTTGAATGAAAAATATTACCAACAAAATCTTTTTTGAATGAAAAATGTTACCAACAAAACTTTATTGAATGAAAAATGTTACCAACAAAACCTTATTGAAATTGAACCCTATTAAAAAAAAACAAACTGTGATCCCAATATTCAAAGACTGACCCTTAAATGACCAAAATGGTTGATGGGTTGTTAAACTTAAACCAAACCAAACTAAACTTATATTTGACAGTTTTTTTTTTTTTTTTAGATGTCTGCAGCAAGAAATGCTCGAGAAAGTTATAATCCCAGTGCCCATCAAGTGATTGTTGTTGCTGCTACCAACAGACCAGACCTACTGGACGAAGCCTTGCTCAGGCCTGGACGGTTTGATAGACTCATATATGTTCCTCCACCAGATGAAGCTGTGAGTTTAAAGTTGTCTTATTTGTGTAGTTTGTCCTGGGTATGAAAATAAGTTATTTAATTGGGATATTAGAGGAATATGGAACCACCTCTTAATTTCTGTTGTTCCTAGTTTCATTCTGAACCAGGGTAGTAGTACCAGTTAGGGTCTCAGCTGTGGGCAAATGGTGAACTCCTAAACAATAATCAACAGTACGTTGTTATAGTAAAATTACCAAAAATACATTATATGGTCTGCAAAATCTATATATATATAAAAGGCAATCTGTGAGTCTGTGTATGACTGTTCCCTATTCACGCCTACATTTTTTAAGCTATGCATTCAAACTTTCTAGGGACACATATCTACAGGGAAGCCAGGTCGACACATACTTTTTGATTTTAAGTTCAGCAATTTTCCCTTTTGCACTTTTTGACCAATGGGCACAATTGTTTACATTTGCTCTGTAAAACATTTAAATCTAGGATGTTTTCTGGATTACGTCACAGAAATCAAATCCCATGTGTCAAATGCAACTAAAATATTTTTTATTAAAAAAAAAACGAGCCTTTATATTTAATTTTCATTCCAACGTTTTACGTCACAGAAATCAAATCATATGTGTCAAATGTAACTAAAATATTTTTTTATTAAAACAAAAAATGAGCCTTTATATTTAATTTTTATTCCGACGTTTTAAAAATTAATTTGGTCAAGAAAAAAATGTGAATATTTTTCAAAGTAATTTTGAATCAAAATAATTATTTAAAAAAAAAATGTTTTTTTCAAGCAAAAACAAAATATGTAAAATAAAAAGTGGCATCTTTTATAGTGGCCGGATATATATATATATATATATATATATATATATATATATATGATGCTCGTATATATCTAAAAAACATACCTTTACTCTGAAAGCATAAAATTGTGTTTAAAATATCTGTAGTTGAAAACATAAAATTACATACAAGTTATTGAGAATTCAGCATGAAATAACTCGTAGAGGTTGATATGCTGCCGAACAAAATCAAACAGCCAACATGAAAGAACTCTTTCATGACATTAGTCTATATAATGTCCTATAATTTCTTAAAGAAATCAAACTGTATTCCAAAATATAATTTGAACAAAGCTACAAAGATGAAACCACCTTTTGTTTCATTGTTATTCATGGGCATGATGATAAACTACATCTGGCAGCAAGATCAGGAGGTTTTGAGAAGTGTGGGACCACATCTTCAATGTTACTCATACGTATGACTATAAGGTATATCCAAAAGCAATGTCTCTGATCGAGAGACTGGAGGTTTTGTGAAGCATGGATCCATCTCTTAAATGTTATTCATGGGTATGACAATAAACTTCATCTGAGAGCAAGGCATCTGATCGGGAGATTGGAGGTTTTGAGAAGCCTGGATCCATCTCATAATTTTTATTTATGGGTATGATGATAAACTTCATCTGAGAGCAAGGCATCTGATCGGGAGACTGGAGGTTTTAAGAAGCCTGGATCCATCTCATAATTTTTATTTATGGGTATGATGATAAACTTCATCTGAGAGCAAGGCATCTGATCGGGAGACTGGAGGTTTTGAGAAGCCTGGATCCATCTCATAATTGTTATTCATGGGTATGAGGATAAACTTCATCCAAGGGCAAGTCGTCTGGTCGGGTGATTTGAGATTTTGAGAACATGGATTCATCTCTTAATAGTTATTTATGGGTATCACGAAAACCTTCATTTGATAGCAAGGCGTCTGATTGGGTGATTGGAAATTTTGAGAAGCGTGGATCCATCTCTTAATTGTTACTCATGGATATGACGATAAACTACATCCAACAGCTAGGCCTTTGATCAGCAGAATGGAGGTTTTGGGGAGCTACTGTTGTTCCCATGGCCATCCTGACTAGTGGTTGTAGTATTTATTAGGGTCCCTGTGATGAGCAAATAATGAATCTCCAAACAAAAATCAACAGTACTGCCTAACAAAATCATCCAACAAACAGGAAAGGATTTTTTAATGACATTAGTCCAAATAATATCCTATGATTTTTTAACGAAATCAGACTGTATTCCAAAATATAATTTGAATAAATCTACGAGATAAAAAAACACATATCACTGCCTCTAGTATTCATGTCTACACGAACATCTGTATGGCTGAAATCTACCATGTTTTCAACTGTGAAAGTAGAAAAATATCTAAACTTATTTATAAATGGAATTTTGTGTCTGTGTGTGTGTGTTACCTATAGACTCCAAAACGGCTCAACTGATTTTCTTGAAAATTTACACAGTTGTACTATAAGCATCTGGTAATGTTCTCAGCTAGGTTTTGTGTTGAGGTACCCCCAATAAATATCAAAAATCGATAATCGAAAAAATTGGGTTATAGAAGGAATGGTCTGAGTTTAATCAAATTTGATACACTCATAGACAAAGACATAAGAAACGATATTCAGAAGTTTCAAGGTTGCAGTTCTTACAATAGTGCAGAAAATCGATAATATATATATATAAAAGGCAAGATGTTTGTGTGTGTGTCTGTTTATTTGCCTGTATGTCTCTTTTTTTTTTTTTTCAGCCCTTTTATTTTGGTTTTTGCTTCGGGTTTGGCTCTAAGTAGGTATAATTGTAGTTCTTAGTCTCAGCCATGATACCATTTACTCAGAGGACTTATTTAGCCTTCAAACGAAAAAACCTTATTTGATATCAATACCAGGAAATCAAAATTTGACTTACATCCATTCATTTTTCTTTCAGTCTACGGTTTCGCTTTATACTGGAAACAACTATTGCTTTTTAGTCTTTTGTGCCCATATCCAAAGAGTCTGAGCTCCAGGACCATGGATTAGTTTTAAAGCTTTCATTACACCTGAGCAATGCCGGGCTATACTGCTAGTATATCATATTTTTATTACTTTAAAGATTATAAGAAAATTAAATTTTAGCATTAGATAACCGATAAAGAGTTCATATGTCATTAAACAAATCAGTCAATAGATCAATCCTTGTATGCAGGAGATCAATTTTTTCATGTAAAATCCTATTTGTCTTTGAGTTTGGCATTTGTGTTAAGTTTTAAAAAAATTGTGCTTTCTATCTCTTTTTTTATGAGACTTTTTTTTTTGTTAAATTTAGTTTGTAGGTGGATCATGGTTCAATATGTATGTTCTTTAGTGAGTAGTCAAGCTCATTATCTCAGTGTCCATGACAGCTTATAAATGCAGTGAAAAAGGGCTATACTGTTTATAAGGAAACTACAGGAGACACTATCAACATGGAAACTAAAAAACTCGTCCAAACATTAGACATGGATGACTGAATAAATGGCATCACTAAATCACAAGCATTTATTACATTAAAAAATCACAAAAGAATCTTCAAAAGAAACCCAACTTGCTGATTCATAAACCCAACCAAAAACAAATTAGGTAAAATAAATAAAATAATACCAGAAAGTATTAACTCAGAATGAAGTTAGGAGTAAACCATTGAAAAAACAATATAGACTGGTTTCGCAACCTAAAAAACAAACATCATTGTGAATTTATACAACTAGATATTAAAGTATTATACCCTACTATAACCAAACCCATGCTAGATAAGGCCATCTTCTTAGCTCAATTGTTCTGAGTATGACTGCATCTGGCAGCAAGACCTCTGGTTGGGAGGTTGTGAGGAGCATGGAACCACTTATTAATTGCTGTTGTCCCCAGGTAAACCCTGACCTGGGGTGGTAGCACCTGTTAAGTTCCCAGCTATAGGCAACTAGTTAACTCCATATACTATGAAAGTATAAAAATAGACTTTTATAGTAAAAGTTCTAGGAATACATTTTTGAAGGAAAAACAAATTACCAGCAAACATTTTTGAAAGAAAAAAAAAACTATGACCAGTGATACATTTTTGAAGGAAAAAAACATATTACCAGTGATACATTTTTGAAGGAAAAAAAAATATTACCAGTGATACATTTTTGAAGGAAAAAAAAATATTACCAGTGATACATTTTTGAAGGAAAAAAAAATATTACCAGTGATACATTTTTGAAGGAAAAAATATTACCAGCAGTACATTATGTAAGAAAAAAAAAACTATTACCGGCAATACATCTGATTCACAACAAAACCCACTTTACAAAAATACGTCAATGAAACCTGATCTACAAACTTATTTCTGACAAAAAATATGTATACTTGTAAATCCTTTGTGATTGTCAGCATTAAATAACCCATCAAGGTTAATATGCCATAAAACAAACCAAATCAAACTTTAGCTCAAGAACAAATAAAAATTAAGTGCAAAGAAAAAATCATTAAGCACTGCTGAAAATCACTATTATTTGACAAAAATGACCCATGGCAAAAGAAAGAAGGAACCTTTAATGTTACATTGGGAAGCTTTGATGATGCAGAAATCTTTGAGCTTCTAGGTATACATTTGCTACAAGAACTAAGAAAAATAACCAATAAAAATTATATAGGCCTCTACAGAGAAAATTTTCTCATAATACCTAAGAAATTGTAACAGACAAAATAACAGCTAAAACCAGAAAAATACTTTTTCACTTTACCATAATTTTAAAATATGCTTTATCTGTGGGTAATCCATGATAACGCCATCTCATTATCTTAAGAACAAATAAAAATAAACACAGACAAAAATAACTATGATTTGATGAAGAAGACAAGTGGCTAAAAAAAGAAATTTTGATGTTACATGGGAAGTTTTGATGATGCAGTGATCTGTGAGCTTATAGGTATACATTTACTAAATGGACAAAGTAAAATAATCGATAAAATGATATGGGCCTCTACAGGGATGACGTTCTCATGATCCTAATAAACTGTAACAGACAAAAAAACAGATAAAACCATAAAACTAATCATAAAATCTTTCAAAAGTATAGGATTCAATATAGACATAAAAAACTTAAAGGAAGTAGATTTCACACTCAATGTTTCACTCAGCCTAAGAGAAGGTACTTATCAATCATACAGAAAGCCAAAACCACAAACCACTTTACATACACACATCTTCCAATCATCCATTAACAGATTTCGCAAACAGCTGCAGGTTATCTCACTGTTCTTCCAATGAAACCATGTTCAATGAATTTAAGAAAAGATTATGAAGCAGCCCTAGAAAATAATAAATATTAGGCAACACTCAAATATGCACCACACAGTACAAAAAAAGCAGCAGGAAAGGAAACATCATATGGTTCAACTCAGTGTACAACAAAACATAAAAACAAATGTGGGAAAAATAAACAAAAACTTCTCCATATCAAGCACTCCCCACATGATATTCAACTGAAATAGTAAGAATCCTCTATAATTGCACTGAGCACATGAGATAAATAATAAAAGCACAGCAGAAAAATAACCTGCAAATCACCCGCTAAACTCAAACCGCCTCTAACTGTGAAGCAAAGAATGAATGCCCCTTAAATGGCAATTGCTTTCAAAACAATGTTATATACCAAGCCACTATAAAACCAGCAGATAACTAGAAAAAACATACATAGGAGTAAATGAAGGACTTTAGAAAAAAAGAAATTATGCACACAAAACGTACTTTACAAATAGTAAAAATGCAAAATGCGCAATACTTTATAAACTTATATGGGAAAAAACCAAACTACACCAAAAATTTGGAAAATAAGGAAAAGAGTTTCATTCTGTCACAATAAATCCAAAAACTGTAAACTGTCTGGAGAAGAAAATAGCTATAGTCACCTTACCAGACTAACACAAATTACAAAATAAACAATCAGAATTTATTTAAGCATGCTGACATCAAAACAAATTTTTACTGTTACTTAAAAATGAAAAATTAAAAAAAATACTTTGTAAAATACTGTTGTTTTTTTACTGCATATCAACCTCTGTGGGTTATTTAATGTCAAAAAGGTAGGGTTTTAAGAGTTTTTTTAATGTTTGGTTATAGTGAGAAGGTTGATTTAGTCAGATTTTAATGAAAATGTTTTGTTTTTATTCTTTCTTATTTTAGAGAACTGAAAATGTCTTCAAGCTTTGTATTCAAAAATGTTTTGCTGAGTTCTTTCAAAAATGTAATTATTTCTTCAAAAATGTATCTTTTTCTATAAAATTCTATTTTTATGTATATATTTCTATAAAAGTGTTTTGACCCCAGTTTGGGTGGTTAACTATTTGCCCATAGCTGGGACCCTAACAGGTGCTACCACTGCGGGTCAGGGTGAACCTGGGAACAACAGCAATAAAGAGGTGGTTCCATGCTCCTCACAACCTTCCAATCAGAGGCCTTGCTGCTGGATGCAGTTTATCGTCATACCCAGGACCATATGTACTAAGTATAATGTAGATGATGAAACATACTTTAAGCAAAGCAAATACTTTACTCTTAACAAACAAGACAACGAACCCTCGATAAAAATTCTAAATAAATTAAGTAAATACTAAACAAATTGACAAACTATCAATACGCACCTAAACACTAAGCCCCGCTTTGCAATCCATTGTCTCAAGCCCATAAATCTAGAATATAAATGGATAGAAAGTAGCATGACCAGAAAGTGAGGGATCACTTTATATATAGATTATAATAGAGAATTGATCCCCCACTTTATATCCACATTATAGTTTCTGTTTTATTTATCAAATTCTGATTAGATATGAATCCATCGCTTCTCATTACTGATTAGCTACACAGGAATGCCTTTAGTTTTATTTCTTCTTCTTCTTCATGTGCTGCGTCCCTTCAGGATGTAGGCAATCATGGACTTCCACTTGCCTCTTGTCACTCTCAGTAATTTTTCTCATGGTATCTCTTCCAAGCCCCGCTCTGCAATCCATTGTCTCAAGCCCATAAATCTAGAATATAAATGGATAGAAAGTAGCATGGCCAAAAAGTTCCTGTACAAAATGTCTTTTATGTCGCTACCAAAGAAATTACACGAATACAAAGTGTGTTAACAAGATTCACTCGTTTGGATCGGAAAGTCACAGAGAGAGAAAGACTCATTCAGTCAGATATGAATCCAACTGATCTAAGGGAGGTAATTTTGTAGATCTTCATCTATACACAACAACATAGCAGATTTTCTTCTCGGCTTTGTTGACAAAGTTATTTAGATTCGTACGGGCTTTATCTGTCTCTTAGTTCGGATTGGACTTCTTGACGCATGACAACCAACATACTAGACCAGCCGATTCACCCAATCATTTTCACCGCGTTCTGCCTCTATCTGCTGCTCTCTTGTCGGACTCTTTTTGATCTGCTTAACTCCAGCGTGCAGACCGCTTATATAGAGCGAGGCAGAGCTAAACAATTTTTAGGTACTGCCCACGAATTTTAATATGCAAATCACCTTGACCACCATGTGTGTTCGCCTAATCTCCAAATCTCTGTGAGAGACTATTTCTCAAGTGGTACTAAAAATGATTTTGGAGTTCCCGGTGGTTTTTCCGCAGACATCTTCCACTTGAGTCTTGCCAAAACCACTTATCTCATCTGCGGACTTGGCTGGATTTGGTCCTTCACACCACCCAAGAAATCCGATTTGCCATTTATCATAAACTTTACTTAACGAACCTGTCTGCTAATCACTCTGGAATTATTACACTTAATTAACTCAACCCCAGAAATAATTATAAAAGAAATACTTATTTCTGGTATTACTCCGGAATCCCTTCTACCCTACTAATTTTTTTTTTTAATCATTTCACCCCAAGCAAGGCATTCCACTGCCACTATTGCACATAGGGCTACATAAGGGAAGGTAAAGAGAAGGAGTGGTTAGACATAGGGAATGTCAGGAGGAAGGTGATAGATGGGTAAGGATACCGAGGATGAGGGTTGGGCAGATGGGAAGAGTGTTTGATAGAATGGGAGCAAGTTAGTGTGCTAGGAGGTGTCTATTGACCTTACATTTAAACTCCTGGAGATTGTAGCCATCGGGGAAGCAATCGTGTGGAAGGGAATTCCACAGTCGGGAAGTGTGAGGAAAGAAACTGTTGGAGTAGAAGTTGCGGTTGCATTTTATTGGTTTCACTGTAGAAGGGTGGGATCTAGTTGCTAATCTAGTATCTGTTAGTACCTTCATCTCAATCCTTTCGAACTGTTGGTTAATAAATTCACCAGAGGGAGGGGGCTCTCTCTCTGTCACAGATTATAGCAGAGTCAGAAAGGAAGCTAAAAGACATCCTACAGAATGTATTGAAGGAAAGCGAGAAGAAAGGACTAAACATAAACTATAAGAATACTGAATGCGGAAAGTGGAGCTTAAGATGCAAGTTACGGTTGGGGGATACTAAAATCAAGCAAGTATAGAAATTTAAATACCTGGGAAGTGTTCTAACAGAAGACGGAAAGTGCAACACTGATATTTGAATGCATATTGGCATGGTCAAGGACGCATTCCAAAAACTGAGTAGAGTATTGGGACACAAGAAAATTTTGTTGGAAACAAAGAAAAGAGTTCTATCTGATGTCTGTTCTTCAGTATGGCAGTGAATGTTGGACAATCTTGTCAAAGATGAAGGAAAGACTCGAATCAGCAGAAATGTGGTTTTACTGAAGGATACTGAGGATATGATGGGCCGAACATGTAAACAACAATAAAGTTTTGGAGTGATTGGAAACAAAAAGGAAACTTAAACTGAACATCAGAGACAGCCGAAGTAGGAATTGTAATGTTTTTGAGGTCAGGGTAGTCATTTTAAATCAAATTTTGAATGCAAAATTGTTCTGTTTCAATATATATTGCATCAATTAAGAGGTGGTTCCATGCTCCTCACAACCTCCCAATCAGAGGCCTTGCTGCCGGATGCTGTTTGCCGTCATACCCAGGACCATGTTTGTACCAAGGAAAATGTGTGGTGATTTAAGGAGAAAGAAAAATGTATTTTTCAACCAATCATTTTTTTAGTCTGCTACACAGATCACAGCAGGTTCAGCGCAGGTTTTCACAAGGGCTTGAGAGCATGTCTCTTATTGGCTATTAAATATGAAAAATCATTTCTCCATAAATTAAAAAAAATGAATCTGCAACAATTCACAAAGAAAAAATTTTGGCAGTTCTTTAACTGCTAATTTAGAAATATTTTTATACAACTGTAACAGTTTATTTTTACGATCTATTTGGTTTTAAAAAAAGCTTTCTCAAGGTTTGTGTTAAAAACAAAAACCTAGACAGACACCAAAGACAAGGCTATAAAAAATACAAGTTTTTATAATACAGCAATAGAATTATTTTTCAGGCAGAAAATATAACCAATGTAATTGCAAAATGTCATGAAAATCAAACAGGTGCAGAAATTTAAATACCCGGGAAGTGTTTGAACAGAAGATGGAAAATGTGAAAGGACAACACCTGTAGAAGAAGGAAATTGAAAAATTGTCATTACTTTTTAGGTTTTCAGAACTTTCTTTAGATATATATTACGTGTTATAAGTTGTAACAAAAAGAAGAAAAAAACGATTGACCAAAACACACAGCTTAACCACAGACAAATATTTAATTCACAAAAACACAAAATAAAATATTTTACAAATATATAATTTTCACATTCAAATAGAAAACATAGTTTACTACTGGCAGAGTGACGGGTAAGTGTTACGAAGCGGAAGGAAGGTGTCAAGTATCTTTATTTCTAGCGAAGTAGTTTAAGTGCTATACTTTTTGGAAATCCTCAAATGTGTGTATAAAGAATAATTATTAGTTTGGTCAATGAAAGAGTCAAAAAAATCTATTTACTCATTTAATTCCATGAGGTTCTCTTTCAGGTTTTAGTTTGTTGGCAACTTTTAGTAGAGATTCTTTCGGCTGGATACATAAATCCTGAATCGGGCCGGAGTTGATAATGTCAGCAAATTCTTTTAACAACTAACTACTCTCTTCCCAAAACCTATTTTGCATAGTTCTAGGATCCTTTCGAATTCTCTAGATTTTACTCGAACATTCTAGCATCTTCCAAATGTTCTATTTCTAATTTCTCTACTTAACTACTTCATGAATTAAAACTTTTTTGTAATAACAAGTAGGACTCAATAGTATTAAACTTTTAACCTTTTTTAGACATTATTAATATTATTTTTTATATATAAATGCATCCTCGTAACCATATATACTTTTGAGGAGTTAAAAATAAAATTCTTTTTTACATTTGGCTAATGGGTTAAATGTATAAATAAAAATCCTAGATTACACCCGCAGAGAAAATAATGAATGCAATTGCAAAATGACTTAATTTTGGCTGATATTCTTAGCAGTTCAGTTGAAAAGTCATTGAAAAATTACTTTTAATGATTCAAAGAAACAGTTCTTTCTTACAAGTGCCTAGTAGCCAACTGAACTGTTGAGATATCAGAAAATTTCCCACTGTGCCTCAAACTGATGGTTCATTGCTTTAGAAATAACTGAAAACAGTAAAAATTAAAAAAACGAAAAGAAAATTATTGCATAGATGCTGGGAAGAGTTAAATAAGATAATTTATTTTGGTACATAATAGATATCCTCAGTGCCTTGTTTGATGAAGCGTTTTGGGATAAAGCGGGTCCTTTTGACTGGACCCTTTCACAAGTTACCCATTAGAAAATTTTTACCTCAGTCTGCCACTGCAAATCACTGTAGAATTAATTGTATTAGCAAGAAACCTAAATAACTTCGGCAGAAAATACTGGGTGCGATGGGTAAATTGTCGCTAATTTATATTTTTAATTTCACACATGGGCATTGTTTGTCTTCACTTTTATTTTGACTGCACAACAGCCTTTTAGATTTGAAAAAGAAATCACTCGACTGGCAGTCGAGAGCGAGGGAAAATTTACTCTCTCCAAATTCATTTTAATCAACTGACTTTAATTTCTTAACAGTCGCCTTACATAAACATAGTGTGAATTTTGAATCAAGGATATTTTTCAAATGAGTTTCTAAAAATCTGTGAGCGTCTTTAGTCTAGGCAATGGAGACATTTTGGCTCTACTCTGGAAGTGTTCATTAAATGAATGTTTACACTGACCGGGATGATAAAGGCAAGATCAGTTGCCATGCATACGACTAAAATGTTCAATAATGTCATTGTAGGTCATTCTAAGTAACTTGTGAATATTCAATGGCATATTTTTGGGTTGTAAAAGGAATCAGATTTCCTTTTTCTATATTTGATGGGACACATTTCATTGTGAGATTTTTAATCGACTGTGGACGAGTAAAGAAATAAACTTTAATCACCCAATTAAGTTTTTAATCAACTGCATTGATTGAGCGAGTGAAATCTCAAAGGCTGCTGCACAGTATGGTAGGGTCAGTTTGGTACTGCCTGTGATAAAAAAAGCACCATGACACAATTCACTCCACCAGAAATTTGAAAATGGCATAATGTATTGTTTAGCAGTCACACTAAACGCTCCAAAATGAACATTTCTGTGTGTTTGGGTGTCAATCTGAGAACAGGGCAGAGGATTCGGAAAGAGTTGGAGGAGTCTAATGGTGATTACTAAGGTATAGCAACTCAGAAAACTCACACTGATTGTCCTGATGAGAAAAGAACTCCTGAATTTGTTGGTGAGGTCCTCAGACTACATCAAGTGCCTTGAGGGAGTAGTACCGCTCTGTTAGATCTTATGTCTGGCAACAGGATTTTGCACCATGCAACACAAGAGAGAGAACTGCAACCACCTCACCCCTCATATTTGACCACCTAACTCTCCAGAATGCAACCCTTTTGATTATTATTCATGGGGCACAGTTGAGCAAATGACTAACAAGACACCTTGTAACACGAAAGATGAACTGAAGGCAAAGATTTTGACAGTATTTACTAACTTAAAGAAGGTGATCATTCGGAAGAGTTGCAAGAGATTCCGAAGTCGTCTGGAAGCTGTGGTTGAAGCCAATGGTGATTTTATTGAATAAATTTACTCTTTAGTATTTTAAGATATTTTTGTGTGATTTTAATAAATACAGTATTGTGCAAAAATATTAGGACAAGAACTATTTTATCTTTTATGAGCCATCAAAATAAAGTTTAAAATCACCCTTGTCCTAACACTTTTGAGCACTACCGGTAGTGTGCAAAAGTATTAGGACAGGGGCGATTTTCCTAAAAACCTCACTGAAATTCAAATACAGGGTGAAAAGCCAAGTAAATTGCTAATAAATATTGATTATTTAAAACTAGGTGGAAATTTATTAAAAAGAAGTGATATTTCATTTTTCCTATTTTCTATTAACAAGTTATTTTGAAACTACTCTATTGAACATCTATGGGATATTTTGGATGAAAAAATTGATAAATCTAATGTTACTTTGCAAGACACACTTTGGGAACAAATACAAGCTGCCTGGCAGGAGATACCATTAGATACATTGAAGAAGCTTGTGATGTCAATGCCTGACAAAATGAAGGCTGAGATCAAAGCAAAAGGCTAATAAATATTAAATTTATTTTGTAACAAGTATTTTTTTCTTTGTTGAGTTAATTAGATAAAATTACTTCAATTAAATTGTTTATTTTCTGTCAATATGCCTCATAAAAGATAAAATAGTTCTTGTCCTAATACTTTTGCACAGTACTATATATATATATATATATATATATATATACTAGATGCGATTGGTAAATTGTCGCAATTATTTTATTATTGCAAAACGAAAGGCTATTATACTAAATATTAAATTTATTTTATAACAAGTATTTTTTTCTTGTTAAAGCATTTGTTGAGTAAATTAGATCCATCATAACGTGTGTAACCAATTCATTAGCAAACTCACTTAAATATGGCTTCCATCTTTGTTACTATCCAGGTAAAGGAGTAAATACATCTCAATTTGAAATTACCTTTTTGAAAATTTTATACTGGATTTTGTTCTGTTTAATCATTCGATGTTTTGGAGAAATTTTATTTCTTTTCATAATTTTTCTCTCCTTTTTTTATTTTGAAGTCTCGCCTGGCAATTCTGCAAGTATATACAAAGAAAATGCCTGTGATGGATGTTGACTTGACTGCTTTAGCCAAGCAAATGGTTTTCTTCAGTGGAGCTGATATCTACAATGTTTGTCAAGAGGTAAAAATTATTTAATATATGTTGGATCAAAAAATTCACCAGATGCTTGAAAATTACTTTGTTTACAAAAATGAACTGAACAGATAGATGCTTCAAAACGTCCAAGCGAGAGATATACATTTATCACATAACAATTGCGCTTGTCCACCCATTTGTTAGTTCACTTTTAACTTGTACCCCCTTACTTCTTAAAATAACAACTAGCATTCATATTTATGATTGTTAAAGTTGTTAAGATCAAATAATTAACAATAAGATAGAGGAATTTCTAAGGATATTTTATTGTCAGAGAACTCGCCATGAATATATTCAATCAATCATTAACTTAAGAATTAAGATTCATCAGAGATTTCAAATAGGAAAAGTTGTTAAGCTCAAATTGTTAATGATTCAAAAGAGGAATTTCTAAGGATATTTTATTATCGGAGAAATTGCCACAATCTTATTCAATTATTAACTGAAGAATTGATATTTATCGGAAATGCATAATAGAAAAATTTGAAGTTCATATATTTAAAATTGCAATAGAGGAATTTCTAAGGAAATTTGCTGTAGAAATTGGCATTACCTTATTCCATCATTGACTTAAGAATTAAGATTCATCAGAAATTTCAAATAGAAAAAGTTTTTAAGCTCAAATATTTGACAATGCAATCGAGAAATTTCAAAGGATATTTTATTGTCTGGATCTCATCACAATCTTATTCAATTATTAACTTAAGAATTAAGATTCTTCAGAAGTTTCAAATAGAAAAAGTTGTTAAGCTCAAATATTTAAGGATTCAGTATAGGAATTTCTAAGTATATTCCATCATTGATTTAAGAATTAAGATTCTTCAGAAGTTTCAAATAGAAAAAGTTTTTAAGCTCAAATATTTAAGGATTCAGTATAGGAATTTCTAAGTATATTCCATCATTGATTTAAGAATTAAGATTCTTCAGAAGTTTCAAATAGAAAAAGTTGTTAAGCTCAAATATTTAAGGATTCAGTATAGGAATTTCTAAGTATATTCCATCATTGATTTAAGAATTAAGATTCTTCAGAAGTTTCAAATAGAAAAAGTTGTTAAGCTCAAATATTTAAGGATTCAGTATAGGAATTTCTAAGTATATTCCATCATTGATTTAAGAATTAAGATTCTTCAGAAGTTTCAAATAGAAAAAGTTGTTAAGCTCAAATATTTAAGGATTCAGTATAGGAATTTCTAAGTATATTCCATCATTGATTTAAGAATTAAGATTCTTCAGAAGTTTCAAATAGAAAAAGTTGTTAAGCTCAAATATTTAAGGATTCAGTATAGGAATTTCTAAGTATATTCCATCATTGATTTAAGAATTAAGATTCTTCAGAAGTTTCAAATAGAAAAAGTTGTTAAGCTCAAATATTTAAGGATTCAGTATAGGAATTTCTAAGTATATTCCATCATTGATTTAAGAATTAAGATTCATCAGAAATTTCCAAATTAGAAAATTTAAGCTCAAATATTTTACAATGCAAGAGAGGAACTTCTAAGAATCTTTCATTGCTGTAGAACTTGCCATTAGCTTATTCAACCATTAACTTAAGAATTAAGATTCATCAGAAATTTAAGAAAGGTAAAACTGTTAAGACATGGAAAGGAAACTACAAGACGTCCTACAGAAAGTAACTGAAGAGAGTGACAAGAAAGGACTAGAAATAAACTGCAAGAAAACCGAATGCATGGTCATCAGGAAAAAGGGCAGCCCAAAATCCCAAATACAGGTGAGGGACACTAAAATCAACCAGGTACAAAAATTTAAATACCTAGGAAGTGTTCTAACAGAAGACGGAAAATGCGACACAGAGATCCGAAGGCGAATTGGCATGGCGAAAAAAGCATTCCAGAAGTTGAGTAAAGTATTAAGAAACAGGACAATTTCGCTAGAAACAAAGAGGAGAGTACTGGATTGCTATGTTATGTCGGTTCTTCAATATGGCAGTGAATGTTAGACAATATCTTCGAAGATGAAGGAAAAACTTGAAGCAGCTGAAATGTGGTTCTACCGAAGGATGCTGCGGATATCATGTGAGCAATGACGATGTTTTGGAAAGGATGGAAATTAATACCGAGCATCAGGAAGAGACAACTAAAGTTCCTGGGACATTCAATAAGGAAGGAGGGCTTGGAGAACCTGATACTAACAGGCCAGATAGAAAAAGAGACAGGGGAAAGCAGCTGATAACATATTTGAAGGACCTGATCAGGTGGATGACGGAACGTGGGTTGCTTGGTACAACAGGAGAAAGCATGCTAAGAGCCACCAGGGACAGGGAGATGTGGAAAGCCATGATCGCCTACGTCCTGAAAAGACATGGCACATAAAAGGAGAAGAAAACTGTTAAGCCCAAATATTTAACGATTCAATGAATGAATTTCTAAGGTTATCTTATCAAAGAACTTGCCAGGAGTTCATTCAATCTTTAACTTCAGAATTAAGATTCTTCAGAAAACCACCCATGTCTATTGAACAAGTGTAGAGGCTCATCCCTTGTTCCCTGTTTAGGATGTGGTTTCCGGCTTTCTCTTTTACAATCTTTCCACTCTTCTCTTTTTTTTTCTATTGGAGTAGATAGACTAAACTATCGCCCGGTTCACACGCCACCCACGTCTATTGAACAGGTGAAGATGCTCATCCCTTGTTTCCTGTTTAGGATGTGGTTTCCGGCTTTCTCTTTTACAATCTTTCCACTCTTTTCTTTTTTTCTTTTTTTTTCAATTGGAGTAGATAGACTAAACTATCGCCCGGTTCACACTCCACCCACGTCTATTGAACAGGTATAGAGGCTCATCCCTTGTTCCCTGTTTAGGATGTGGTTTCTGGCTTTCTCTCTTCTAATCTTTTCACTCTTACGTAGCCCCCTGCACATCAGTGGCGTTACCGCCTTGCTCGGGGTGATATGATTAAAAAAAAACAAAAAAAAAAAACAAAAAAAGTTTTACGCAAGTCACGTATAATGATATTTATCTTTTTGTCATGATGGCTTCCCATTTTGAAATTTGTATATCATGCTTGATTCAGTTATCAGCTTTTTGCAAATTATTTAAAACCTGAAAATATTTCTAGCTTGTAACGATTTTAGGTTTTGGAGATAATAATTATTTAGTGATGTGTTGCTAATTAACTCATAGATGGTGGCAAAAGAGCTGGCTTCACACCTTTTTTCTAGAGTATGTGAATATAATATAACAAGCCCAACAGGAATTGGAACTTTGCTGTCCAGTTAAAATTTCTTAGCCATTATTCACTACATTCATCTAGTAATCCCAAAGTGTCACCTATCAAAATAATGACCTGGTTCGATGTGGCTTAACTTTGGTAATCATATTGTAACCAGTGTTTCAACATAATATGGTCATAAACCAAGTCAAATTTTTTTTTTTTTTTTTATAATCATGTCACCTCAAGCAAGGCATTTTACTACCACTGTTGAGCAGGAGGTTACATGAGAGGAAAGTTAGGAAAAAAATGACAGGTTACAGGGGGTGTCAGGAAGAGGGTTGGAGAAGGATGAGAATACTGATGAGAGTGAAGTGGATGAAGAAAGGAGCATGAGAGAGAGAGAGAGGATGCAAGTTAATAAGTTAGGAGATGACTATTGACTTTACATTTGAATTCTTGAAGATTGTAGCTGTTGGGAAGTCAAAAATGCGAAAGGGAATTCCACAGGCAGGAAGTGCAAGAGAAGAAGGTGATGGAGTAGAATTTGTGTTTACAATTTACTGGTTTCACAGTAAAAGGGTGGGACCTAGATGCTAATCATGTGGCCTGAGCAAATTCATGTATGGTGGGTACCAGTGAGCTAAGTTCATCTGAGCAGAAGCCATGAAAGTATTTGTAGAGGAGACACAGGGAAGCCATATTGCACTGTTAAGAAAGTGTCTGTATCCAAGCTGCCAAGTCAGGGTCGATCAGATTACAGATTCTCCGTTGGATTTTGTCAAGGACCTCTTGGTGGATAACAGGATCACACATCCAAATATGGCAGCAGTATTCAATGCATGGGTAGATGCTAAGTCGGGATTGATTACATTACAGATTCTCCGTTGGATTTTGTCAAGGACCCTTAGGTGGATAGCAGAAGCACCAGACCAGATATGGCAGCAGTATTTAGTGCATAGGCAGATGCTAAGTCGGGATCGATCACATTACAGATTCTCTGTTGGATTTTGTCAAGGACTCCTAGGTGGATAGCAGGAGCACCCAACCAGATGTGGCAGCAGTATTCAATACATGGGCGGATGTTAGATTTGTATTTGGTCTAAAAGTGTGTGTGTTGCTGTGATATCTCTCGGAGCTTACAGCTTAAGCATGCCTTGCTTAAAGGGAATGCAGGCTTGATATATTTTTTCAAAGCTGCATTTTCTTTAATAATACTTTCACTTTTCTAGACTGGTAGATGTCAGTTTCACTGTTTGAGATAAGTCATGTGTTATCACTAAACATAACATTTATACTAATAAGAAATAGTATTTTATACTTGACTGACAGTAATTTGGTTTTGACTAGGACCTAAGATTAGCACGATAACATTAACTGTAGCACAATGATTACCAATATGCAAATTAACCTGTTTCTTTCTTTTTTCAGATTTCACTGACAGAAAATAGCAGCTCAGTTTAGTATTATTAAATTAAATTATTGGTATCATAACTTATACTTTCACTGTCATAAATGTGGACACAAAGTTACAGTCCAGTTTTAGCTTTTATATGTGTATATATATATATATATATATATATATATATATATATACACTACCGGCCATAATTATTAGGCCACCCTGTGTTTTAAAAAAATGATGTATTTCATACTATTTTTTAGTATTTATTGCCAAGGAAATAATTCTCAATGAAAATAGAATGGTTCTTTTGTTAATACTGCACAATAACATGTGCATCAAATGAATTTATAAATATTTAATAATTACCTACATTGCAGTTTCATCAATGAAAGAATGAAGAAAATTTAGGGTGATTCAAATGAGTTCATCTTTGCTTACTTGCCTTGTAAAATTTTGCAAAGTAATAACAACAAAAGAACCATTCTATTTTCATTTAGAATTATCCACTTGGCAATAAATACTGAAAATAGTATGAAATACATAATTTCTTTTAAAAAAACTGGGGTGGCCTAATAATTATGGCCAGTAGTTTGTGTGTGTGTATGTATATATATATATGTATATTATACTTTAGAACATGTTCAAATTGAAATCGACTACAAAGTGTACATTTTGTTTCGACATTGAAAGGACAATGTCGCATCAGGTAGTAAATACTATTTTTGAAGAGATGGAAAATTCGCTTCCTTATATTGGTAAACTTTTGTATGCAAGGTTAAGGAGGGAGGGAAAATGAGAAACCAGAATGGGGAATTGTAAAAGGGACATTGGGGAAAATAAAAAATAAAGCTTTACCTTGCATACAAAAGTTTACCAGTATAAGATAGGGAATTTGCCATCTCTCTTCAAAAAATAGCATGATGAGACATTGTCCTTTCAATGTTGAAACAGAATGTACACTTTGTAGTAGATTGCAATTTGAACATGTTCTAAAGTATAATGTACAAGAAATATTCATAGCTCTATTTCTATATTGAGCACTGTCTTAAATTAAAGTTGTGAACGTTGTTAATATTTTCTTTGAACCTTTTTCATTTGGAAATATATATATATATATATATATATATATATATATATATATGTGTGTGTGTGTGTGTGTGTATTTTTGAGATGAGGTAGTATTTACATTATTCAGACTATTGTCCTTATCTTTGTGGCCATTTGTATGATGTTTCAGCTGTTGTACACCCCGGCCTTCTTCAGGTTCTAGGAATTTCGTACCGAAGCCTTTATTACAAATCAAATAGAAACATTGTACAAATGGCAACAAAGATGAGGAAAATAGTCCAAATAATGTAAATAATATCTATATATCTATATAATGTTGTAATTTTGCCAATTGTTTAAGATACTTGTCACTCACTCCCATTTAATTTCTCTAAAGAAAAGTATTTCCAAACAAAATCTGAATTATATTTTGACAAAGACTATCAAGCCTTGTGGGTAAAAATAATTAAGTTTGCTAAATTGCATCTCAATCCTAAAAATCTGAATAGTATATTTCTATTTCTCAACAAAAATGGTGAAGCTCGAATCGTTGCCCTGACAGAGTCTGGCTTACTGGCCTTCTACGCAAGCTGCAGAGCTATGGTATAACTGGACATTCTCTAATCGCACAATGAAGGTAGTATTAAACGGACATGCCTCCCAAAACTACCGTACAAACGCGGGTGTCCCTCAAGGCTCTATTCTAGGTCCTACTCTTTTTATGATCTACATTAACGATCTCCCTGGTGTTATAAGATCTTAAGTAGGCATGTAGGCCGATGACACCACCGTTTACTCTCCACCTCGATCAAAAATCTGCTGAGGTGGACAAAGCAAACGTCGCTGCTGAACTTGAGAATGACCTCCAATCCATGGCAGATTTGGGGGCTCGTAAATTTTAATGCTTCTAAAACAAAGCTGCTATTTATTAACCATCATAGACAGTCCCCCCCCCCCCCATAAGCATGGGACAGGCTAGCCTTCCTGAGAGTAAAACTCTACGCCTCCTTGGCCTCACACTCTCAGCGGACCTCAAGTGGAATGACTATATCGAATCCATTGCTAAATCCGCTGCTAAGAAGGTCAGTTCACTGTGCAGGGCCAGGAAGTTTTTCCCATCTGAGTCCATCCTGCACATATATAAATCTACTATCCACCCGTGTATTGAATACTGCTGCCATATCTGATTGGGTGCCCCTGCTATTCACCTCGTGGTTCTTGACAAAATCCAACAGAGAATCTGCAATGTGATCGATACCGACTTGGCAGCTCGGCTGCAGTCACTCTCTCACTGGCATGATGTGGCTTCCCTGTGCCTTTTCTATAAACACTTTCACAGCTTCTGTACCAATGAACTTAGATCACTGGTACACCCTATGTACGAATTTGCACAAGCTACAAGATTAGCAACTAGGTCCCACTTTTTTACAGTGAAACCGATAAAATGTAACCACAATTTCTACTCTCACAACTTTCTATGTACTTCCCACCTTTGAAATTCCCTTTTATATACTTGCTTTCCCGACAGCTACAATCTCCAGGAACTTAAATGTAAGGTCAATAGACATCTCCGGTCTCACAAACTCGCATCCATTCTCTCAAGCTCTTTTTTCATCTACTCCACCCCCATCCTCGGTATCCTCATCCATCTGTTACCCTCCTCCTGACATTTCCTATAACTAACCCCTCTTTCTCATCACTTTCCCCTATGTAACCCCCTGTGCAACAGTGGCAGTAGAATGCCTTGCTTGGCGTGAAATGATTAAAAAAAAAAAACCCCTCCTCCTGACATTTCCTATAACTAACCCCACTTTCTCATCACTTTCCTGTATGTAACCCCCTGTGCAACAGTGGCAGTATAATGCCTTGCTTGGGGTGAAATGATTAAAAAAAAAAAATCCCTCCTCCTGACATTTCCTATAACTAACCCCTCTTTCTCATCACTTTCCCCTATGTAACCCCCTGTGCAACAGTCGCAGTAGAATGCCTTGCTTAGGGTGAGATGATTTAAAAAAAAAAATTATTCCTTTGATTGATTTAATTTTATGTGCAGGATGTAGACGATCCTGGTTCTTCATATTTTGCTATCTTTTGTAACTCATTTCACTGTTTGTCCTCTTTCAATACTTCCTATTCCATTTTCTACAATACACTTGCACAAACTTATTGGGTAGCTGATTTGCCTCGAACATGTCTCATGAGTGTTGAATTCTCCAAGCTATCTTTCCTCATTATGTGTCTCAGAAACTATCTCTTTCTGATTGTCTTTTTGTTGCTATTTTCCTTTAAATGTACTTGTTGTTTGCATGCCCCATCTGAGGTGTTCTAATAAAACCTTTCTGTTAGGTCAAGTCTCCTCTTTGCCTGTAAGGAAGTTGTTCAACTTTCATTCTTATTATGTAGAGGTTCAGTACTCTTTTTTATTTATTCAGTATCTAAAACAAACAAGGCTTACGGCCTATCATGTTGAATACATTGGTTCTCTCTCGATCACTGAAGTTAAGCAACGTTGAGCCTGGTCACTACTTAGATGGGTGACCGCTTTGGAATACCAGGTGCTGTAAGCGTTTAGTGACGGATGTGTATGCTTACGGCCATATCATGTTGAATACACCGGTTCTCGCTCAATCACCGAAGTTAAGCAATGTTGAGCCTGGTCATTACTTAGATGGGTGATCGCTTGGGAATACCATGTGCTGTAAGCGTATAGTGATGGATATCGGCTCGGAAAGAGAAATCGATGAGCCGAGTTCGAATTCCAGTTGAATACCCTGCATTCACTTAAGCACTGTTACCCTTGGGAAAGGTATTAATCCGTCCCTTCCCTCCAGTTATGGGTTAAATAACAAGGGTAGGACTTGGGGACCCTGCCCTTATAAAAACAAATCCTAATGAATCTTGATACTCGAAAGGAAAAAAGTATTACTAGACACAAAACTTATATAAAAACAACAATAAAATTGTTGAAAGAAAAAGGTATTACCAGCAATAAATAAATAAAAGTTTAGTTGGCAATAAATGACCCGCCGATATTGATAGGCCCTAAAAACAAAACAACCAACCAAGCAACTAGAACAAACAGCATTAAAACAAAATATTAAAATATAGACAATTCAGTTTTCGGTTCAAGCCTTGTGATGTACAAAGAGTGTCTTCATTTTAAATGCTGAAATATTTACGTTTTCTTTAAGTGCAGGTTACACTTATGATCAAAACTTTAAAAAAATATTTAAGAAATTAAAACTTACTGCGTTTCCCTGCTTATAAGACACCCCAAAATTCAGTAGATGCCTCTCACAATATTTTAAAGGAAAAAGTCTGAAAAAATAAGAATTAAATGTTGATTATTAACAAATACGAAGAAATAAATGTAGATTATTTTATGAACAAAACCTGAAAAAGATTTCATAGATTATATTATGCTTTCTCTAAAAATGTTTTATTTATTATAGATTTAACCTTTTGACTGAGTGTTGATTTAAAACCATTAAAGTAAATTGTTTGACTCTGAAACTTCATATTCACGGCTTATTTATAATCTTATATTACGTGCCATGTCCCTTCAGGACGTAGGCGATTATGGCTCTCCACAACTTCCTGTTTTGTTTCTGTAAGTAACTTTTTTACTTTTTACCATCCCTCTCTGCCCTTGTTGTGTCATCCATTTGCTGCTGCTTCTTTTATATGCCATGTTTTGAAAAAACATGGGTGATTATGGCTCTCCACAACTTACTGTTATTTGTTGCTCTAAGTAAGTTTTGTCCTTTTACCACCTGTCTTTGTTCATGTCCTGCTATCCATTTGCTTCTTTTCCTTTTATGGGATTTGTCCTTTTAGAACATTTGGGGTCAGATTGATTAACAAAAGAAAGGATTCTGGTGAGAATAATATATATATATATAGCCTCTGAGATTTGAAAAAGAAATTACTCAACTGGCAGTCGAAAGTGAGAGAAAATTTACTCACCCCAAAATCATTTTACTCGATCGACTCCATTTTCTTAATAGTCGCCTTACGTAAAAATAGCGTGAATTGCTGATTGAAAACAAAAAATGAAATTTTAATTAAAATTTCAAATGTGTTAGAAAGGATTTTGAAATTTTGAAAAAAATAATAACCACAAAATTTGATCTTTCCTCTTAACAAATAAAAAGCATAAACATTTTGATGATAAAACTTTGTTTTATTAAGTTTGAGCCCTTTTAACATCATGGTATGCTGTTTTCTTTTCACTTGAGTGGATGTACCTAAATTCATAGTTTCTTTCTTCTCTTTGACGACAACCTCCATCTCATAGATCATAAAAAATAACAAATCTGATTTTCTCAACAAAAATTACTTAGATTTATAATTTGTTTTTCTATGCAAGGTTGAAAGAAGTATGCATATTTGTTTTTTCTTTCAAATGATCGTTTTTATTTTCATAAGCGAGGAGGAAAATATAGATGTTGACTCAAGGATAATATTTTTCCAAATGAGTTTCTAAAAATCTGTGAGCGTCTTTAATCTGGGTGACAGAGACATTTTGACTCTACTCTGAAAGTGTTAATTAAACGAATGTTTACACTGACTGGCCATGCATAAGACCAAAGATTTCAATAATCTCATTATAGATCATTCTAAGTAACTTGTGAATCTTCAGTGGCATACTTTTGGATTGTAAAAGAAATCAGATCTCCTTTTTTTTATATTTGAAGGGACATATGTTATTGTGTGATTTTTAATTGATTGTGGGTGAAGCAAGCAATCACCCAATTAAGTTAAGTTATTGACTGAGTCGATCTGGCATTGAAATCTCAAAGGCTGTATGTATATATATATATGTTCTGGAAAGATAAATTGTCTGTCTAGCATGACACAGAGAACCAACTTTCCTAGCAAGAGCCCTAACAATTGATTTGATATAATCATTTCGCTTCATCAAAAATGACTATATTTTCTTAAATTTTTAGTATGCAATTCTATTTTTCTAAATATTCTATTAATATATACTAATTATGGGGGATCAGTTTATTAATTAATAACAATAAAGAATTAAACCCTCATTTTATATCCACTAATCTCTTATAATAATATTACTCTACTTATATCATAAAAAATGACATTTTATTAAATGTTTATTATTATGACAAGTTTTAAAAATGTGAGTTTTTAAACATAATTTTCCAGTTGTTATATTTAATGTAGCAATTTTGAGGGATCAGTTTGTTACTTAATAATAACAGAAATCTGATCCTTCACTTTATGTCCACAAGTATCTTCTCTTAATAACAGTTTACTCGTGCAATAAAAAAATTACGATATATTTTCTTAAGTTTTTATTAATATTAGAAGGTTTTTTCATCTAGATATTGAAATATGTTCTTTCAGTTATGATATTAATATGCATTGATTCTGGGGGATCAGTTTAATATTTAGTAACAACTAGCAGTATAGCCCGGTGTTGCTCGAGTGTAATGAAAGCTCTAAAACTAATCCATGGTTTTGGATGTTGGCACGAAAGACTAAAAAGCAATAGTTGTTTCCAGTTAAAGTGAAACCGTAGACTGAAAGAAAAATGAATGGATGTAAGTCAAATTTTGATTTCCGTCTGGTATCAATGCCAAATAAGTTTTCCGTTGCAAACTGAATTTTGAAGACTCAATAAGTCCTCTGAGTAAATGGTATCATGGCTGAGACTAAGAACTCCAATTACACCTACTTAGAGCAAAAACCAAAATAAAAAGGCTTAAAACCTGATTTTGACCAGACCCGATAGGATATCGGGGTATCGATTTCTAATATCGAAGTCAAATAAGTCATCCATAGATAAACTAATCTAAGTAAGTCCATGAAAACTTATCATACCCATCGGGAGTAAAATTGGAGAAAATGAACCATATTGATGACTGAATATCGGTTTTTGATCAGATTTGATAGAATATCAGAGAAAATGAGTTGCCTGGAAAAATCTACTAATGTTTGAGACTAAAACTATAATTTTACCAAGTTAGAACCATGATAAAAGGGCTGAAGTCCTGATCTTGATCAGATCCAATCGAATATCAGGGTATTGATTTCTTATATCGGGGGAAATCAGGAAAAATAAGTAGCCCATGACTTGACTGGAAGCCTAAAGAATATTTGTGTGAAGTTTGGTGAGAATCGGATAAAAATCGTGGATTTGTATAAAGGGCATACAGAGAGACAGACACATACACAAACATCTTGCCTTTTAGATAAAAATCAAACCACTTTGTGTCCATAATATATTTTATACAGATAAACAATTAAAACTTTCTTAATTAAATAATATCTTAGTTTTATTACATTTATTATTTATTATTCAGAGCAGATTTTTTGTAACTGGGGTCTTTGTTGACCAAAAAAAAATTTATTATTCAAATTCCTCGAAGACTTGTCCTTATAACTAATATAAGCATCAAGCAATACCAAAAAAAACGTCTCAGAATTTCATAAAATCAAATGAGTGCCGATTATAAAATAAAAATTATTTTCACCAAGATTTTGTAAAAAAAAAAAGAAACTTTGAAAGATAATTTAATTTATTTGTGAATAAACCCTGAAAGTTTTATTTAAATCTGACGATTATCTGATTTTTGCAAGAATTTTTAAATCATTGTTTCGCTCTACAAAAAGATGCTCAAATTTCCTGTACAAATTTGACACCATAAAATATTTTTATTCAAAATTTCCAAGGTTCTAAAAAGGATGATAAATAACTGTAAAAATCCAGGAAAAGGTTGATAAATAATCCCAGAGGATCCTAGTAATATTAGTTAAATATTAAAATTGATCTAACAGAGACCTAGATGTAAATTCAATTTACAGAGTAGATATTCATTTATTAATCTGTAAATTAAGATTGCATTTAGGCGGGATAGCTATTTCAACATGCCTGTTAGAGACCTGCATTGTCAACCAATTGTATTGGAAGCAAAGATTGGTAAAAGTTCGAACTGACATGTTGAAATAGCTATCCCTAATAAATGTGATCTGAATTTACAGATGAAATAAATGAATATATATATATATATATATATATATATATATATATATATATATGTACATTATAGTCATCCACAGACAGATCTGTTTTGCTGTATTACAGCTCATCAGTACGGCTTAGACTCCGGTCGCTTCCTAACCCAGGATTGACACCCAACTGAATTGGCGTAAGTTGTCGATTCTACCCCTAGGCCACGAGTGTCCAGTAGAAGAAGGCAGGCTTTTTAGCGTGTATAAACACGCCCAATAGCTAGAGTGCTCCAATTCATTATCGAATGAGCAGTGCGTAAATGCCGGAGTAGCTACTGTTTACAAAGTCTACCACTCTTCCAGAGTGCTCAATCAGGGTGTGAGAGCATAAATACTATAGTCATATATATATATATATATATATATATATATATATATATATATATTATTACGTTAGAACATGTGCAAACTACAAACTACTGTAAAATTGTATGTTTTGTTTTGATATTGTTAACTACCTAATGAGAAATTCTTTCAGTATCAAAACTAAATGTACAATTTTATAATAGTTTGTAGTTTGTGTATGTTCTAACGTAATAATAATAAATATTCATTGCTCTATTTTTATATTGAACACTGTTTTAAATTAATGTTTTGAACGTTTCAATTATTTTCTTTGTTCTTATTCATTTGGAGATATATATATATATATATATATATATATATTTTTAAATGAGTTATTATTCTACCTAGGTTTCTATCATGAGTGGTGTCTTCAGCCAATTTTTGATAACTAATTTTACTGTTTTTCTTTTTAAGAATGCTCTCTCTTGTAACAGTGTTTTATTTGAATGCTCACATGGCAGGGAATTTTTGAACGTGCAATTTTTAAATTAAAACAAATTATGGTGTTTTCATTAGAAATTTTGCTATTCCCAAACAAAAACGAACTGTTAAATGAAAGAACGGAAATTATGACTAAATGCATCCACACTAAGAAATACCCCTTAGGTTCATACAACCATGGATGAAAATCCATAATTTGTTTTAATTTAAAAAGTGTGCGTTTACAAATTCCCTGTCATGTGAGCATTCAAATAAAACACCATTACAAGAGCATTCTTAAAAAGAAAAACGGTAAATGGTAAAATCGGTTATTAAAAATCGCCTGAAGTCACCACTTATGGTAGAAACCTAGGTAGCAGAATAAGTTTAAATTAAATGGAAAATATTCAAAAGTTCTACAATATAATTGTATCAAACACTTTTTAATATAAATGTATACTGGTCTAACACTATTATGACCAAAAACTAAGTATTAAACAATCAATATATATATATATATATATATATATATGAAATGATTTGTTTGAACATTATTTGTTATTGATTCTCATATTTAAGGAGATATTCTGTTTTTAATTAAACAGTATTATATATTTATATCTACTGGCCTGATTATTTATGATAATTTTTTTATTACGAAAATGTGTAACATTCAGCATTCAAACTGTGACCCCTATCCACATAGGAGAAACTACATGTGATCTGGCATGTCTTAGACCTCTCGACCATAAATGACCATCAGTCTAAATGAGGTTTTAATCCTGCCGAATGACACACATTTTCGTAATAAAAAAATTATCGTAAATAATCAGGCCAGTAAATATAAATATATAATAATGTTTAATTAAAAACAGAATATCTACTTAAATATGAGTATCGATCAAAAATAATGTTCAAACAAATCATTTCAAATTGTCGGTTGTTTATAACCAAGTTTCGTTAATCTTTGTTAATTTCCGTAACATGTTTACATTTGTTGACATTACGATACATTTCAGAGCAGATATGGTTGTTGCGATGAATCAAAACTTATGTTATATAGGCTTGGTTGGAACCTCGTTTAGACTGAAGGTCATTCGTGGTCGAGAGGTCTAAGATGTGCCAGATCACATGGTAGCTTCCCCTATGTGGATAGAGGTTGCAGATTCAAATCCTGCCGAATGACACACATTTTCGTAATAAAAAAATTATCGTAAATAATCAGGCCGATAGATATAAATATATAATACCGTTTAATTAAAAACAGAATATCTACTTAAATATGAGTATCGATCAAAAATGATGTTCAAACAAGTCATTTCAAATTGTCGGTTGTTTATAACCAAGTTTCGTTAATCTTCATTAATTTCCGTAATATATATATATATATATATATATATATTAAAAAAATTCTTTTATCTTTCATCTTAATAATAGCACAAAAGTTTTCTTAAAAATTTGTTTTATGTTTTGTGTATTTTTTTCATCATGTATTCTTTTCTTTAGCGAATATTTGGAGGTACCTACATAAAAATAATGACATAAAAATTTAGACTTTAATGTTATAAGCAGCTTTATCACCAATGCAAGGGAGATAACTCTAGTGCATCCAAAATGGCCAACCTTACAGACAAAATGATCACTTGGTTTATTATATAGTAAGATATAAATTTTACTGTTTTCCCTTTTTATTTTCCAGGCGGCTTTACATGCCCTCACTCTCGAGGGGATGCTGACCCAGACAGTTACCACACAGCACTTCCAACATGTTTTGGCCAAATACACTCCTTCCTTGACCAAAGACATCATCGAGAAATACGAGAAAATCTATGCAAGATTTCACTGTTCTTCTCTCAATCAAAAATAAAAACCCATTTTTATAACGTCTATGCATAGACTTTCAAATTAGTGGAAGAGTCCTTGTTTTTATTATATTTTTATTAAAAAAGAAATCACCTCTGTCTTGTGATAGTAACTATGAACAGAGCAATGCACCCAATTTGTTTGATTCTTATGCCTTACAAAACAGTTATAATAGATTCTCTTAAAGCGACGTTTCTTTAATTGAAAAAGGAAAATACCTTGCCTTCTGATTTTTAGTCATATAAAAAAACCGGTGCACCTGAAGGAGACTACAACCACCTTTAAATTTGTTGTTTTTAAATTTTTTTTTACTTTTTTCAGTACAGTCTTATCGATTACACCCTAAACTTTCTGGAAAAATTTCAATATTTCAACAATTTTAAGGGTGGGTCTCAGTTTTTCATATAACGTTATAGTAAATCGATCCTCCATTTTGGAACCACTCACCGGTACAACATTACCACCACCTGTAAATTGGTTAATTATCAAGTTTTTTTTTTACTTTTTCTGTGCAATCTTATCTGTTAAACCCTAAACTTTCTGATTGACAAAGAAAATTTGAAAAAAATTTCAGCATTTAAACAATTTTAGTGGGGTCTCACTTTCCCATACAACATTATAGTAAATCAATCATCCATTTTGGAACCACTCGCCGGTACAACATTACCACCACCTGTAAATTGGTTGATTATCAATTTTTTTTTTTACTTTTTTCAGTGCAATCTTATCAATTAAAACGTAAATTTTTCGATTGACAAAAAAAAATTGTAATAATTTCAACATTTAAACAATTTTAGGCGCTGGTGGTGGTGGTGGGGGGGGCTCAGTTTTTTATTATACAACCTTATAGTAAATCAATCCTGTGCAATTAACTTTATTGCTTGCGCATATTCAACTACTGAATCCTTTGTGAAATTTTTGAATAAAGCCATTCTTGGAGTTTCTGTGGAAGATGCCATCGTAAGAATTAAAGGAAACTTGAAAAAGACTAAAACAAGAGCAATAATTTGTCCCAAAAAAACCAAAACAAAGCAACCCCAATGCGAGTGGTTCCAAAATGGAGGATCGATTTACTATAACGTTGTATGGGAAAGTGAGACCCCACTAAAATTGTTTAAATGCTGAAATTTTTTTCAAATTTTTATTGATAATCGGAAACTTTATGTAATAACCGTAAAACTGATCTGAAAAAAGTAACAAAAAAATGCAAAACAACAAATTTAAAGGTGGTGGTAGTCTCCTTCAGGTCTGCCGAAAAAACCTTAGCAATTTATTTACATTAAGCATTTTATCCATAACATTTACTTGAATTCTTTATCCATTGCCTATCACTTTCTTCTTGACTTTCCATGCATTGTCTATAGTAAATTCTTAGAAATGCATTTTTACATTAAGCATTTTATCAGTAACACTTGCCTTAAATTCCCATCACTGACCATCCCTTTCCTCCTGATTTTCAGTGCTTTTTCAATATTGAAATTAAGCGTACAGGAAAATTTGAAACTTCATGCTCACATAAAAACGGAATGTCAAAAGAACTACCTTCACTTCTTGGCAAGGTTGGTTTAAAAAAAATGACGATTAGAATTGTAATAAAAACTAAACATTTGATGAAAGTGAATTTATACAGGGTTTTTTTTTTTTTTTATTATTTGCATAAAAAATATTAAACACAATTTTTTTTTTTAATCATATCACCCCCAAGCAAGTGGGTAGTGCCACTGATGTGCAGGGGGCTACATAAGAAAGTTAAAGTTTTAGGCAGGAGGAGAACGAAGACCAAGACGAACCAGCTACAGGGGGTGAAAGAGAAAGGGCAAGAGAAGGATATGAATGCAGGAGTGAAGACAATTGCAAAGGTAGAGAGAAAGGAAAAGAACAAGATACATGGGGGTGATGTAGAAAGGACTGGAGTCAAGTGGATAATTGATTGGAATTGACATTGCATATAAATTCCTGGAGGTTGTAGCCATCAGGAAAGCAAGTATATGGAAGGGAGTTCCACAGTAGGGAAGCACGAGAAAAGAAGTCGCTGGAGTAGAATTGTCGCCTGCATTTGGTTGATCTAACTGTAAAAGGGTGGGACCTTGTTGCTAGTCTGGTTGCTGAGTACATTCTTGTGGAGGAGCCACCAATAACCTAAATTCGTCGGAGCAGAAGCCATGAAAATATTTATGGAAGAGACAGAGGGAAGCCACATCCCGCCGATGAGAAAGTGGCTGGAGTCGAGCTGCCAGGTCGGGACCAATCACATTGCAGATTCTCCTTTGGAGCCTGTCGAGAACACTGAGACAAACAGCAGAGGTGCATGACCAGATATTACAACACTATTCCATGCATGGTCGGATGGTTGATTTGTATATGTGCAAGATGGATTCAGGCGGAAAAATCTTCCTGGCCTGACACAATGGCCCAATCTTCCTAGAAGTGGATTTAGCTATTGATTCAATGTAATGATTCCACTTGAGGTCGGAAGATAGGCTCAGGCTAAGGAGGCCCAGTACAAGAATAATTTCATATTTACAACATTCTAGAAACTAATGCAGTTGTATTATTTATCTTTTACGAATGTATAAATGAATAATTATGAAAATATTTTTTTATTCATAAATTTATATTCACTCATTTATTAAAATATCTGAACAGACAATCATTATTTTCCATTTTAGGAAGTGTGAATTATTTTTGTTGAAATTTTTCAACAGCAAAAAAAAAAATGTATAAATTCACTTTCATTGTAGATTTTATAACAATTCTTTTTTTTTTTTTTTTTTTTTTTTTATAAGCGTTTCACCCCGAGCAAGGCATGTCACTGCCACTACTGCGCAGGGGACTACGTAGAGTGGAGAAAGGATGATTAAATATAGGAAATGACAGAGGGCGGGTGATAGGCGGGTAAGGATACCGAGAATGAGGGTTGGGTAAATGAGAGTGTTCTGAGAATAATTGGGAGTTAGTGTGATAGGAGGTGTCTATTGACCCTACATTTAAACACCTGGAGATTGTAGCTGTCGGATAAGCAGACTTGTGGAAGGGAGTTCCACAGGCGGGAAGCGCGAGAAAAGAGAAAAGAAAAGAAGCTGTTGGAGTAGAATTTATCATTTTTTAAAAGAATTACTCATGGCTGAGGAGTGAAGGTAGATAAAATAATAACTGTCAATAAAAAAACCATCCTTTTGATACTCTGTTGTTTGCATTTTATCAGTAACAGTCAGTTAAGTGCCGTATGTGACACACGCTTGGGCAATCATGTCTCGAAAGAGACATGAATGACTGAGCAGAAGATTATCCCACAGTAGGTTGCCATTGCTTTCTGCAGTATACTGGTTGCCAGCCAAGACTAAAGAACCCAATCTGTCCTGTTATTTGACTCATACCTAGAAAGGGAAGAGACAGATTATATTATTAAGTAGTATTTAGTGGGGGATCAGTTTATTACTTCATAACAATAGAAAACCGGTCACCCACTTTATGCCCAGTAGAAGCCTTAATTGTTTCCAACTTTTATATTCAGTCAGTCAGTTAAGTGCCATACGTGATACACGCTTTGGGCGATCATGTCTCGCAAGATACTGGGCAGAAGATTATAGCTACAGGGAGAACTGATAGATTATATTACATTATTATATAAATTAAAATTAGTGGGGGATCAGTTTATTGCTTCATAACAATAGAAAACCGATCCCCCACTTTAGGTCTAGTAGAAGTTTTAAGTCAGTCAGTCAGTTAAGTGCCATACGTGATACACGCTTTAGGCGATCATGTCTCAAAAGAGACATTACTGACTGGGCAGAAGATTATCCCGCACTAGGTTGCCATTGCTTTCTGCGGTAGACTGGTTGCCGACCAAGGCTACAGAACCCAATCTCTCCTGTTATTTAACCCATAACTGGAAGGAATGGACGGATTAATACCTTTCCCAAGGGTATTTGCGTGTAAGTGAATGCAATGAATTCAGCTGGAATTCGAACTCGGCTCCCTGATTTCTCGTTCCGAGCCGATGCAGCAGCCACCAGCACCAGCGGGCGCACCAAGCAGCTGGCGCATCAAAGCACCAACTGACACCAGCGGGTGCAGCAAGCAGCAGACGCACCAAGCACCAGGCAGAAGCAGCAGGCGCACCAGGCACCTGCAGAAACCGTAGTCCCGACTACATATACAACAGCCCTTAACACTTGTCTTAAATCCTGATCATTGGCAATCTCTTTCCACCTTTCAATGAACATCATTCATTACTCCGCTCCAAATGTCACACTCCTACTGTATAAAATGACTTCTGTAAAGTGTGCTGGAGTACCTGTATAGTCAGTGGGTAGTATATTTTAGTTTTTGCCACCATACAGTTATGATTATTAATGTGTCATTTTTTTCACTTAGGTCAGGATTAGAGTGAATGAAAATTTAATTAATCCTACCTGTGATATCATGGCTTCCATGAACAGCCAACTTATTTTTGTACACTTGATTTATTTTCAGAAATAATTCCATAAATAACTTTTGAAGTAAGGTTCTGCAAGCTGTTCTAAGAAACTACTACCCTTTAGCTAGTGCAATCCTCATTGGGTACTCCAATGTTTAAACCTTGTGTCAAACTGCGCTAAGCTAAAAAAAATCCCTGTAATCCATTAAAAAAAGTAAAGCTTAAAGTGTGAAATGTTATTTCAATATAACTGATGTCCAGTGGCGTGCAAACTGTGGGTGGGGATGGCTGATTGAGCAGTGACCCCGGGCTGCATTCCCTGGAAATGGGGACACTTTCGATGGAGTATTATTTTTCGTTTTTATTTAGTCAGTCAGTTAAGTGCCATACGTGAAACACGCTTGGGCGATCATGTCTCGAAAGAAACATGACTGACTGGGAAGAAGATTATCCCGCAGTAGGTTGCCATTAGCTTTCTGCGGTAGACTGGTTGCCAGCCAAGGTTATAGAACCCAATCTGTCCTGTTATTTAACCCATAATTGGAAGTCAGAGACGGATTAATACCTTTCCTAAGGGTATTTGTGCGTAAATGAATGCAATGAATTCAACTGGAATTCGAACTCGTCTCTCCGATTTCTTGTTCCGAGCCGATATCCACTGGACCACCACGCACATAAAATTAGATATTAAAAATAAATAAGACAGTTTTAATTTCAGTTTTAAAACTAAGTCTTGTATTTGAATAATATAGAATCACATTGCTTATTATTTTTTTTGAAAAAGGAACTTCATAAATTTTATTTTGCCACTCAAATTCGAAATAAATAAATAAAATTTGTCCAATTTGTATAAATGCGTTAATGTATCTTATTTAAACATTCCTTCTAATGGATCGAGATAAACCTTTGTGAACAATTGATCTGTCCAAGTAGGTATGTACAAAAAATCACTGCCGATTTTCGATACCTCAATTTAAATTTAATTTTTAAAAATAAAAACGTTTTCTTGAAGCTTTAATTTTACCTTTAATTGAAAGCCAAGAGATTAAATTTACTAATTACCATAAGCAAAATACCCTGGTTTAGTTCAAACCGAAATTATATTGCTCGGAATCAAAAATTTCACTGCAAAAAAACTTTTTTTTAAATTTACCGCCATTATTGACGAATCGACAGATTATGTAAACAGTAGCTAAATTTCTGATTGAAAAATCTTGCAAAAAAAAAATATACCTCCTTGACACGTTATTTAAGTTGATTTTTATAATTGAAACCTTCCTTTATCTGATTTCAAACAAGTATTAAGTGCTTACTGACTTGATATTTACGAAATAAATCACTCTTTAAAAACAGTAGCCCTCTTGTCAGCGCTTATCTAGGCGATAAATTACGTGTTGACAAGTAGCAGGTGTGAATGACGTTTGAATGACGGCCGTAAGTGACAAAAAAATCGTGTAGCTTAAAACGTAATATTTGGAAATTTAAATTTTTTTTTTGTTTTTTAACTAAATAGTAAAATTAAAAATTTAATATAATATTTTCAGCAAGTATAACATTTTATAGAATTTTAGTTTAGATTTATAGCCAGACTATGCTTTCTTAATAAATAAAAATAAAATATGCTTTCTGAATAAATAAAAATAAAATGTGCTTTCTGAATAAATAAAAATAAAATATGCTTTCTGAATAAATAAAAATATGCTTTCTGAATGAATAAAAATTTAAATTTCTTTTAAAAGAAAGAATTAAATTAAAATACCCGAACTGTTATTTATTAATATTTTTCTGAAATATTAAATATTTTTATGTTTAGATATTACATATTTATCTTACATTATTAATATGCTTTCTGAAAAAATTAAATTTCTTTTAGAATAATTTTAATTTAATAAAAAAAGAATTAAATTAGAATCAAAGTTTGGTTTGTTTAGTTTTTGATGTAAGGGGAATTCATCCAAAGACTTGTTAACTTCTAAAAACAATACGACCTCTACGGAAACTTGTTTCGATCCGTATGGAACACCGTACTTAATAAAAATTTCCAAAATTTAATTATTTTTAATTATTTTAAAAGTAAAATTGGTGAATGATTTTTATTAAACTTTTCAATTTTCGATAGGCAATGTGATAATCAATTCTTAAGTAAGAGGAAATTAAACAACGTTTTAATAAAAGGTTTTTAAAATATTTTTAACACTTTTATGAATTATTATAATAAAAAATTAAAAAATAAAAACAATTATTTCAAAATTTTATTAGTAAACGAAAAAAATTTTTTTTCTTCAGAGTATAATGTCCTTAATAATTATTATTTATTCCAGCAATTAAAAGTTTATCAAATTAAATTATATCAGAGATTTATTGCATTTTTATTTTACTCTTCGGAGCAGATTTTCGGCCAGGTTGTCCACTTTAGAATAAAAAACATAGATGATTTATATGCCCCAATGAGTCCTGCATTTAACTAATAAAAGAAATTTATACAGCTAATTAAAATTTATTAAAATTTCATGGATTTACGTAGAGGGGGGGGGGGTAACAGAGTTAAAAAAAATATTTTCACCAAGAAATTTAAAAAAATAATAATTTCAAAAATAATTTCATTCATTTGTGAATAAGTACTGAAAGTTTCATTCAAATCTGACTATTATTTGATTTTTGCGAGAATTTTGAAATTAATGTGTTTGTTACCGTGAAAAAAGTGGGTTGTATCAGCATTACCACGTAACCTATTGTAATAAAGGCGTAATTTTTTTTTTAGCCGCTAACTCAAATAAAACAACATTTTCTATCAAAATTTCGAAAATGTTAGCAGAGATTCAAAAATTTTTAAAAATAATTAAAAATTGCTTTGATCTTTCCTCTTAATAAAAATATAAATATTTTGATGGAAAAAGTTAGTTTTATTAAGTTTATGAACTTTTTTATTCATACTATGCTGTTTCATGCTGTTTTTTAGCGATATTTTGTACGTACCGTTACGATTTTGTTTGGGATGGGGGTGTCACAATCCTCACGCCCTTGGCGCTACCAGAAATCTGCATGCCACTATGGATATCAAATCAATTCGGAATGTTTCTTAATAGCTTGGTTCAGAAAATTAGACTGGTAATTTATTTTAGTTAACATCAAAGAAAATTAGTTCTTTTAGTAATTTGCTTTTAGTCACATGTGATGGTGAAATTAGAGTTTTTATTTCTTGGTAACGAGCACAGTGGATTCTTTTAAAAATGTGGATAGAGCCGATTAAAAAAGAAACAAGTGGTCTTGATTGGAATGTTAGGAAGTGCTTGTTTTCGAAAAATGGCTGAAAGTACTCGTGACTACTAACACTTAACTATGACTATTGATTAAATTAAGACATATATATATATATATATATATATATATATATATATATATATATATATATATATATATATGACAGAAGTAGTAGGATTTGAACAATTATTAAGTAAATCATCGAGCTTTTTATTCGACCTCAACAGAATGCAGAAAGCACTGGACGGCCGTTTCGTCCTATATTTGGGACTCTTCAGCAGTGCGCCTCCACTACCAGGAATCGAACCCAGACAGTTTTTGGTTATTAAGTTTAGTTTAATTCGTCACCTCTTCGTCACCGGGGCCCGTGGTACAGTTGGTATAACATCAGCTTAATGTTGAAGAGTCTCAAATATAGGACGAAACGGCGGTCCAGTGCTTTCTGCATTCTGTTGAGGTTGAATAAAAAGCTCGATGAATTACTTAATAAATAAATAAATAAATATATATATATATATAACCAAGTATAAGATAGGTATGGATGGAATAAAATTCCATATCCAAAGAAACAATATTCTTAAAATGTGCTAAATACAAAGTAGAGCGAGTGATATTTAGTGAGAATTTATAACATAAATACGTTATAATATCACTACAAAAGTAACGATTTTGTTTCAACACTACTTGTGTCTTATCAAGTGATGAGGTTTATTTCAAGTTGAAGAGTTTTGAAAGGTTCAAAACTAGCTCAACACTCTTAATTAGGGAGACATTGTTACACAGTCTGATTGAGGGGGTTTGGCTAGTTTTCAATCTTTTAAAACTCTTTAACTCGAAATCAACTCCATCACTTGATAAGACACATGTAGTGTCGAAACAAAATAACTACTTTTGTAGTGATATTATAACGTATTTATGTTATAAATTCTAAATATATTATATGGATTTACATGAATAGAATAAGTAAAGAACAGGTAGGAAAAGGTGTCTTTAATCTGACGTGTTTCATTTCAATAAGCATTTTTTAAGACGAATAATTTGGTGTAATACAATATCTTACACCAAGCTCCATTTAAATAAGCGAAACAACAGCAAATGAAGAAAAAAACCCTGAAGAGTGAAAACATCATAATGGTGCCTTCACAAAACTTCGAAGTCATTATAACTCTGCTTCGTTAAGTGACAAATTTCTATATATAAAAATTACTTATATATATATATATATATATATATATATATATGTGTGTGTGTGTGTGTCATCTCATCCGTTACACCCAATGGTGTGTAGGGCAGCAACATTTTTGTTACTGTCTCCGTAACAAACATTGGACAGGGCTGTTAGCCCTGCGCCCAACCCCCAAACCTGGAGGGCCGGCGGGCCACTGTTGGTCCTTACGTTTACAGCACCTGGCATTCCCAAGCGGTTACCCATCTACGTACTGGCTAGGATCGATGCTGCTTCACTCCGGCGATCGGACTAGAACCGGTGCGTCCAACACGATATAACCGTAAACTATATATATATATATATATATATATATATATATATATATATATATATATATGGACATGTGAAATCATTTGTGTATGCCACCAAACTTAGTCCATTAGAAGATTTGGAAACTAATGTAATTTCAGGCATTACTGCAAATCAGCTGGCAAATGTTTTCCGTGAACTGCAAAATCGTCTTATCCTTTCTAGTACTAATGATGGAGGACATGTGGAAACTTAAATAAAATCTCAATTAAACCTTAAAAAATATAGATTTACTTCTTTCTAATCTTGTTTACAAATTATTTTTATCGCTAATACAAATAAAGTTATACAGTTTTTAAAAGTGCATACGAACTTTATGGACACCCCGTGTATATGTATTAGGCCAAGTGTAAAAAAATGACAGATTGGGAAGACTGGCCACTATTGTTCTGATATATAGACATTTTTATATCATATTCTCCTCCCTCTCATTGCATTCAAGCATGAAACAGACTGTCGCTACTTGGTGTAACACCAGTGTCCTATTTTACATTTCCATACGGTTTATCTCTGATTGTGAGCACTTTTACCCGTAAATAGGACATACCTTCAAACTAATTTTTTCACACACACACATACACACACACACACACACACACACACACACACACACACACACACACATATATATATACACTACCGGCTATAATTATTAGGCCACATCAGTTTTAAAAAATTATGTATTTCATACTATTTTTAGTATTTATTACCAAGTGGATAATTCTAAATGAAAATGGAATGGTTCTTTTGTTATTATTACTTTGCAAAATTTAACAAGGCAAATAGTGACAATTTACCCATCGCACCCTGTAGATTTGCTATATATATGTATACACTACCGGCTATAATTATTAGGCCACATCAGTTTAAAAAAATTATGTATTTCATACTATTTTTAGTATTTATTACCAAGTGGATAATTCTAAATGAAAATAGAATAGTTCTTTGGGCGAATGGCACCCAAGAAGTCTTTACTTTGGCCAGCCAATAATAAGAAGAGACTAGCATGGGGTAGAGAGCACAAAAAACTGGACACCAGAACAGTGGTCAAAAGTGTTGTGGACTAATGAATCTTAAGTTCGAACTATTTGGGAGTAAAAGGAGGTTGCACGTGCGGAGAAGGGTTGGGAAGCGAGTGAGAAGATGAGTGTGTACAGTCATTGATGAAACATCGTGGTGGATTCTGCAAGGTTTGGGGCTGTTTTGCGGGCACGAGTTCAGGTGACTTGGTTGAAGTAAAGGGAACTATGAAGCAAGAACAGTACCATTCAATCTTACAGAGATATGCAATTCCGTCTGGATTGCGTATTGTGGGTCAAAATTTCATCCTCCAGCAGGATAACGACCCAAAACATACTTCTAAATTGTGCCGAAATTATTTAAAATTAAAAGAAACTGCTGGAGTGTTAAAAATTATGTTGGCCACCTCAGTCACCAGACCCCCTCACCAATTGAACTTGCATGGGATGAGTTGGACAGGAAAAGTAAGAAGAAACAGCCTAGTAATGTTCGGGATTTAGTTAGGTGTCTAAAGGATACCTGGAGTGAGTTGTTGGAGGATTATTTTAAAAAAACTTGCAGCAAGAATGCTCAAAATGTGTGCAGTCGTTGTAAAGGCAAAAGGAGATTATTTTGATGAAACTGCAGTATAGGAAATTATTAAATATTTATAAATTCATCTGATGCACATGTTATCGTGCAGTATTAACAAAAAAGATGTGTTGAATGCCGCTGTTACTCAAAAGCCCTACGGTAATCTCAAGAGAATTTGCACACCGATTTAATGTATCCCATACAACTGCGTCACGTCAGGTGAAAAGTATGTGAAAGATTTCAGTATTCGGAAAATGGGCCCCGCACGTTCTTTCTCCAGAGAACCTGCGACAACGTAATTCTTGTTGCGAATCTTTGCTTTCACGACACCTTCACTCACCATTTTTGGGTAGGCTTGTCACAGATGATAAGTGCCATCTTGCCCTATCCTGCATATTCTCTTGACTTATCTCCCTCGGATCATCACTTATTTCGAGGATTACAAAACCATTTATGGCCTTAGGTTAAGATTACGAGAGGAGATTGAGCATGAAGTTTCATATTTCACATCAGAACCTAAAGAATTTTACAAGCGAGGCATTTATAAGCTCGTTAACCGATGGAATCAAGCTATAGAGAGCAAAGGGCGTTATTGTTATGAATAAAGATTTTCAAAAACACAGTTTTTCATTTTCAAGATGAAATTTTAATTCGGCAATTTTGCACCTACCTGATATAACATAAATATGTTATATCTCTACAAAAGTACCCATTTTTGTTTCGACACTGTCGAAACAAAAGGGTTATTTTTGTAGTGATATTATAATATATTTATGTTATATATATATATATATATGAAATGATTTTTTTTAACATTATTTTTGATCGATACTCGTATTTAAGCAGATATTCTGTTTACAGATAACATGGTGGCTACCTCTATGTGGATAGGGGTCGCAGGTTCGAATCCTGCCGAACGACACACATTTTCGTAAAAAAAAACTATCGTAAATAATCAGGCTGGTAGAAATAAATATATAATATTGTTTGATTATAAACAGAATATCTACTTAAATACGAGTGTCGATGAAAAATAATGTTCAAACAAATCATTTCAAATTGTCGGTTGGTTAACCAAATTTCGTTCATCTTCGTTAATTTCCGTAACACACACACACACACACACACACACACACACACACACACACACACACACACACACACACACACACACGGGCTTCTGATAGTGTGTATTCGTTTGAGTGCATGTGTGCAATTGAATTTCTACTTGGCATTTTTATCTATGATTGATGGTTTCCCGTTGGTTTATTTAGGGATATTTTGTACGACAATGAAAAAAATTAATTTATACTGGCTGTGGCTGTAAACACATCAACCACAACCATTCTGAATTAGATCATTCGTTACTCAAGTTCAGGTATCCACTAAAAATAATGTTTAAAGCAATAAATATATGTCAGAATAAAAAAAAAAGTTTATTCCGTATATATATTGCTTTGAATGCTATTTTTTCGTGGATGTTCTTGTTTTAAATAGACGCCCTGTTTTTATTTTTAAACAGCAATTATTTACGTCTGTCATCCTGCACACTTGAGAAATCTTTATAAAGAAAATGATCTCTCTCTTTGCTATTGTACAAATAAAAAAGAAGATGACAATTGGGAGAAAACAAAGAATAACTTTTTAATTAGATTTAAGTAACTGCAGCAGAAGATCACATCACCATGGCCTAATCAGTAAGGCAGCTGTCATGGTAAGATAGGTATCGCCAGAAAAAAAAAGTTTATTTTGAAATGAAGTACATTTCATGTGGCACAAGGCCGAAAGGGAAAGTAGATTTATCATACCGAGCTAATCCGATTCAAGAGCCATTCTTGTAATTGCCTCAATCACGAAAATAATCCATCCACCTTCATTCAATCCAATAATCCATCCACCTTCATCCAATCCAATGATCCATCCACCTTCATCCAATCCAATGATCCATCCACCTTCATCCAATCCAATAATCCATCCACCTTCATCCAATCCAATGATCCATCCACCTTCATCCAATCCAATAATCTATCCACCTTCATCCAATCCAATAATCTATCCACCTTCATCCAATCCAATAATCCATCCACCTTCATCCAATCCAATGATCCATCCACCTTCATCCAATCCAATAATTTATCCACCTTCATCCAATCCAATGATCCATCCACCTTCATCCAATCCAACAGTTACCAAAAAAATAGCATTTATTCACAGGGAACCGACTAAAACATCGTTAAAAATATAGGTACGTATAATTTTTTTTTTATCTTACTAAAATATATAAAACTAATTAATGAAATGAAATAAGATTTCATGTCTCATAAAGAGAAATAAATTTCGAGTCTTGCAGGAGTTTGGTCCTTTTTTAAAATTTAAAATTGGCTTTGTTTAATGAAACTAATTACAATTTTATGGTGCCAAAAACAAACAAACAAAAAAACAAAAAATTTAAGGGAAGCAACTCTGGAAACAATTATATTAATTACCTCCCTTGTATTTCTTTAATTTTTGGGAGTATATATTTGGTAATATGAATTTTTGTATCTATATTTTTCGTATGCAAACTCTTTGTATTTCCGAACTGTTTTAATGTGATACTAATCTATATAATAAATAGTGATCGGAAATATACTGACGAGAATAACAACCCTAAAAAATTAAAACGACGTTTAAATCACTTGATTCGTTTGCGTCTACCTACATTTTAGAGATTGAAGGTTTGATATTGTTGGGAAAGATTCTATGAATAACCATTTGTCGAATAAAAAAATGATAGAAAGGGTTGCTGCGTGTTCAAATACAATGACGCTATTTATTGAATGTAAAATACTCCATTTCCTAACTGTAACTTCTCTCACGAAAGAAAAGTTTGTATTTAGAAAGTTCTCTCGGACTGAAAAGGAAATGAAGATAGTTTTCCAGTAAGGAAGAGAGAAAATGGAGTTGGGAAACAAGATCAAATGGTGTCCGCTGTTACTTTGGTGAAAAAAGACAGGACGACGAGTTTGACTCGTGTCTCTTTACTGATGTCAGTTTTTCTGCTGAGTTGAATGGATATCTAGATTACAGGGATTCCTGTGGGCCCCAGAAGCCTGTATTTATTTATTGGCGGGAGCTGATTCTATTGGCTATTCTCTATCTTTATTAATTTGAAATTTTGAAATAGATTTTATAGGATAAAAATCTTACATCATCCATCAACTAACTAAAACACACTAAGTAAAATTGCACACCCACAAAATCGGATTCAAACGACGAAACACATTTTGGAAAAACCCAACTAAGGCAAATTTCACAAGTCAGTGTGAAAAGCAAAATTCTGGAACCTAAACGGATAAGAAATAGAAAATTCATATTACAACGTCAGTCAACTGTTTTTTGACACATAAAGAAGAAGGTGCCTCTGTGAGCCGGTCACATGACTGAAATCCACTACTTAACCACGTCCGCGACCGGTCAAAAATAGTCAGAATGGGAGCGGTATCTGATAGCATCTCACAATGTAAGGAAGAAACTTCTAGCTGACTCGGTCACATCCCACCGACCTCTTCTTCCAATTTCTTTTCTTTTTTTTCACTCCACGCCACCGGGACGTAAGAGCGCGTCACATATCCATTCTACCTCTTCGTCCAATTTTCTTTCTTCATTTTTCTCCACACCGCCAAAGAAAACAACAACATGGACACTCTGTCTGCGCTAAGTACACTTTCTTTATTTGTTTTATCTTCTCTCTCACTCTGTCGCCGACCTACCACAAAAGAGGAAAGAACATTAGAAGACTTTTCATTCTGCTGCTCACAAGCATGAACTCTAAAATTCTGCGGACATTTTAAATACTTCTCTTTGAACAATTTTAACCACAAGACTACATGTAGTTTCTCAATGATCATCTTTCTTCTTACAAATATGTTATAATGTTCAGTTAACGAAATTTCACTTATATTTGTCTCCTAACAATTTTCTCATTCTGTTAATAAATCTTTACTTTAATGCAAACACGAAATATTTTATCCTTTCATTTTTCAACATCAAACCTTCAATCTTCTGATATTTAAATTGTGGGGACTTTGATCGTGTTTGGTACAAGGTCAATTTACCAAGCATCACCGAGTCCCCTACAGGTTGAAACCAGAAGGTTGCGCGGAGTCTTTGCATAGTGTGTTTATTTTTGTCATGTGATCTTTTGATTTGAAACAGTTAACTTCTGCTTACTGGACAATATAGCGCAATTGAACTGTCTTGTTAGTACTGATGTACTGAGTTCCCAGTAGATAATATATTGGTTTCAATCCCACCTCCCCGATTTGCAGTCAAAGCATACAGATGCATGCTGGGATTTCTTCCTAAACAATTATCTTATTCTAATTCTCGGTCTCTTCCGCCATGATTTTGCTCTGAACGCTATAATCATTAGTCTGTATTTCCTGTGTATGATAACACCATTATAACTTTGTGAAGTTTTAGCCGTATTACTGTAGTTTCGCTTAGTTTTGTCTTGCATATATATTATTTGCTTAGTATTATTTTGGTATGTTCATTTAACTTCACCTTAAGTCGGAGGTATTGTATTCGGTCGCGTTTGTCTGTCTGTTTGTCTGTCTGTCCGCTGGATGGATTCAGATAAAACATTTAGGGATGATTGCTCTCATGACTAGCACGAACTATTTAGATTTTGGGTTTGATCCAGTATGGAATAAAGTTTCTTGGTTATTTTCCCGGTTTATTGCTAAAAGTTATTTTTTATTTTTAAATGCCAAATACTGACTTACCTCCCATTGATCATTTTAAGTACTGAATTATCTCCCCTGTTTTATTTCAAGTGTGCATATAATTTAAAGAAAGATCGAGTTAATTTTTTGTATTTTCACTTTTGAAAGCAGTCAAGTTCATTGCAATCAATCTTTCTCATTTTAATAATCTTCTCTTGCTAATCGCGAAGATGAAGTCGGTATTGCCTTGTCGGAGGTTTGAGGTCTTTGACTGCTTTTTCTACTCTTTCTATTGTGACTGTTTATTGCAAACGTTACCCTGCATAATCTTTAAAAGTTCTATCTTTCCTGTATTATAATAAAATTAAGCTGTTTGAGAGTGCATCGGGCTTTCAAAAAGAAAGCAGACGCTGAGATAGGTTCTTGCTTAATTTTTAAATTTCGAAAATATTTTTGGTACATTCTGATTTGTTGAAATAACAAACCCCAAAAAACTGCGTTTGTTCTTCGTTCAAAAGCAATAAAAACGTTTTCTCTTCAAATTGTGAGCAAAGAATTGGTACCCATCTTTATTAAGAATAAATTTTTCGCATCTATAAATTCAATTCGTGTCGTCTGTCTTTGTCATGTGCCTATAAATTAATGTTAACTCAAACATTTTTTGAACAGTTATTTTTCTAATTTTTTTTTTGTCAAAAAATCCGATAGTATCTGTGTCACCTTATACAAAACAATGGTTAGGGCAATTTGATCGTCCCCTGGGTACCACCCATCTAACGTAGGTAGCGTTATTAAGGAAGACAAATTTGTGAAACTCGACTTCCGAGCGAGTTCGTTACATCTACCTTCAATCTAATACTCTTGGGAAAAGTATGAATTCATATGGCCTCCTGCTATGGGTTAAACCACAGCGTCTAGAGCTAACAAACTGTCTAAAAGAAGGAAAAGCCGTGATTTCAAAATCAGGCGGAAGAAAGATGGACTCCATCAGGTCATCTTTTTCTAGACCCACCACTGCTGCTATGACTTCAGTAGATATCGTGCCTCCACGACCCCATCGGGTTATGGAACCCGTAACACACGTTGTGGTGCAGTGGATATCAACACAGAACGAGAAATCGGAGAGACAAGTTCGAACTCCAGTTGAAATCCTTGCATTCACTTATACGCAAATACCCTTGAGAAATGTAGTAATTCATCTCTTCTCCCTCCAGCTATGAGTTAAATAGCAGGATAGATTGGGTTCTATAATCTGGATTGGCAACCAGTCTACCGCAAGTAATGGCAACCTACTCGAAAGAGACATGATCGCCCAAGCGTATATCACGTATGGCACTTAAATTGAATTGAACATGACAGCAAATATTTGTCAATCTTCTCAAAGATGGAGATACTCGAAGCAAAAAATGTGGTTCTACAGAATCAAGCAGGTGCAAAAATTTAAATACCTGGGAAGTGTTATAACAGAAAACGGAATGTGTGACACAGAGAACCGAAGGCGAATTGGCATGGCGAAGGAAGCATTCCAGAAGTTGAGTAAAGTATTAAGAAACAGGACAATTTCGCGAAAAACAAAGAAAAGAGTACTAGATTGCTATGTGTTGTCAGTTCTTCAATATGGCAGTGAATGCTGAACAATATCATCGAAGATAAAGGAAAAACTTGAAGCAACTGAAATGTGGTTCTACAGAAGGATGCTGCGAATATCATGGATCGAGCATGTGAGCAATGATGAGGTTTTGGAAATAATGGAAACGAAAAGGAAATAAATACTGAGCATCAGGAAGAGACAGCTGAAGTTCCTGGGACATGCAATGAGGAAAGAGGGCTTGGAGAACCTGATACTAACAGGCCAGATAGAGGGGAAAAGAGACAGGGGAAAGCATCGGATAACATATTTGAAGGACCTAATCAGTTGGATGAAGGAACGAGGGTTGCATGGTGTACCAGGAGAAGGCGTGCTAAGAGCCACCAGGGAGAGGGAGACGTGGAAAGCTATGATCGCCTACGTTCTGAAGGAACAGGGCACATAGAAGAAGAAGAAAACGAAGAAGAAGAAGAAGAAGAAGAAGAAAAATTTCCCTGATTTTTATGAACTGATCAGTTAATATAAGTAGTTACGGTAATAATGTGAAAGAAAACCTTTATTTTATCAGTTCACCTAAAGAATGGCGTTAATGAGAACCGAAGAGCAACTGGTAGTGAAAAACAATAAAAAGACTTTCGAGTTTTAAAGACAGGGAAGGAGTCTGAACCGGGCGATAAGTAAACATCTAAAGAAAAATTGATTTTTTGAGTGTAATGATGAATCAAAGACTACATTGAATGGAACTGATGTTTCAGCGAGAGGATCGGATTCTTCGCTGAGTGCGTGCGTTTTTTTTTTATATATCATCATTTCACCCCAATCAAGACAGGACTGCCAGTGGTGCACAGAGAGTCGCAGAAAGAGAAAAAAAAGGGTACAGAGAATACCGAAGAAAGGATGGGAGGTGAATGAGATTAAAGAGATAAGAGATGGCAACTGATGTTGCAGTTAAAGTTTTGGAGATTGTAGCCATCAGAGAAGCAAGTATGCGGAAGGGAGTCCTACAGGCGGGAAGTGCGAGAAAAGAAACTAGTAGGGTAGAAGTTATATATACATTTGACCATTTTGACTTTAAAGGGTGGGACCTAAATGCCAATCTAGTAGCACGTGTAAATTTATATGATCGGGACACCATGGAAAGAAGCACGTCAGAGCAGAAACCGTGAAAATATTTGTATAAAAAGAGGGAAGCCACATTCCGTCGGTGTGAAAGTGAGTGGAGGCGAGCTGCAAAGTCAGAACCAACTACGTTACGTGTGTGTGTGTGTGTGTGTTTGCGGATTTGCCTCCGGCTAGTTGAAAAAATTGACAGTTATCAATTAGCAGTACCTTCACACCCACTTGTTCTTTGTCTGGATGGGTTTTAAATTTCAAAACATAATTTACATGCTAATTACAGCCACGCCTTTATCAGAACGATCTGTGAGAAAAAGCGAAAATTGGCATTCGAAATAAACCCCGAAAACTGTGAGCGTCTCCCTTTTCTGTCCGTTTCGATGGGATAGTTAAGTAATATTTTGAGACAGATATGAAATAGATATGAAATGTATATAACATCTATATTGTAAACGAAAAACCGTCTGTCCGTCATTTAATATACACACAATCACGCAAATACATACACAATTTGACAGAGTTGGAAATAAGACATTGTGATAATGGGTCCTCAGTCTGGACAAGCTTTACCATGGGCTGAGCAGTTAGATCAAACATTTGGAGACAAGAAAACAAAAGTAAGAACAGAAAAAAAAAACCAGCTTCATGGTGATTGATAAGCGTAGCTTAGATGTGGCACAAGGCCGAAAGTAAGGACACCAAGTGAGGATCGAACTCACTACTCAATTGTAATGTTTCTAGCGAGACAATCTTGATAACCATTACACTACCTCGAGGTGACCAAACAGCTGTTAAATATAATATTTTATCAGTCCTCACCTGGCACTTCAACTTCAGTCACTTTCCTACTGCTTTAACGTAGCTTCCCTGTGCCCTTTTCTATAAATATTTTCATGGTAATTGTTCTGATGGGATTTTTTTTACACGCGTGTATGGCTGTTAAATATGACCCCGACGTGGGGTAATGGTAAAGGAGGGATAAACATTTATATTATATGATGTTTGTTATATTTGTATTTATTCAGGTCTCCTTTTACTATTTTTGCTGCTTTCATATATATATATATATATATATATATATATATATATATATATAGTACACTTGGTAAACAATCCAGGTAAATTCCGATAGAGACGAACTCAAGAGAACTCAATGTTAAATTAATTTATTTAATTTAACAGAATAATATAATTTATAAAAGATTTTAGATTATTACAATGGGTAATACATATTTCACCGCGTCCTGATGCTATTATCGCGGCTTGTCAGATCCAAAGGGTACAACAGTTGGTCCTCAAAATATCCGCACCAAATATTTTATTTAATTTTACATAGACGCTCACATGTCCATATTAGAATAGACATTTGTAACGGTTATTTACAAAAATTTCTCGCTCATTTGAAAAAGAATACCAAAGAAAGAGGAAAGCAAGGATAAAAAAAAGATACACGATTGATTAATGTAAAGAAGAGAAAAAAGGGGAAAAAGAAAAAAGAAAAAGAGAAAAAAGAAAAAAAGGAGAAACAGAAAGCAAGAAGAGAAAAAGAAAGGACAAAGAGATTCAATAAAAGGAAATACAGTATCGCGAGAAATAAATTTTGGCACCATTTCTCGTCATAGCGTCTCAAGCTGACTGTTCTCTTAGAAAAACAGAAAAAAATTAACTATGAAATTTAATTTCAAATATACTGGGATATATTTACGGTACAAAAAAATTGTACATCATAATTTTAATACAATTTGAAAAAATAACTACTCTTACTATTATTTTAAAAATTAATTCTAATTTAAAAATATTGTTAAAATAATTAAAAAATACAAAAATTAAAAAAATATAAATATAGAAACAGGAAAAATTTGGTAAACCTAACAGAAAGGGGAAATACACAAAAAGAAAGAAAAAAAGAAGAAATCACAATAGAACGGATTTGAAAATAATTAAAATAATTAAAAAAACGCTAGATCGAAACAGATGTATATAATTCATTCTTAGAAACGTGACAAGGGATTCTTACCCTTAAACTAAAATATACCGACTATAGGGAATATCTATGGTGAAAAAAAAATCATATATCCTGACATAAATTACATTATAACCACTAGTAGTAATTTATTCTAACTATAGTTAAAATAATAACTCCCAACAGGAAAATATAATTTATTTAAATACAATCTTAAAAATTATCTAAAACACTAGCAATACGAATAACAGATAATAATAATAATAACAAATAATAATAAGAAGAAATAAAACAATGAAGGGATAACAAATATATGTATACATACATACATACAACACACACACACACACACACACACACACACACACACACACACACACACACACACACATATATATATGTATTTACATATGTATTTGTATATACATGTATGAATCAAACAAAATTTCACTCAGACGTAATAATAATAATAATAATAATAATAATAATAATAATAATAATACCAGAAGGAGAAAACTTGTCTATTAATTGATATGGCTTGTCCAGCGGATTGTAACATAGCAATCAAGGAATTTGAAAAACTGTCAAAATATAAAGACCTGGAAATTGAAATAGAAAAAATGTGGAAATTGAAAACAAGAGTTGTGCCAGTGATAGTAGGTGCACTTGGAATGATAAAAAATGGAACAAAACAACACATTGAAAGAATCCCTGGAAACCCCAGCTTAAGAGATATACAAAAAATTGTCTTATTAAGTACAGCCCACACACTAACGAAAACTTTATCTATGTAATGCTGGAGATGATAGGGAAGATAGAAAAACATGAAATGGAGCCATAACAACACGCCACGACCTGCCTTAGGTCTCCCCGCAGACTTGGTTGGTAGTGAGACCAAAGCAGAAATCGAAATATGATGAAAAACGACATGATAATAATAATAATAATTTTCGGCGACATTAATGAAAAAATAACTGAATATACAGTGGACAAACAAATTATTAATTTTATTTTAAATCTCACAGCACTAATAGACTTAAACGTATGCCAAATTTTTCTTCTTAACAATTATTTTTGTTAAAAGGACTAGCGATAGTAGAAACAATTTTTTTTAACAAAATACTCTAGTGTTTTTTGTTTTTTTAATCATATCACCCAGAGCAAGGCGGTAACGCCACTGATGTGCAGGGGGCTATATAGGACTGAAAAGATTGAAAAAGAGAAAACCTGAAACCGCATCCTAAACAGGAAACAAGGGATGAGCCTCTTCACCTGTTCAATAAATGTGGGTGGAGTGTGAACCGGGCGATAGTTTAATCTATCTACTCCAATTGAAAAAAAAGTGAGAAGATTAGAAAAGAGAAAACCGGAAACCGCATCCTAAACAGGAAACAAGGGATAGAGCCTCTTCACCTGTTCAATAGACGAGGGTGGAGTGTGAACCGGGCGATAGTTTAATCTATCTACTCCAATTGAAAAAAAATGTGAGAAGATTGGAAAAGAGAAAACCGGAAACCGCATCCCAAACAGGAAACAAGGGATAGAGCCTCTTCACCTGTTCAATAGACGAGGGTGGAGTGTGAACCGGGCGATAGTTTAGTCTATCTACTCTAATTGAAAAAAAAATGCGAGAAGATTGGAAAAGAGAAAACCGGAAACCGCACCCCAAACAGGAAACAAGGGATAGTGACAATATGTTTCGTTGAGCGGCTGTTACGCCCAAATTTTTTTTAACCAGCGTCATTCTCTTTGAATTCCAGTCGCGTCTCTGTCAGCTGTCGCTTGGCAACCCATTTAGGAGAAGGAAAACTCCGAACAACAACCCACAAGTCAAGGTGTTAATCGTGCCGAGGAGTGAATTACTAATGCGTTATGAGATCACAAACGATCCCCTGCAGTCTTTGCGACCCTGTTTGTAAAAGACCGTTACCCAACGCGCCGGGCAACTTTGGGCGGACTTTTGGACCCGTGCGTCACTCGTGGGAAAAATATGAGAATCGCAAATAGAAAAAAAATCCAGTATCGCTCTTCCAGTGGATAAACAGGGAGGCAGTCCTTCAGGAGAGAACTTACCTGAGGTCGAAAAATCTGCCATAGGAACAAACTCCTACACAAAATATGAATATCAGGTCCCCAAAACCAGGATAATCCTAATGATGGCCCTGAAAATTCTCCAGCTAAATCTATAACCGTATATTTAAAGGAAGAAAATATAAAATGGTCTCGTGAGGAGTACAAAGTCGTTATGACTGCATTTCATGAAGCGTTATTCAAACCGCAAAAAAAAAAACAAAAAAAAAACATCACTTACCAAACATATGACATTTGGCGAGAAAAGGTCGGACAAACAAATTGAAAGTACATTAACGAAAATAAATTAGTCAATGTACGAAGATTCATTATTCGTAATAACCGATTGACACTGGCTGAAATTAATGAGATAAAAAGAATTGCAACCAGAATAGACGAATCAACAAAATATGAAAGGGAACCGGTATCAGAAATAAAATGTAGCAACATCAAACAAGCCACGGGTCATAATGTAGAAACCGTAATACACACAAATTACTGTGAAGATAATGCTGTCAGTTTAGAAGTGCTGGAAAGGTGTGATCTGAGTCAGTTACAAGACGGCAATAAAACGAGTTCAAAACACATTGAACAGAATTATTTTACGGAAAACAAGAACAGTATACAAGAAGCTAAGGAAGAAATTAAGAACCATATAAGTCAGATACAAAATATTGCAATGGCGGAACGAGAACAGCTCCCAAAATTACAACCAACAAAGCATAACCTCAAAACTATTATGCTCTACAATGCAGCACTCAAATTAATTTTAGATGAAGAAGACACTCATATAAATCTCAATGAAGCAATATATGCATCAGCAATAGCAGCAACAAAAAAATTGAGCATCAAATTAAAAACAAGGCAGTCTCGCAGACATGAAGATCCATCTTGGAAAAGAAAAATAGAAAAAGAAATCGAACAACTTAGAAGTGAATTATCAGCACTCGATGAACTGACAAGAGGAATAAACGTAAGAACTAGAAAAGGTAGAAGAGTCGAAAGAAAATACAACATTAGAAATGAAAATGAAGTCCTATCAACTAAGGATAAAATAAAGCAAACAATACAACTGAAGGCTCAAAGAATAAGACGCTATGAGAAAAGATCAAGATTCTACAGACAAAACAAGATTTTTCAAACCGATGCAAAGAAATTTTACAGGGAAATAGGTAAAAAATGAATTGAAATGACAGTCCCCATCAAATTGGAAGAAGTTATAGTTTTGGGGAAAAATATGGGCTTGCCCTAAAGAACATAACAAAGAAGTAGATTGGATTGCGCAAAAGACAGAACGAATGAAAAATAAACCAGAACAAATATGGGCTGGAATCACAGAAGAATATGTTAAATGTGCACTGAAAAAAGCACACAAATGGAAACTTCCAGGAATAAATAAGATTCCTAACTTTTGGATATATTATTTAAATACAGCACATAAAAAACTAGCCAAAGAACTTCAAGAAATGATTAACGATCCCAATCCCACTAAAATTCCTGCATGGATGACCAAAGGAATTACATTTTTCTACCCAAGAATAGGGACACAAACAACCCGAAAAACTACAGACCAATTACATGCCTTCCGACAACATCTATTTTAACAAAACAGACATATTTCTTCTTAGAAAGAAATGGCACACTACCGCTTGAACAAAAAGGGTGCAAACGTGGCTGTTACGGATGTAAAGACCAATTGCTTATTAACTGAATGATCCTGGAAAACTGCTACAATGCTAAGAAAAATCTTAGTACTGCCTGGATAGATCATCGTAAGGCATTCAATAGAGTACCACATTCCTGAATTTTAAAGATTTAAATATATACAAGATATCACCCGTCATCATCAATTTCATCAGTTTATGTCGATATGGAAAACAACCCTTTACCTCAATCATATAAATGGAACCTATAAGTCTGGTAAAATAAATATCAAAAGAGGTATATTTCAAGGTGACTCTTTGTCTCCATTACTATTCTGCATATCATTAACAGCACTAACCAGTCAACTTAACAAGACAGAATGTAGTTATAAAATAGCCCAAAAGAAAATAAGCCATCTATTTTACATGGATGATTTAAAGTTGTATGCTAAGAATGATAATGAGCTGGAAGGTCTTCTGCAAACTGTAAAATACTTCAGCGAAGACATTGGAATGAAATTCAACTTGAATAAATGTGCTAAAGCTACAGTTTTATGTGGATCACTACAACAAACATCCTCAATTAGTTTAGACCCTTCTGTAACAATAAAAGATTTATATCTAGAAGAAGCTTATAAATATTTAGGTGTAAATGAGAGTGAAAAAATTCACCATAAAAAAATGAAAGAAATAGTGCGTAAAGAGTACTATAGAAGGCTACGACTGATATTAAAAACTGAATTGAATTCTCAAAACAAAACTATGGCCACTAATAGCCTTGCCATCCCAGTTGTCCAATATAGTTTCAACATCTTGAACTAGACTGTAAACGACATCAGGCGAATGGATTCTAAAACAAGAAAGCTTCTTTTTAAGCATAAGATGCATTATCCAAAGGCTGATATAGACCGTCTATACACACTCCGTAAAGAAGGCGGAAGAGGTCTTATTCAGCTAGAATTGTCATACAAGACTACAACCATTAGCTTACTAACATACATAGAAACAACAAAGGACTGGATGATACAATTAGTTAAACAACATGAAAACAGAAAGAAAAAATATTCAATAATAAAAGAAGGCAGTAAATACAAACAATATTTACATTTAGTAAATTCTGTAGAAAAGCAAAACAGAAGCCAAGAACCAACTATTGCGGCAAAAAATATGAAAAAGAAAGCCAAAGATAAAGCTCTTGAACAGATGAAACAACGCTGGCAAGACAAACCTCTGCATGGCCAATATCCAGAACGTGTCAATAAATCCAATGTTGATAAAGTTAATACTTATTGATGGTTACGTGCATCTGGATTAAAGTCTGAGACTGAAGGCTTTATTCTTGCTGTGCAAGACCAAAGTCTTTTCACTAGAAACTTTCAGGCAAATATTATACATAATAATGTGAATCCAAAATGCAGGTTCTGTGATAAATACCAAGAAACAATAGACAATCTAATCTCAGGATGTTCTGTACTTGCCCCAAATGAATATAAAAATCGACACGATAGAGTGGGGCAATATTTACATTGGACAATGTGCAAACGCTATGGAAAATATGTAAACAAACACTGGTATGAACATCACCCAGCACCAGTTACAGAAATAGAAGATTGCACCATTCTATGGGATTACACCATCTACACAGGCACAAAAATTGAAGCAAATAGGCCGTGCATTATTTTTAAAAACCAGAAAGAAAAGACTTGCCTATTAATTGATATCGCTTGTCCAGCGGATTATAACATAGCAACCAAGGAATTCGAAAAACTGTCAAAATATAAAGACCTGGAAATTGAAATAAAAAAAAATGTGGAAATTGAAAACAAGAGTTGTGCCAGTGATAGTAGGTGCACAAATGATAAAAAAATGGAACAAAATAACACATTGAAAGAATCCATGGAAACCCCAGCTTAAGAGATATACAAAAAATTGTCTTGTTAAGTACAGCCCACACACTAAGGAGAACTTTGTCTATGTACCACTAGGGATGATAGGGGAGATATAAAAAACATGAAATGGAGCCATAACAACACATCACGACCTGCCTTTGGTCTTCCTGCAGACTTGGTAGATAGTGCGACTATAGCAGAAATCGAAATATGATGAAAAATTACATAATAATAATAATATTTTACAAATTACAAAATACCTATAAATATAATAACTATATATATATATATATATATATATATATATATATATATATATATATATATATACACCAAGCTTTTGGTGTAAACTAATATTAACCTGACGTGGAAAATTTAGCTGTAATATGATATTAACATACATGTCAAAATTTAACACTGAAATTTAATTTAAAATATAATGGGATATATTTACGGTACAAAATTAAATTGTGCAACATAATTTCAATACAATTTGAAAAAATAACTACTCTTACTAGAACCCCAAAATATCCTAACAATTTAAAATAATTCAGTTAAAATAATTAAATCATTAAAAAATAAAAATGAAACCATAGAAAGATAAACATAAAAAGAGGGAGTGGGGAAAAATAAAAAGAAAGAGATAAAAATTAGAACAATATCGAAAAGAATTTAAATTAAATTAATTTAGAATAAACTTCCTACATCAAACCAACGTCTATTACATTAATATTCATTCTTAGAAACGTGACATGGGATTTCCTCTTAAATTAAAATATATCAATAATAAGGTATATTTGCGGTGAAAAACATTCATAGATCATACATCCTAATATAAATTACAATATAACCACTAGTAGTAATTTATTTGAATTAAAGTTAAAATAATAATTCCTAGTAAGAAAAACTAAATAAAAAATTAAAATATCTTGAAGAACCCCTTAAATAATAATAATACTAATAATAGATAATAATAATAATGAAAATTATAAAACAATTATAATAGAAAATAGAAATTCGTAATAATATGTGTGTGTGTGTGTACTAATATATGTGTGTGTATATATGTGTGTGTATATATGTGTGTGAAACAAAATTTCGATCAAACTTTCATAATAATAATAATAATGATAGTAATAATAATAATACTCATTCTATAAAAAAAGAGGAAAAAAGAAACATACAAAAATACCTATCAATAAAATAATTGTAAAAATTATAAACTTTCTTGTTTTAGAATCCATTTGCCTGATTCCAGTTCAAGATGTTGAAACTATATTGAACCACTGGGATGGCAAGGCTATTAGTGGACATAATTCTGTTATGAGAATTCAATTCAGTTTTTAATATCAGTCGTAGCCTTCTATAGTACTCTTTACCTCTTTACGCACTGTTTCTTTAATTTTTTATGGTGCATTTTTTCACTCTCATTTACACATAGGTATTTATAAGCTTTATTTTTATTATTATTATTACATCTGAGAGAAATTTTGTTTGATACATACATGTATATATAAATGCATATGTATGTAAATACATACATACATACATACATATATATATATATATATGTGTATGTGTGTGTGTGTGTGTATGCATGTATACATATATTTGTTATCTCTTTATTGTTTTATTCGTTATTATTATTGTTTATTATTATTATTCGTATTGCTAGTGTTTTAGATAATTTCTAAGATTGTATTTTAATAAATTATATTTTCCTGTTGGGAGTTATTATTTTAACTATAGTGAAAATAAATTACTACTAGTGGTTATAATGTAATTTATGTCAGGATATATGATTTATTTTTCACCATAAATATTCCCTATAGTTGGTATATTTCAATATAAGGGTAAGAATACCTTGTCACGTTTCTAAGAATGAATTATATACGTCGGTTTAAAAATTGAGAGGATGACAAAATAACTGGGTTTGCATTTAAACTTTTGAAGATCATAATTATAAGTAAAGTGCGACACAGAGATGCAAAGGCAAAATGGCATGGCGAAAGACGCGTTCCAGAAGCTGAGTAAAGTATTAAGACACAGAAAACTTTTCACCAAAAACACAGACAAGAGTACTAGATTGCTATGTGATGTCAGTTCTTCAACATGGCAGTGAATGCTGGACAATATCATCAAAGATGAAGGAAAAACTTGAAGCAACTGAAATGTGGTTCTACAGAACCATACTGGATATAAAGTGGGGTATCAATTCCCTATTACAATTAATATATAAATTGACCCCTCACTTTGTGGTCACAGCTTTTTTTCTATCCATTTATATTCCTGAAATTCAAAAGCACAATGATGCATTCCAGGAGCTGAGAAGAGTATTAAGAAACAGGACAATTTCGCTAGAAACTAGGAAGAGAGTACTGGAATGCTATGTGATGTCCATCCTTCAATATGGCAGTGAATGCTGGACAATACCATCAAAGATGAAGGAAAAACTTGAAGCAACTGAAATGTGGTTCTACAGAACCATACTGGATATAAAGTGGGGTATCAATTCCCTATTACAATTAATATATAAATTGACCCCTCACTTTGTGGTCACAGCTTTTTTCTATCCATTTATATTCCTGAAATTCAAAAGCACAATGATGCAGTCCAGGAGCTGAGAAGAGTATTAAGAAACAGGACAATTTTGCTAGAAACTATGACGAGAGTACTGGATTGCTACGTGCTGTCCATCCTTCAATATGGCAGTAAATGCTGGACAATATCATCAAAGATGAAGGAAAAACTTGAAGTAACTGAAATGTGGTTCTACAGAAGGATACTGCGGATATCATAGACCGAGCATGTGAGCAATGATGAGGTTTTGAAAATGATGGAAAGACAAAGAAAACTAATATTGAATACCAGGAAGAAACTACTAACGTTCCTGGGACATGCAATGAGGAAGGAGGGCTTGGAAAACCTGATACTATACGAATTGGCATGGCACAGGACGCGTTCCAGAAGCTGAGTAAAGTATTAAGAAACAGGAAACTTTTACCAGAAACACAGAAGAGAGTACTAGATTGCTATGTGATGTCAGTTCTTCAACATGGCAGTGAATCCTGGACAATATCATCGAAGATTATGGAAAAAATTGAAGCAACTAAAATGTGGTTCTCCAGAAGGATGCTGCAGATATCGTGAACCGAGCATGTGAGCAATGATGAGGTGTTGGAAAGAATGGAAACGAAAAGGAAATTGATATTGAGCATCAGGAAGAGACAGCTGAAGTTCCTGGGACAATGAGGAAGGAGGGCTTGGAGAACCTGATACTAACAGGCTAGATAGAGGGGAAAAGAGACAGAGGAAAGCAGCGGATAACATATTTGAAGGTCCTGAGTAGGTGGATGACATAACGAGGGCTGCGAGATGTTACAGGAGAAAGCGTTCTAAGAGCCACCAGGGATAGGGAGACGTGGAAGGCCATGATCGCCTACGTCCTGAAGGGGAAGGCACATAGAATAAGAAGACTTGATAAGTAAACATTAAACTTTAAGAGAGTTCCAGTAGGAGATTTTGAGTTTTGTTCAACGGCATATCAACACCTCTGTGGGTTATTTAATGCCAAAAAGGTGGGGTTTTAAGTTTTTTTTTAATGCTGGGTTATAGTGAAAAAGTTGATTTAGTTCACATTTTGGTAATTTTGTTTATTAAACTGAAGATGTCTTGTAGTTTTGTAATAAAAAATGTATTGCTGGTAATAATTGTTTTCATTAAAAAAATTATGGGAATTTTTTTCTTCAAAAATGAATATCTTTTCCATAAAAGTCCATTTTTATTTATATATTTCTATAAAAATGTATTTTTATACTTTCATGGTGTTTTGACCTCCGTTTTGTGGGGTTAACTATTTGCTCATAGCTGGCACCCTAACAGGTGCTACCACTCCGGGTCAGGGTGGACCTGGGAAAAACAGCAATTAAGAGGTGGTTCCATGACGTACGTCTAAGTATAGAGCCCTGGGGGATACTCGCATTAATATGAAATGATCTAAAAGCGTGGCTGTTTAAATTGATCTTTATCCCACGTTTTGTTAAGAAGAATTTGTCGTATTCTATCGGCGCTCACACAATTTAAAAAAAAAACAATTGGAAAAGGAATCTTCATTTTCCAGTACCAGCAATTATTGTAAAACTGATTGAGCAGCAGACAACCGACCCACGGCTTCAGCAGCAGTAATCATCCTTATCGCCAGGCTTAGCTCCAGCTCGCCATCGGCCACCACTCCAGCTCGCCATCGGCCACAACTCCAGCTCGCCATCGGCCACCACTCCAGCCAGCCATCTTCAACAGGCCTCCATCTCTAACCAACCACACTCGCCAGCAGCAAATATATGCAGTAAACTATCTTTTCAGGACAACAAACCGTTCTTTTCAGGACAACGCTCTCCAGTGACTACTAAGACTGTCCTTTTCAAGACAATGCACTTCTCACCCTCTATGCGAAGATATTTTTAACCTAGTGCATCGTAAATTATATGAAAATATATTTTTTACTCAGTATTCGTTTTGTTTGTTGTTGCTTTCGGTCATTCAATGTTTGTTTGCGGCTTAATATACCATTCGAAACAGATCAAGTTAAATATTAGGTCACAAACTTCACAGCTCCTGAACTTGAAAAGAGGCTCAGCATGTTACATCCTGTCAAATGCCTTCAAGATATGTAAAGACACAACCCGAGTTTCGCTGTTCACATTTAAAGTCAGTAATAATAAAAAAATAAACGTTTCCGTTACATCCAATGGTGTGTATTGCTGTTTCCGTAACAAACTGTTTTTAATGGAACAGGGTTGTTAGCCCTGCGCCCAACCCCCAAACCTGGAGGAAGGTGATTTTCTAAGCGTAGCCAAAATACGGCCAAAAGTAGGGGGTACCCAATGAGGATCGAACTCACTACTCAGTTATAATGATTTTACCGAGTCGAGCTGAAAAGAACGCTTTGTTGTCCTGAAAAGGATAGTTTACTGCATATATGGTTGCCAGTCAAGGCTATAGAACCTAATCTAACTCATAGCTGGAGGGAGAAGAGCTAGATTATATTACATTATTATATTAAGTAAAATTAGTGGGGGATCAGTTTATTACTTTATAACAATAGAAAACCGAACCCCCACTTTATGTCCAGTAGAAATTTTAATTATGTTTCCAACTATTATATTCTGTCAGTCAGTTAAGTGCCATACGTGATACACGCTTGGGCGATCATGTTTCTGTTAATTCTTAACTGACTAGCCAGAAGATATTCCCGCAGTAAGTTGCTATTTCTTTCTGCAGTAGACTGGTTACTATCAAAGGCTACAGAACTCAATCTGTCCTGCTAATCAACCCATAGTTGGAGGGAGAAGAGATGGATTGATATATTTCCAAAATGTATTTGCGCGTAAATGAATGCAACGATAGTACTTGATTGAAACGTCATGTCTATAACATCTAGAATAATCAACAGAAAAGAAGATGGCGATTGGCATTGCATTTAAATTTTTGAAGATTGTAGTTTTCAGGGAAGCAATAAACTGAAGCGAGTTCCAGTGAGAGGCAGTGCGAGAAAAGAAACTGTTGGAGTAGAAGTGATGGTTGAGGACCTAGATATCATTCTAGTTGCGTACTTAAGTTCATGTTGTCGGGTCACCAAGGGAAAAAAGTTCATCAGAGCAGTTACCATGAAATACTTGTAGAAAGGAAAAAAGGAAGCCACTTCACATCGGCTAGAAAGTGACTGAAGTCGAGATGCCAAGTCAGCATGGATTATACTGCAGATCCTTCATTGGATTTTATCAAGAACTTTGAGATTAATATAAAGAAGCAGCAGACTGCCAAATATTGCAGAAGTATTCAAAGCACGGGCGAATGGTCGATTTGTAAATAGGCGAGATGAACTCTGACGAGAAAATGTTTCTAACACGACTCACTGACCCATCTTTCTTTGCAGAAGATACCGATATTGATTCGCTGTAGGTGCTCTATTTTAAATCAAGTTTGGTTTGGTTTGTTTCGTTTTATGGCATATCAACCTCAATGCCGACAAGGTTTCCAAGATATGTCGTATGAATAGAATACGTATTCGTTGCAAGATATTAGTTTATAGTTTGGTTTGGTTTGTTTCACGGCATACCGACCTCAATGGGTCATCCAATGCTGACAAGAATTTGATAGATTTTTATGAATAGAATATACTAGCAGTATAGCCCGGCGTTGCTCGGGTATAATGAAAGCTTTAAAACTAATCCATGGTCCTGGAGCTCAGACTCTTTGGACGTTGGCACGATAGATGTTTGCAGTTAAAGCGAAATCGTAGACTGAAAGAAAAATGAATGGATGTAAGTCAAATATTGATTTCCTGGTATCGATATCAAATAAGTTTTTAGTCGTAAACTGAATTTTGAAGGTTAAATAAGTCCTCTGAGTAAATAGTATCATGGTTGAGACTAAGAACTACAAATATACCTACTTAGAGCCAAACCCGAAGCAAAAACTAAAATAAAAGGGCTGAAAAATATACAAACATACAGGCAGATAAACAGACACACACACAAACATCTTGCCTTATATATATATATATATATATATATATTGCGCACTTAAGTTCATGTTGTCGGGTCACCAAGGGAAAAAAGTTCATAATCCATATATATATATATATATATATATATATATATATATATATATATATTATCGATTTTCTGTACTATTGTAAGAACTGCAACCTTGAAACTTCTGAATATCGTTTCTTATGTCTTTGTCTATGAGTGTATCAAATTTGATTAAAATCGGATCACTCCTATAACCCGATTTTTTCGATTATCGATTTTCGATATTTATGGGGGTATCCGCGACACAAAAACAAGCTAAGAACACTCGCAGACGCTTATAGTAAAACGGTGTAAATTTTCAAGAAAATCGGTTCAGCCGTTTCGGAGTCTATAGGTAACGAACACACACATATACACACACACGCAGACAAAATTCCATTTATAAATAAGTTTAGATATTCTTTGTAAGAAGTTTGTAGATCAGCTTTCTTTGATGTATTTTTGTAAAGTGCTTTTGGTTGAGAGTCAGGTGCATTGTTTGTAATATTTATTCCTTCAAAAATGTATTCCTAGAATTTTTACGAGAAAAGTCTATTTTTATACTTTCATTGTGTTTTGACCCCAATTTGGGGATAAACTATTTACCCTTAGCTGATGTCCTATTACCACCCCGGATGAAGATGAACCTGGGAACAACAGCAGTTAAGCGATGGTTCCACTTCATCAAAACCTACAATCTCTCGATCAGAGGCATTGCAGCTGTAAAGGTGGACTTGTGAAAAACAGCACTTAAGACGTGGTTCCACCTCTTCAAAACCTTCATACTCTCGATCAGAGACATTGCAGCTGTAAAGGTGGACCTGTGAAAAACAGCACTTAAGACTTCCCTTTGTTTTTTATAAGCGTTTAACCCCGAGCAAGGCATTTCACTGCCACTACTGCGCAGGGATCTACATAGAGTGGAGAAAGGATGATTAAATATAGGAAATGTCAGGGGGTGGGTGATAGGCAGGTAAGGATACCGAGAATGAGGGTTGGGTAGATGAGAGTGTTCTGAGAATAATTGGGAGTTAGGGTGATAGGAGGTGTCTATTGACCCTACATTTAAACACCTGGAGATTGTAGCTGTCGGAAAAGCAAACATGTGGAAGGGAATTCCACAGGCGGTAAGCGCGAGAAAAGAAGCTGTTGGAGTAGAAATTACGGTTACATCTTATCTGTTTCACTGTAAAAGGGTGGGACCTAGTTGCTAATCTAGTATCTCGTGTAAATTCGTACCTAGGCGGCACCAATGATCTAAGTTCATCGGAGCAGAAGCCATGAAAGTATTTGTAGAAGAGGCACAGGGAAGCCACATCACGCCGGTGAGAGAGTGGTTGCAGCCGGTCTGCCAAGTCAGTATCAACCACGTTACAGATCCTCCTTTGTATTTTGTCAAGAAGCCTAAGGAGAGTAGCAGGGGCACCCAACCAGATGTGGCAGCAGCATTCAATACATGGGCGTATGGTAGATTTAAATATGTGCAGGATAGATTCAGGGGGGAAAAACTTCCGGGCCCTGCACAGAAAGCCGACTTTCATAGCGGCGGATTTAGCAATGGATTCGATATATTTGATATTTGATATTTGATATATTCCATTTGAGGTCCGCCGAGTGTATAAGGCCAAGGAGGCGTAGTGTTTTACTCTCGGGCGGGGGGCAAGCCTGTTCCATGCTAATAGGAGGTAGATGCGATTGTCTATGGTGGTTAGTTGATAACAGCTTCGTTTTAGAAGCGTTGAAATTTACTAGACATTTCCTACCCCAGACCACTACGGATTGGAGGTCCTTTTCAAGCTCGGCAGCGAGGTTCGCTTTGTCGCCCACACTGGGTTTTTGATCGAGGCGAGAGTAGATTGTCGTCTCATCGGCGTACATGCATCCTTGGGATTAGCTACAGTTTCGCAGATTTTACGACTGATCTTTGATATTTGTGGGGTTTCGTTTATTTTCTCATAGGTGAACCTGGGAGCAACACCAATTAAGAACTGGATCCACGCTTCTCAAGACCTTCATACTCTCGATCAGAGGCCTTTCTGTCGTAAAGATGAACTTGGGAACAACAGCAGATAAGAGGTGGTTGCTTTTGATTCAGAGTCAGGCTTGTAATATTTTCTTCCTTCAAAAAGGCATTCCTGGAATTTTTACTATAAAAGCTTATTTTTATACTTTCATTGTGTTTTGAGCCTAATTTGGGGATAAACTATTTACCCTTAGCTGATGTCCTATTATCACACCGGATCAAGGTGGATCTGAGAACAACAGCACTTAAAAGATGGTTCCATCTCCTCAAAACCTCCAATCTCTCGATCAGAGGCCTTGCTGTCGTAAAGGTGGACCTCAGAACAACAGCAATTAAGAGGTTGTTCTACGCTCCTCACAACCTCCAAATCGATCAGAGAGGCCTTGCTGGCATAAAGGTGGACCTGAGAACAACTGCAATTAAAATATGATCCCACGTCTTCAAAACCTCTAATCTCTATATCAGAGGCCTTGATATCGTAAAGGTGGACTTCAGAACAACAGCAATTGAGAGGTTGTTCTACGCTCCTCAAAACCCCCAAACTCCCGATCAGAGGCCACGTTGCCTTAAAGGTGGACCTGAGAAAAACAGCAGTTAAGAGGTGGTTCCATGTTCCTCACAACTTCCTTGCTGCCGGATGCAGTTTATTATCATACCTAGGACTAATTTCAAATCAGTTGAAAACGTGAGGCTAAGAAGGCGGAGTATTTTGTTTTTCATGAGTCTAGCGTCAGCTATGTTGATGGCAGGTAGAAAAGTTTCTCTATAGTCGTTCATTATTAATCTCCGGCGATAACGTTAGATCAAGGATAAGAGGCTTCTGATTAAATCGCAGAGCAAAGGATTTAATGTTTACTTAAAACTTGTTAGTTCCTTGTGTGAAAATGAATCACAGCGTCAAGGATAATAACAGTTATTTAAGATTTTTTTTTTGAATTCTGCTGCCATATCTGGTCGGGTGCCCCTGCTATTCTCCTCGGGCTTCTTGATAAAGTTCAAAGGAGAGTCTGTAATGTGATAGATACCGACTTGGCAGACCGCCTGCAGTCTCTCTCCCACCGGCGCGACCTGGCTTCCCTGTGTCTCTTCTATAAATACTTTCACGGCTTCTGCTCCGATGAACTTAGATCACTGGTGCTCCCTAAATACGAATTTGCACGAGATACTAGATTAGCAACTAGATCCCACCCTTTTACAGTAAAACCGATAAAATGCAACCGCAACTTCTACTCCAACAGTTTCTTTCCTCGCACTTCCCGACTGTGGAATTCTCTTCCACACGATTGCTTCTCCGACGGATACAATCTCCAGAAGTTTAAATGTAAGGTCAATAGACACCTCCTAACACACTAACCTGCTCCCATTCTATCAAACACTCTTCCCATCTGCCCCCAACCTCATCCTCGCTATCCTTACTCATCTGTCACCTTCCTCCTGACATTCCCTATGTCTAACCACTTCTTCTCTTTACCTTCCCCTATGTAGCCCCATGCGCGATAGTGGCAGTGGAATGCCTTGCTTGGGGTGAGATGATTAAAAAAAAAAAAGAAAAGATTAGTGCCAATGATGCAATTGCGATATTTTTGCGTCGCATTTACTGATACCCGGGGTAGAGATGTTTCTCTCTTATCTGAGATTTTGCTGATTAAAAAAAAAGGCTCGGATTATGTTGGGTTTAAACTGTAATCCTAACTATTTTTGGCTGACGAGATATCTTTTTAATAATTCCACTCCAAGAAAGACTTCTAAGACACAAGGTGTTCTTCTTCTTCTATGTGCCCTGTCCCATCAGGACGTAAGCGATCATAGCTTTCCACGTCTCCCTCTCCATGGTGGCTCTTAGCACGCCTTCTGTTACACCATGCAACCCTCGTTCCATTTTGAACGATAACATATTTGAAGGACCTGATTAGGTCCTTCAAATATGTTATCCGTTGCTTTCCCTTGTCTCTTTCCCTCTATCTGGCCTGTTAGTATCAGATTCTCCAAGCCCCACTTCCTCATGCATGTCCCAGGAACTTCAGCTGTCTCTTCCTGATGCACAATATTAATTTCCTTTTCGTTTCCAGTTTTTCCTTCATCTTTGAGGATATTATCCAACATTCACTGCCTTATTGAAGAACTGACAACACATAGCAATCAAGTACTCTCTTCTTTGTTTCTAGCGAAATTGTCCTGTTTCTTAATACTTTACTCAACTTCTGGAATGCTTCCTTCGCCATGCCAATTCGCCTTCGGATCTCTGTGTCGCACTTTCCGTCTTCTGTTATAACACTTCCCAGGTATTTAAATTTTTGTACCTGCTTGATTCTAGTATCCCCAATCTGTATTTGGCATATTGGGCTGCCCTTTTTACTGATGACCAGCATTCAGTTTTCTTGCAGTTTATTTAGAGTCCTTACTTGTCACTCTCTTCATCTACCTTCTGTAGGAGATCTTGTAGTCCCCTTTCTGTGTCTGCTATCAGCACTGTATCATCTGCGTACCTTAGGTTGTTGAAATTGTGGCCTCCGATGACAAATCCAGGCATAACTTCTAGGGTCCTCAAAATATTCTCGCTGTAGAAGTTGAATAGATCAGGTGTAAAGACACATCCTTGTATTACGCCCCTTTCTATCTTTGTATTTCTGTTGAATTCGTTATCTGCCCTTATACAAGCAGTTTGCTACCAGAACGCTGCGAGGAGAAAGACATATACACATACATGACAGAATTGAATAGACACCAAAATAAATGCTATTTCTGATTTTTTTAAATAACCAAGATAAATTAACATAGATTCTTTGATTAAAATTGCAGATAGCAATACTGGAACATGCTACGAACCAAAGGAGCATCCGACCTATCCAAATTTCAGCGAGGATGTATCGTGGGCCAACATGAAGGAGATTTTAGTCAAAGAAAAATATCTGAAAATCTTTCAATACTCCTTTCTACTATTATTAGAGTGATCGTACAATTCACCAGAGACAAAATGGGATCAATAAACTTCCATGGCCAAGTCATTCCCCGGATATTAAACCTATTGAACACCTTTGGGGCTTATTAGATCGAAAACTCCGCAAAAAGAACAGGAAGCCATCTTCTTAGCCCGAACTTTTAGAATTATGACTTGAAACATGGCAAGACATCCCTCAAGATGATATTCGTGAACTCATCGCTAGCATGCCTAGAAGGGTCCTTGCATTAAAGAAAGCAAATAGGTTGTCAGCCAAGTATTAGTTATTAAATTTATGACCATTTATAATTACTTCATTTGTATAAATTACTTGTTTAATAAAATAATTACTTGTTTAATAAAATAATTACTTGTTTAATGAAATAATTACTTGTTTAATAAAATAAACGGTTTCTGTAAGCGTCTATTCAATCCTGTCATGTCTGTGTAAATATTTTTTTATACATTTGATTCCAAGCACAAGGCAAAAAACAGCGGTGGAAAGTATGTATAGGAGATCTCTTCCAGAGAGAGAGAGAGAGAGAGAGAGAGAGAGAGAGAGAGCTATAACCTCCAAGAATTTAAATGCAAAGTCAGTTCCCATCTCTTATCCACTTAACTACAGCCCTTCTACATCACTCTATGTATCTTCTTCTTTTCCTTTCTCTCTACCTTCGTAACTGTCTTCACTTCTGTGTTCCCATCCTTCTCTTGCCCTTTCTCTTTCACCCCCTGTAATTGGTTCGTCTTCGTCTTCACTCTTTCTTCATCATCCCGTGTATCTTGTTCTTTTCCTTTCTCGCTACCTTCACAACTGTCTTCACTCCTGTGTTCACATCCTTCTCTTTCCCTTTCTCTTTCTCTCCCTGTAGCTGGTTCGTTGTTGTCTTCACTCTCTGCCTGCCTAATACTTCAACTGTCTTATGTAACCCCCTGCACATCAGTGGCGTTAACGACTTGCTTAGAGTGAAATGTTTAAAAAAAATATATATATATATAATTTTTCAGCTTGACCTCAGCGGAAAACTTTAGCCAGAAAAGGCGCAATGAGTGCCTCTCTTGGAGGTTAACGCCAGCCATACTGATAGAAGGCAAAAAATGATTAATAGCGATCAGTTTCGTTTTGTGGGCGTTAATATTAACAAGCCATTCCTTACTCCAGTTAAGAAAAGATTGTATGCCATTTTGCTTTAGATAAGCTGTCAATATGACCTTATCGAACTGATTAGACTTACTATTTAAACAGAAGTAAATATACACAAGCGGCTATAATTATTAAGCATCCCTAGTGTTTTAAAAAAAAATGAATTTTATACTATTTTTTAATATTTATTGCCAATTGAATAATTGTAAATGAAAATAGAATGGTTCTTTTGTTAATACTGCACAATAACATGTGCATGAAATGAATTTATAAATATTTAACAATTACCTAAATGACAGAATGAAGAAAATTTAAAGTGATTCATCTTTGCTTCCTTGCCTTGTAGAATTTTGCAAAGTAATAATAACAAAAGAACCATTCTATTTTCATTTAGATTTATCCACTTAAAAATAGTATGAAATACATCATTTCTTTTAAGAAACTGGGGTTGCCTAATAATTGTGGCTGGTAGTGTATATATATATAAATATATATATAGCAAATCTACAGGGTGCGATGGGTAAATTGTCGCTGTTTGATTTGTAACATTTTGCAAAGTAATAATAACAAAAGAACCATTCTATTTTCATTTAGATTTATCCACTTAAAAATAGTATGAAATACATCATTTCTTTTAAGAAACTGGGGTTGCCTAATAATTGTGGCTGGTAGTGTATATATATATAAATATATATATAGCAAATCTACAGGGTGCGATGGGTAAATTGTCGCTGTTTGATTTGTAACATTTTGCAAAGTAATAATAACAAAAGAACCATTCTATTTTCATTTAGATTTATCCACTTAAAAATAGTATGAAATACATCATTTCTTTTAAGAAACTGGGGTTGCCTAATAATTGTGGCTGGTAGTGTATATATATATAAATATATATATAGCAAATCTACAGGGTGCGATGTGTAAATTGTCGCTGTTTGATTTGTAACATTTTGCAAAGTAATAATAACAAAAGAACCATTCTATTTTCATTTAGATTTATCCACTTAAAAATAGTATGAAATACATCATTTCTTTTAAGAAACTAGAATGGCCTAATAATTATGGCCGGTAAAATGTGGTTCTACAGAAGGATGCTACGGATATCGTGGACTGAGCATACAAGCAACGACGAGGTGTTAGAAAGAATGGCAACAAAAAGGAAACTGATGCTGAGCATCAGGAAGAGACAACTGAAGTTCCTGGGACATGCAATGAGGAAAGAGAGCCTGGAGAACCTGATACTGACTGGTCAGATAGAAGGAAGGAGAGACAGAGGAAGGCAGCGGATAACATATTTGCAGGGTCTGATCAGGTGGATGACGGAACGGGGTTTGCCAGGAACAACAGGAGCAAACATGCTAAGAGCCACAAGGGATAGGGAGACGTGGAGAGCCATGATCGCCTACGTCCTGAAGGGACAGGGTACATAGAAGAAGAAGAAGAAGAAGAAGAAGAAGAAGAAGAAGAAGAAGTGTATGTCTATAAATATCGTGTTCCTAGGAAGGTTGTTGATAAAAATTAGGACTAACGTAGGTCCAAGGATAGTCCTGGGGTCACCTGCATTACTGCAAAAAATCTAGACGTGTGCTAATTCAAGACAACTTTCATAAGAAATGATGAACCAGTTCCAAAATTCGTTCAGAAATATTGTAATCGCCTTCGAGATACCCAATGTTTGACCATTCTTATTAAAACCGTGATAGACACTTTCGGCAGTAATCGTTAACACATCAGTAGTAAACCTAAAGAAGCGAAAGTCATATTGCACATTTCTTAAGGGCTACTGCAGGGATACCATAATGTTCACATGCTTTGAGGGGACCCAATTTAGAGATGACAGCAGAAACCATAGATGATGTTATATGCACGTAGCTCAAAAGAGACTCAGGTCTAAAAGTCAGGCAAAAATACACCAGTTCAGTCAAGAGTAAAATTTGAAGAGAATTTACCAGCAAGACATTCTGCTTTATCAGTAGGAGATGTTAACACCTCAAATTGAGTGAAGATAGGAGAGAAAGATTATTTATTTAAAGTATTATTACAGAACCGCCGGTAATCACAACAGCCAAACTTGTAAGAGGCTATATTCTATTAGCAAACAAAGACTTAACATTTTTAAAAACATTCTTACAATTATTACGAGCAGACGCAAATGTTGTGGTGCGCCTGGAAAAAGTTATTCCTGTGGGCTATAGCAGCAGAACAGACCAGTGTGAATCAAAGAGAAGACTGTAGTCTCACCTGGTATTTCTGAGAATGTACAAAAGCACACACACACACACACACACACACACACACACACACACACACACACACACACACACACATATATATATAACGACATTTTTATAGGTACAAAATCTAATTATCGAAATAAAAATGTGTAGCTTAATATTACTATACATTCTAAAAACGAAGCAATCGGGAGACTCAAACTTAGAATAAAATCGTTAATACATCAGTGAGTTAAAATCGTTAATACATCAACCGTGAGTTGAGTGATAGAAAGAAAAAAAGACAAATATAGGAAAACATGTTATGAATGGAAAACAAAGAACTAGAGACAAATGATACCGAGCCCCAACAAACATTCCCACTGTTTACACAGAGAAGGTTTGCGAGACCTTATATAAAGAGCCTCTAGCATTTTCATATCAAATATACAATGTGACCGGGACGCAACTGTGAACCAGTCAACACTGAAATCATCAGCACACTTTCTGTTATTTAACAGGTACTCACATATAGCGGAACCGTAGGCATTTGGAACAAGTTCATTTAAATCCAAGGTGTGGTACCTGATTTTAGTAGGAACGTGTTGTTTAATCCTCATATCTCGACACTGAGTAGTTCTCCCTGTGTAGTTGGCTCTACAACAACAATTACATTTATAAATAACAGAGTTTACTTGGTGAGGGGGGTGAGAAAAAACTATGAATAGAAAACAAAGAACTAGAGACAAATATTATATGTCTCTTTTGGAGACAATTAATATTTGCTGTGATTTGTTTTTTCACAGTTTGTTGTCTCCGCCTAGTATTCCTGAATCTGTATTTGTTGAATTGATGAAACTTGCCACGTCGTATGTTGAATTTAGTTTTGATATATATATATATATATATATATATATATATATATATATATATATATATATACCGACAGATTGAGTCGTGATGGGCTGTCCCTTGGGTCCGGCACTGGCCAATATTTTGTGGGGCTTTCAAGAGGAGAGAGCACGTGATAGTGTACTTTTTCCTCAACTGTATAGTCTATACGTTGACGATACTTTTGTTTACTTAATAAGTCTCGCACTTCCCGCCGGTGGAACTCGCTCCCGTATTCTTGCTTTCCTAACGGCTACAACCTTCAGAAATTTAAATGCAAAGTCAATACTCATCTACTAACCACTGGCCTCTAGCTCTCTCCCCTCCCCTGTATAACCCTCCCTTTCTCTCCACCTATGTATCTGTCATTGCACCTGCTTTCTCAGCTTTCTATTGTTCCTTTCTAACTAGTTTGTACTCCTCACTCTTTTCTAATTAATCTTTTTACATTTATGTAGCCCCCTGCACATCAGTGGCGTTTCCGCCTTGCTCGGGGTGAAATGATTAAAAAAAAAAAAGTTGAATTAATGTCCAATGGAACCTGTTGTATGCCTACTGGTCGCATACGGCAGGTTCTCGCTCACTAAAGGCTCATAGTCATGACCTATTTACGCCAGGAACGTATATTCCACTCATCAGAATGTACTTATTAGAATGTTACCATGTGATCTGGTAATAAATAAATGAGAACATAAGAAAATGGCCTAACTTTAAAGAAATTTATTCAGCAAAATTCATTTTAAAATTTTTAAATAAGATTTTTAAATAAGTTTTTAAAACTTATTTAAGTTTTTTAAATAAGTTTTTTAAAACTTATTTACAAATATTTAAAAATATTTATTGAGTGGACTTAAAAAATGTATAAAGTTTCATTTTTTTTTTAGAAGTGAGTGATAGCAAAAGAGAATCTACGATAATACATGAAAACAAAACATACAAAAAACTGACAGCGATCGTGGTTGGGAGTAGAGAAATAGAGACATAGAGATAGATTCACCCAGATAGAAATAGAGTAGATAGATACACAACAAAATAAAGGAACGAAAGAGATAGACATTTAAGAAAGGGACATAATTGTGATTTTCCCAATCCCTGAATTTATCCAAGTCAGTACAGGGACTGCAATAAAATAAATCCTTGTTACTCATTTAGTTTCGCCTCATTTAGAAGTTCGCAGTGTACGACCAATTTTTTTTTTTTAAAGCGATCGCTTGATCAGTGATTTTCACAAGTTGATGTTAGTCGCTGGAGGTGGTCGCTCACTAAAGGTCAATTAACATTAGCAAATCGTCCGTGCAAAGCAAAACGGTCGTTAACAACAGGTGGTCGCTGACGCAGAGGGTCGCATACAGTAAGTTCCACTGTATTTCTTTTTTAATTTTTTTATTCTTACAAACATTATTTTTAGTGGATGAAAATATTTAAATAGACGCCCTCCCTTTTTTTTTTCCTTACAATGGTAATTATGTTTAATAGTTTACGCATTCGAGAGACGTAAAATACCCTGCCGGAGAGAAGATGTTTTTAATAAGTTTCTCGAATGTACAGGCCGGTAGACGTAATTCACACTGCTTTAAAATAAACAGAAAACAGAAGAATAAAAGTGCGGGCTTCTACTCAAATATATTTTAATCAGTTTATCCTAACCAAGATAATAACACCACTAATTTGCAAAGTTTTTTGGGTAAAATAATCTCGGAAAAACTCTGGGGAGACATAATAAAAGAATGAGAGTTAGGACAACAAATGCTGATTGGCGATTGCATTTACATTTTTGAAGATCAAGTTGATTGGGAAGTAAGGATCCGGAAGAGAGTTTCACTAGCGAGAAGTTCGAGAGAAAAACTGTTAGCACAGAACTTAAGGTTACATCTACCCATTTCAACTGTAAATTGGTGAAACCCAACCGCCAGTCTAGTACTGCGTTTAACATCATGAAATTGAAGTACTAACAAAGTGAGCTTAATCTTTGGTGTACATTTTATATATACAAGGTGTCCATAAAGTCCGTGTGCACTTTAAAAAATTATAACTTTATTTGTATTTGTGATAGAAATAGTCTGTATAAAATGTTATAAAGTTTAATGTACCTAGATTTAATTATATATTTAAATTATATATTTAAATATAGTTATTGAGTAATTCTTTACCACAAAATTTACAACAATTTTTAGATAACTAAAAAAATATTTTCTGCAAAATCGTATTACCCTTTGTATTGCTAATGATGGAGGACATGTGGAAACTTAAATAAAATTTCAATTAAACCTTAAAAAATATAGCTTTACTTTTTTCTAATCCTTTTTACAAATTATTTCTATCGCAAATACAAATAAAGTATTAATTTTTTTAAATGCACGCGAACTTTATGGATACCCTGTATATATATACATACATAGATATTTTTATATATGATACACATTTTCAAATACACGTATATTTACACACACACACACGTGTGTGTGTGTGTGTGTGTACATCTGTCAATTTGCACCAGAATATTAATATTATAGATTGTTGCGAGTGGGAATCTGGCTTCAGAAATGGATATTTTCATCAGTGGCTGTCAAATTCACTTATTTATTTGTGAAGGCCAAAGTACAGGGTGCGAAGGGTAAATTGTCGCCATTAAATATTTTAAAAGTTCGCGCATGCGTTTTGAATATTTTTGATTTTGTCGACTGCACTGCATAGTAGGGTCAGTTGGGCAATGTCTGTGAGAAAAAGAGCACCGTTACCAAAAATTCACTCCACCAGAAATTTGGAAACTGCATACTGTACTACTTGGCATTTTCACAGGACATTTAAAAATGTTTTGCGTGAGGGCAGGGCAAAGGATGCCGTGTCCTCAAAAGAGGTGCCCAGAGTGATGAAAACCGAATATCCAGTCAACATCAAGGTGCGTGGAATGATCACGACCGATGGCAACGTTATGCCTCCATTCATCTTGCCACAGGCCTTTATACTTAACACGGAGGCCTACATCAAGAGGCTTAATGTGGGATGTGCTTTGTGGTGCAGTGGATATCGACACGGAACGAGAGATCGGGGAGCCGAGTTCGAATTCCAGTTGAATTCCTTTCATTCATTTACGCGCAAATACCCTTGGGAAAGGTATTAATCTGTCTCTTTCCTCCAGGTATGGGTTAAATAACAGAACAGATTGGGTTCTATAGCCTTGGCTGGCAACCAGTCTACCGGAGAAAGCAATAGCGACCTACTGCGGGACCATCTTCTACCCTGTCAGTCATGTCTCTTTCGAGACACGATCGCCCAAAGCGTGTATCAAGAATGGCACTTAACTAACTGACTGAATATAATAGTTGGAAACATAAGTAAAACTTCTACTGGATATGAAGTGGGTGATCGGTTTTCTATTGTTATGAAGTAATAAACTGATCACCCACTAATAATACTTAATATAATAATATAATATAATCTATCTCTTCTCCCTCTACCTATGAGTCAAATAACAGGACAGATTGGGTTCTATAGACTTGGCTGGCAACCAATCTACCGTAAAAACAATGGCAACCTACTGCGGGATAATCTTCTGCTCTCTCACTCATGTCTCTTTCGAGACATGATCGCCAAAGCGTGTATTCCGTGTGGTACTTAACTTTTTTTTTGTTTTGATCGTGTCACCCCAAGCAAGGCATTCCACTGCCACTATAGCGCAGGGGGTTACATAGAGGGATTGGGTATAGGAAATGTCAGAAGGAGGGTGATAGACGACTTAGGATGTACATAGGGAGAGTGTTGGAGAGAGTGGGTGTGAGTTAGTGTGTTAGGAGGTGTCTATTGACCTTACATTTAAACTCCTGGAGGTTGTAGCCGTCGGGGAAGCAAGCATGCGGTAGGGAATTCCACAGGCGGGAAGTGCGAGGAAAGAAGCTGTTGGAGTAGAAATTGTGGTTACATTTCATCAGTTTCGCTGTAAAAGGGTGGGACCTAGTTGCCAATCTAGTATCTCGCGCAAATTCACATCTGGGGGGCACCAGTGATTTAAGTTCGTCAGAGCAGAAGCCATGAAAGTATTTATAGAAGAGGCACAAGGAAGCCACGTCACGCCGGTGAGAGAGATACTGCCGGTAGTCAGCCAAGTCGGTATCAATCACATTACAGATTCTTCGCTGACTGACTGAATGATGTAGAACTGTCTTAGGTTAAGAGGGTGGCTACTAGAAGAGCCAATGTCTGTCAACAGGTCTCTACACCATGCCATACAGGCAGGAGAACCCAGTCATGCCTGTCTGAAAATTTATGCGACCATATCATCCCTCACATCTTGTCACCCCAGACTGCAAACCTTGATCATTATTTATGGAGCGCAGTTAAACGAGAACCAAACAAAACTCCTTGTAAAAACAAAGATGAACTGAAGGCAACGATTTTTAAAAAATCATATCACCCCAAGCAAGGCGAAAACGCCACTGATGCGCAGGGGGCTACGTAAGAGTCAAAAAATTGGAAAAGAGAAAAACCGTAAACCACACCTTAAACAGGAAACAAGGGATGAGCCTCTTCACCTGTTCAATAGACGTAGGTGGAGTGTGAACCGGGCGATAGTTTAGTCTATCTACTCCAATTGAAAATAAAATAAAATAAAAAAATAAAAGAGTGAAAAGGTTGTAAAAAGAGAAAAACCAGAAACCACATTATAAACAGGGAACAAGGGATGAGCCTCTTCACCTGTTCAATAGACGTGGGTGGAGTGTGAACCGGGCGATAGTTTAGTCTATCTACTCCAATTGAAAAAACGTGAAAAGATTGGAAAAGAGAAAACCGGAAACCACTTCCTAAACAGGAAACAAGGGATGAGCCTCTTCACCTGTTCAATAGACGTGGGTGGAGTGTGAACCGGGCGATAGTTTAGTCTATTTACTCCAATTGAAAAAAAAATAACATAAAAAAATGAGTGAAAAGCATAGAAAAGATAAAAACCAGAAACCACATCCTAAACAGGAAACCACATCCTAAACAGGGAACACCTTCACCTGTTCAATAGACGTGGGTGGAGTGTGAACCGGGCGATAGTTTAGTCTATCTACTCCAATTGAAAAAAAAATAAAATAAAAAAATGAGTGAAAAGATTGGAAAAGAGAAAAACCGGATGCCACATTCTAAACAGGAAACAAGGGATGAGCCTCTTCACCTGTTCAATAGACGTGGGTGGTGTGTGAACCGGGCGATAGTTTAGTCCATCTACTCCAATTATGGCAGATTTCACTAACTTTACATGGAGGCAGTCCAGAAGAGTTAGTGAAGTTTCAAAAGTCGTCCATATTATTATGGAGGCCGCCTTTGAAGCTGTAGTGTAGGGATGCGTTCTTCTTGAACGTCGGGAGTCACCAGTGTGGCGTCGCGGGATCTGGTTAATGTTTCTTTGATTCGGCCTTGTGTCAGACTTAACCGAACTCCCTACAACTTACAAGTTTTATGCAGAATAATATTGATCAGAATTATTATCAGAAGGTTTTTATCAAAAGGTTAATTGTTGGCAGTTTGGAATGTGTAGAATTTGTGCAATAATAAAATATACATTTTTCATGTTAAAATAGACATTTATGAATAGAAAACATAGCACGAGTTGTAGGAGTTAATATTCAATTAGAAACATTATTAAGAGTAGAGTTCGTACAAAATGTTCTAGTAGAAATTGTTGAAATAGATAAGGAGAAAGAGAAAAAGAAAGAGGACAATGTCGGAGTTGACCTGAAGTTGAAAGTTACATTTTAGTGTTGTCTTTCTCGCTGCTTTCATCTCTCTGACTTGACTGAATTTGATGAAGTCCATTTATTGTAATCTAGATATTTTGGCGCTTACACGCGAAGTCCTTTTGGTCTTGCAAGTGGCTCCCATTCATCAAAAATCAGTTTAACACCTACTTGCGAAATCTGGTTTCGACTTTTTCTTTAAGCAGATGGCCAATATTTTTTCTGTTTGGAAAAAACCAGGATTTCACACGTCGTTGTGAAATTTTGTAAAAGTGAAGAAGAGAGTTGATTTTAATTAATTTTTTTATCCACTACAAAGCCAATGGCGATTTTTTTTAAATAACTTTACTCTTTACTATTTCAAGATACTTTTGTGTAATTTTGGTAAATATATCTGTTAAAATGAGATGTCAGTGGTATTTTCATTTTCGCATAGTTTAGACGACACTTGATCCATCTCACCCTGCTATAGACAGATAGTAAATAATATAAAAATAATGAAACATAAGTCGAGTTTGTTCTGTGGGGTCTGCCTTCTCTAGAGATGCACGAAGCAGTCGGTGTCACAAATTGAGATTTACTGAATAAAAATTACATGAAATAAAATAAATTTCAAAAAAATTAAATCAAGCAAAACAAACCCTACATCACACACACACACGCACATACACAAATACACACGATGAATAAAATAAGATTAAATGAAGATAAATTTATGTTTCTTTTTTCTTTAAGTCAAAGAACACCTTTCAGATCCTGAGCTATCTTTCATCTCTTGTGAGCATGCGTCAGAATTTTTCATTTAGTTTTTATAATTATTTTTAGATAATGGCGATTCGCTCTTGAGCAGAACTGTTATCTAAGATATTCTTGCAATTAGAGGGAGGGCGCGAGAGAAAGCGAGTGAGCAGAAAGAGAGAGAGAGAGAGAGAAAGAGAGAGGCAGTCAGAAAGAAACAGAAATTGATAGTCAGAGACAGACAAAGAGAAAGAAACACAGGAATACAAAAAGAGGAGAGAGGTAGAGAAAATGATATAATGAGGTAAAGGTAAAGAGATGGAGAGAGGCAGGAAGAGACAGAGAGACAAAATATACAGCGCTATATTGAGAAAAGAGATAGTGAGAGTGGAAGAGACAAAGAGAAGGGGAGAGAGAAGGTAAAATATAGAGAGGGACTGAAATAGATATAAAAAGAAAGAGTGAACAGAGAGAGAGAGAGAGAGAGAGAGAGAGAGACATATAAATATATTCTAAGCTTTCGGCTCTCATGAGCTATCTTCAGAAAGGTTACAGGGACGTTAGAACCAGTTTAATAAAAAAAATTATCTAAATGTTAAACAATCTTTGTCTTTATTTTAACTTGAAATTAAAGCCAAAATACAATGTTTGGAACGGCTCATGATTAAACATAATAGACATTCATTGTCTGTTATATTTTACAGTATATGTTTAGAAAAGTATCTGCTGCCTCAATACACTAAATCTCTATATATAAAAGGCAATCTGTGAGTCTGTGTGTGACTGTTTCCTATGCACGCCTACATTTTTTAAGCTACGCCATTCAAACTTTCTAGGGACACATATCTACAGGTCGACACATACTTTTTGAGTTTAAGTTCAGCAATTTTCTCTTTCGCATTTTTTGGTCAATGGTGCAGATTGTTTACATTTGCTCCGTAAAACATCTAAGATCTGAGATGGTTGCTAGATTACTGCGTTTTAAAAATTCATTTAGTCAACAAAAAATCTGAATATTTTCCCCCGTAATTTTGAAACAATAGAAATATTAAAAAATGTAAGCGTGCATAGGGAACAGTCACACACAGACACACAGATTGCCTTTTATATATATAGATTATATTTTAAGTGTCTGAAGCGAATTTAAACGAAATAGTTTCATCCGATGAAGAAATTAAAATGTTCTGAGTTGCACGGGCAACGCCAGGCTATGATGCTAGTATATATATATATATACAGTGAGATAGAAGGAGAGAAAGAAGGAAAGGAGAAGGAGAGAGAGGAAGTGAGAGATAGGGAAAAGGAAGAGACAGAGGAAGAGAGATAGAGAAAGAGAGTGAGAAGTCGAGCGACATAGAAAGAAAGAAAGAGGCAGAGAGAGAGAGAGAGAGAGAGTGAGAGAGATATGGCGAAATTCTCCCTCTTTCGCCTTCTCCATATATGTATCTCACTCGCTTTCTATCTCTGTTTGTCTCTCAGCATCTTTTTATCTTTATATATATATGAAAGAGGTAGCGAGAAAGAGAGTATTATGAAAGAGAGAGAGAGAGAGAGAAACAGAGAGAAAAAAGGTAGGCAGAGAGTCGTAGCGACGCACACTCTCACACACAGACACACACACGTATATCTATCTACAGCTATATATATATATATGAAGAGATAAAGGTGTGAATTAAAGCAGACGCAAAAACGAATCAAATAACATCAGGCAAAATAAAAAAGAATGGAAGAGCGACAAAAAGTCAGTATTGTTCGCACTTAAACATCTGATCATCAAAGAAAATGGGACCTAACTTTACTTCAAAGTTTAGTTTAATATGGTAAACTGACAACCAAAAAACAGAATAAATATACCAAGCCGTTCTTTTAAATATTTAAAATCTGCGTTCAAAAACTTTTGCGCAATTATCAACAACTTGAGCAGATGAAAAAAGTGATAATTCCGACATTTTCTTATTTAGTACAGATATTTACAAAAAATTAGCTCAAGATCATCGTGATAAGAAGATTGTATAGCACCAATCTTCCAAGTGTGAGATTTTTGTCACTATCTAATATCAGGATTTTAAATCTTGGCTTTCATGAAGTATTACCACTTATGGAATTCTGTAAATTTACAGAAAGATGCTGAGAATACCATGGACCGAACATGTGAGCAACGATGAGGTTTTAGAGAGGGTGGAAACGAAAAGGAAACTGATATTTAACATCTTGAATAGGTAGCTGAAGTTTCTGGGACATTCATTTGGAGAATCTGATACTCACGAGACGGATCAGTCAGTCAGTTAAGTACCATACGTGATACACGCTTTGGGCGATCATGTCTAGAAAGAGACATGACTGACTGGGTAGAAGATTATCCCGCAGTAGGTTGCCATTGCTTTCTACGGTAGACTGGTTGCCAGCCAAGGCTATAGAATCCAATCTGTCTTATTATTTAACCCTTAACTGGAGGGATGAGACGGATTAATACCTTTCCCAAACGTATTTGTGCGTAAGTGAATACAAGGAATTCAACTGGAATTCGAACTCGGCTCCCCGATTTGTAGTTTCGAGTCGATATCCACTGCACCATAACGTACACCCGAAAATTATATACTTAAATATCTTTATATCTCTATTTAAAAAAACAAACAGGTTTCTCATGTCCAGTAGCAGTTATTGCTCTTTCTAAAATTGATTAAGGTTTTCTATTAAGCCTTCTATTTGTCGTGGTGTGGAATGTTAACGTTTTGATTATGTTCTTTTTTTGCACTCAGATTTACATGTGCCATCTATTTTAGTTGTTTCAGCTGTTGGTAGTCTTCAAGTGATGTAGTTTCTCTTATTTGGTGCAGTTCTTTGTTTGTGATTCTGTAGTGCAAGTCCACAAGATTCAAAGCAAGTTAGTCTTTGCTAAGGCGCTCAGGTTTTACTCGCTCAAAGCCATTTTTTCCCCCTTTGATCTTAGGAAGCTGTTGCATACAACTGACAGTTTGGATATTTCTGAGCGGGTTTGGCGCCATGCAGGACATCCATCGTATTTACTTGTCTTCCTACGGTAAGAAGATGTGACACAAGGTTGCTATGCATGACATCCACATGAAAATGTCGATCTGACGAGGCTATTTAACCCATTAGTTCCCAAATTTTATTTTTCTTGAATTTTTTTACCAAAAAAAATCTTTAATTTGTACAAATTTATTTAATACTAAACATATAAAAGAATTCATTGCATTATTCTAAGAAAAAGATAACTTTTTAGTTTGGTCCTTATTTTAGGACCAAACTTATAGAGCATGGTATATTTGAGCAAAATTACTTTCATACATTTTCTTGGCTTTATAGGACAGTTAGAACATTCATGTATACTATATAGAAATATAAGTTTGATATAAGTACTACTTAGCAGCGGATGTGCGTTGTGGTGCATTGGATATCGGCTCGGAACGAGAAATCGGGGAGCCGAGATCGAATTCCAGCCGAATTCATTGTATTCACTTACGCGCAAATACCTCTGGGAAATGTATTAATCCGTCTATTCCTTCCAGTTATGGGTTAAATAACAGGACATATTGGGTTCTATAGCCTTGGTCGGCAACTAGTCTACCGCAGAAAGCAATGGCAACCTACTGCGGGATAATCATCTGCCCAGTCAGTCATGTCTCTTTCGAGACATGATCGCCCAAGCGTGTATCACGTATGGCTCTTAACTGACTACTTACCAAAAAAGTTTTTGTTTGAATGATGAAACTTAGTGTATCAAGAATTTCACTCTATACTGAAAACTGAAACATCAGTGTTGCCAATATACATCAAACAGTGATATATTTGAAAGACATTTCATTCTTTATGACTAACCAAAGATATATCTGAAAAATGCAGGAGTTGCTGAAATATGGTGAATTATCCTTCTGGTCCTAAAAAAACAGGACCATGCGCATTAATGGGTTAAGAACATTTTTCGAGTTTTCTTGGTAATGTTTTTGTTGTGTAGCAATTTGCGGTGTTGGTCGAAACTACATCTGCACCTTTTCTATGTTCAATTTCTTTGTTATCGCTGATCGATACGACGAGGTAGAACAATAAAACGGGTATCAAACTGAAGTAAATATACATTATTCTCTTCTCCTCATCATTTATCCATCACACCCAGATGGTGCATAGGGCAGCAAATTTTTGTTGCCGTTTCTGTAACAAACTGTTTTTTATGGGGCAGGGTTGTTAGCCCCGCACCCAACCCCTAAACCCCAAACCTGGAGGACCGGTAGACCATTCTTGGTCCTTACGTTTACAGTACCTGGTATTGCCAAACGGTCACCCATTTAAGTACTGACCAGGCTCGATGTTGCTTAACTTCGTTGATCGGACAGGAACCGGTGTATTCAACACGATATAGACGTAGACCTTTTCCTCATCGCTCTCAGTGAAACATAGGCCATAAACGACCCCTCCTCATCATCCTATGTTCTGGTCTGGTTCGTTGTCGTCGATGATTGTGAAACTAGTCTTTTACAGGTAGGGGTGTTGATCCTACGAAATCCCCTTTATCCTCTAGGCAAGGTGGCCCACCGCCAGGATACTTTAGATTTCAGAGTTTTTCCTTCCCAGACCGGTTGCCACTATTTACCCATAGATGGGGGAGAAAAGATGAAATATTTATCTTTCTCAAGGGTATTAGCACGTAAGCGAATGCAATGAACTCGACTGGAATTCGAAACCAGCTCTCCGATTCCTTAATCCGAGCTGCTATCCATTACTCCATCATGTTGTTTATTTTATTACAAATTAAATAAACATATATATTCAAACAGTTGGATGTGCGTGGTGGTGCAGTGGATATCGACTCGGAACGACAACTCGGTGTTCGAATACCAGTTGAATTCCTTGCATTCACTTTGGCATAAATACCATTAGGAAAGGTATTAATCCGTCACTTCCCTCCAGTTATGGGTTAAATAACAGGAAAGATTGGGTTCTATAGCCTTGGCTGGCAACCAGTCTACCTCAGAAAGTAATGGGAACCTACTGCTGGATAATCTTCTGCCCAGTCAGTCAAGCGTGTATCACGTATGTTCTATACGTGATACACTGATTGACTAAATTTAACTGATTGACTAAATTTAATAGTTGGAAACATAATTAAATCTTTTACTGGGCATAAAAAGGGGATTCTGTTTTCTATTGTTATGAAGTAAAAAAATGATCCCCAACTTATTTTACTTAATATAATAATGTAATATAATCTATCTCTTCTCCCTCTAGCTATGAGTTGAATGGCAGGACAGATTGGGTTCTATAGCCTTGGCTGGCAACCAGTCTACCGCAGAAAGTAATGGCAACCTAATGCGGAATATTCTTCAGCCCAGTCAGTTATGTCTCGAAAGAGACATGATCGCCCAAAGCGTGTATCACGTATAGAACTTAACTGATTGACTAAATTTAATAGTTGGAAACATAAATCTTTTACTGGGCATAAAATGGGGGATCTGTTTTCTATTGCTATGAAGTAATAAACTGATCCCCAACTTATTTTACTTAATATAATAATGTAATATAATCTATCTCTTCTCCCTCTAGCTATGAGTTGAATGGCAGGACAGATTGGGTTCTATAGCCTTGGCTGGCAACCAGTCTACCGCAGAAAGTAATGGGAACCTACTGCTGGATAATCTTCTGCCCAGTCAGTCAAGCGTGTATCACGTATAGAACTTAACTGACAAACTGAATATAATAGCTGGAAGCATAATTAAAATTTCTACTGGGAATAATGTGTGGGATCGGTTTTATATTGGTCTGAAGTAATAAACTGATCCCTCACTAATAATAATGTAATAATGCAATATAATCTCTCTTCTCCCTCCAGTTATGAGTTAAATTGCCGGACAAATTGGGTTCTATAGCCTTGGCTGGCAACCAGTCTACCGCAGAAAGTAATGGCAACCTACTGCGGGATAAACTTCTGCGCAGTTAGTCATGTCTCTTTTGAGACATGATCGCCCAAGCGTGTATCACGTATGGCACTTTACTGACTGACTGATACTCAAATATGTTTCTTTTTTCCACTATTAGAAACGTCACGAAGCCGGAGACCTTACTTATCGGCGCTCTTAATGTCCCTATTCATTTGTGCCTCTTAAATGCGTTTTCGCTCTAATTACTTATTTTGTATACTTACGTATTTCCTTCCTGGAGTCAGTATTTCCCTTTCCATGTAATAAGCCTTTCCTCTTGTTGATTCTTTTTTTATTTCGGGTGTGCCTGCAGGGTCACGACAACTTGCAAATTTGTCACGCAAACAGTTTGCTTTGGTGGTTGAGTTCAGTCCTATTTTGGTTAAATATTAGTAAAAACAAAAACCCCGCTCCACATAAACCCTTTGCGTTTGTTTTAAAAGCAATTTACAATACATAATGAAGTTGCAATTTTATTTTGTATTTACGATGGTCATTCCATAAATAAGGTGAATTTTTCGGTATAAGGACTTCTACGAGGGTCATTCAATAAATAAGGTGAATGTTTCGGTATAAGGACTTCTACGAGGGTCATTCAATAAATAAGGTGAATTTTTCGGTATAAGGACTTCTACGAGGGTCATTCAATAAATAAGTTTAATTTTTTGGTATAAGGACTTCTACGAGGGTCATTCAATAAATAAGGTGAATTTTTCGGTATAAGGACTTCTACGAGGGTCATTCAATAAATAAGTTAAATTTTTTGGTATAAGGATTTCTAACACAGATAGAAGCTTACTTTAAAAAATGTTTTTCCTTTACTTCTTTTTCAAAGGGATTTAACTTTTTTTACAGATTGAAAAGAACTTTGAGAGTTTTGGATATTTCTAATACAGATAGAAGCTTACCTTTTCTTTTATTTTTCAACGTAGTCTCCTAGCATTGTCACACACTTTTCTTGTCTGTGCACAAGCTTCCGCATTCCCTCAGCATAAAAATCTTTGGACTGATGTCTCAGCCAATCGCTCACAGCACTTTTGACTTCATCACCACTTTCAAACGTCGTGCCTCTCGTGAACGTTTTCAAGGGACTAAACAGGTGAAAGTCTGAAGGGGCAAGGTCTGGGCTGTAAGGGAGCAGTTTCCAGACCAGCTTGTTGATGGTCTGCACCGTTTGGGCTACAGTGTGAGGCCTTGCATTGTCTTGTTGAGCAGGCAAGGTCATCATGGACCTCACTTTTGTAGGCTTCCCAGGCTTGTCTTCATCCTCAACACTGCTCCGTTCTTCTTAAAACAATTTAGCCCACATGTAGACATTTTTCTTTGCTGAAACATGTGGCATCATACACAGTTGACATACTCCTATGAACTTCAACTGGTTTGCGCCCTTCAGCAACCAAAAACTTGATCACTGACCTCTGTTCAATCCTGGAGCATGCTTCTTGGTCGGCCATCTTTGTCAATCTTCAAAACGCTCAAAGTTTTTTTCAATCTGTAAAAAAAAAAAATAAATAAATATAAATCCCCTTGAAAAAGAAGTGAAGGAAATTTTTTTAAAATAAAGTAAGCTTCAATCTGTATTAGAAGTCCTTGTACCGAAAGACTCACCTTATTTATTGAATGACCCTCGTAGAAGTCATTATACCGAAAAGTTCACCTTATTTATTGAATGACACTCGTAGAAGTCATTATACCGAAAAGTTCACCTTATTTATTGAATGACACTCGTAGAAGTCATTACACCGAAAAGTTCACCATATTTATTGAATGATACTCGTAAATACAAAAAATAAGTTTTATTGTTCTGTTGAGTTTCATAGTTAACACATTCCGTGGAAAATTTTAGTAATAGCTTAAAACGGTGTATTTATTTTTCAAAGTAATAACTTTATATTTTTTTATTAATTATTGATTAATAATAATTACATTTCTTTCGGTCGGAAAACAAATGAAAAGCAAAAAATGCCTTAATGCAAATATATCCTGACTTAAAGTAAGAAAATAAATTATTCTACGATATCAATATATAAATATTTTACTTCTTTACATTAAAAGATAAATTTATTCCATAAAATGTACATTGAATAAAAAACCGATACTTAAAACTAAAGACTGTAAAAGAAGGTTTATGGTTCCACAGTTAACATATTGTGTAGAAATTTGGAGTAATAGCCTAAAACAGCTCTAGTATTTTCAAAATAATAAATATATTTTATTCTATACACTTATTTCATCCTCCCAATTATTTCAAAATACGAAACAGCATGAAACCAGCATGCATCTATTTATTTACTAGCAGTATAGCCCAGCGTTGCTCGGGTGTAATGAAAGCTTTAAAACTAATCCATGGTCATGGAGATCAGACTCTTTGGACGTTGGTACGAAAGACTAAATAGCAATAGTTGTTTCCAGTTAAAGCGAAACCGTAGATTGAAAGAAAAATGAATGGATGTAAGTTAAATTTTGATTTCCTGGTATCGATATCAAATAAGTTCTTTTCGTCGTAAACTGAATTTTGAATGCTTAATAAGTCCTCTGAGTAAATGATATCATGGTTGAGACTAAGAACTACAATTATACCTACTTAGAGCCAAAGCCGAAGCAAAAACTAAAATAAAAGGGCTGAAAAAATACAGACATACAAACAGATAAACAGACACACACACACAAACATCTTGCCTTATATATATATATATATATATATATATATATATATATACTATCGATTTTCTGCACCATTGTAAGAACTGCAACCTTGAAACTTCTGAATATCGTTTCTTATGTCTTTGTCTATGAGTGTATCAAATTTGATTAAAATTGGACCACTCCTTCTATAACCCGATTTTTTCGATTATCGATTTTCGATATTTATCGGGGGTACTTCGACACAAAAACTAGCTAAGAACACTTGCAGACGCTTATAGTACAACTGTATAAATTTTCAAGAAAATCGGTTCAGCCGTTTCGGAGTCTATAGGTAACGGACACACATACAGACAGACAGACACACACACACAGACTAAGTTCCATTTATAAATAAGTTTAGATTTACCACCAATCATGTGACAGATATAATCTTTTTACCTTTCAAATAATTTTTTCTGAAAAAGTTTTATTGTGGTGTAGTTGATTGTATAAATATTTGTTTCTTATGCATATTTAAATTTATTAAACAGTATTATAATGTATTATGAATGCTTATTATTTTTCACACTCATTATATTTCAGCCCGAGCAAGACCGCCAGGCGAGACCACCACTAGTACGAGGAGAATCTCTAACGTGGTTGATACTGACTTGGCAGACCGGCTGCAACCACTCTTGGATAGAACCTTGAGCGACAACCGCGTTTTTGTTAAGGGATCTGGAATCGCAGAAGTTTAAAACGACCTTAATTTAACAATTTGTTTGAAGCGATTGGATCAAACAATCATCCCATAATACTGTGGACTTGCAACGTGCGTAGAAGGCCAGCATGCTAAACCCTGTTAAACACTTTCGAGAGATATAGAGCCAAAAACTCGAGATCGCTATTATAATCATGAGAATGGTATATACAGTACTGTGCAAAAGTATTAGGACAAGAACTATTTTATTTTTTATGAGGCATATTGACAGAAAATAAACAATTTAATTAAAGTAATTTTATTTGATTTTCTCAACAAATGCTTTAACAAGAAAAAAAAATACTTGTTACAAAATAAATCTAATATTTAGTGTGATAACCTTTCGCTTTGAAATAATAAAAGAATTGCGACAATTTACCAATCGCACCTAGTGTGTATATATATATATATATATATATATATGCAAACACACATACATAGTACTGTGCAAAAGTATTAGGACAAAAATTATTTCATCTTCGGCATATTTACAGAAAATAAACAATTTAATTAAAGTCATTTTATTTGATTTATTCAACAAATGCTTTAACAAGCAAAAAATACTTGTTAAAAAATAAATTTAATATTTCGTATAATAGATTCTTGCTTTGATCACAGCCTTCATTCTGTCAGGCATTGACATCACAAGCTTCTTCAATGTATCGAATGATATCTCCTGCCCAGCAGCTTGTATTTGTTCGCAAAGTGTGTCTTGCGAAGTAACATTAGATTTATCAAATTTTTTATCCATAATATCCCATAGACGTTCAAAAGGATTGAGATCAGGGCTTTGTGGGGTTCAATTCCAATTCCGAAGCCTTCCTTCATCTTCCTTTTTAGTTAAATAATCCATATTTATTAGCAATTTACTTGGCTTTTCACCCTGTATTTGAATTTCAGTGAAATTATTAGAAAAACCACCCCTGACCTAATACTTTTGCACATTACCGGTAGTGTGCAAAAGTGTTAGGACAGGGGTGCTTTTAAACTTTATTTTGATGCCTCATAAAAGATAAAATAGTTCTTGTTCTAATACTTTTGCACAGTACTGTATGTTCTGGATGTGCGTTGTGGTGCATTGGATATCGGCTCGGAACGAGAAATTGGGGAGCCGAGTTCGAATTACAGCCGAATTCATTACATTCACTTACGCGCAAATACCGTTGGGAAAGGTATTAATCCGTCTATTCCTTCCAGTTATGGGTTAAATAACAGGACAGATTGGGTTCTATAGCCTTGGCTGGCAACCAGTCTACCGCAGAAAGCAATGGCAACCTACTGCGGGATAATCTTCTATCCAGTCAGTCATGTCTCTTTCGAGACATGATCGCCCAAAGCGTGTATCACGTATGCCACTTAACTGACTGAATGAAGATAATAGTTGGAAACATAAAAAAAGCTTCTACTGGGTAAAAAGAGGGGGATCAGTTTTCTATTGTTATTAAGTAATAAACTGATCCCCCACTAATTTCTATTTATTATTACAATCCGTCTCTTCTCCGTTCAGCTATAGTTCAAAGAGCAGGATAAAAAAATCTTCTGTCCAGTCAGTCATGTCTCGAAAGAGATGATCGCCCAAGCGTGTATCACGTATGGCACTTAACTGACTGACTGACTGTATGTTCTGTGATGGCTATTAGCACCTCAGTGCTAGATCTAGCAAAGCGGAAACAATATCGTTTTTCAGAGAATCAGCCGTGAGAGGTGAGATTCTTAACCCCTTCAGCATTGATTAGAGCCGGAAAACGGTAAAGGGCTAATAGGGCAACAGTTAGAGGGATTAGATAGTTCACCAGAGTTTTCAAAATCTGGAATTACAGATAAGGAATCCCAACAAGCTGAAAAGCAGGAAACAGAGAGGCAATAGTTGTCGAGTTTGGAGAGGATTGGAACCAAGCCAGGGGCACCTTTCGTTGGAACACGGCTGAGACTCCATTACATCCGCTTACCTTATGGGACTCTTAGAAATTATGTCCGAAACCAGAGGCGGGTTTATGCACATATCAATCAGTAGACCCCCTGTTCTAGGTGGGAAATCCCGTGTGAGTACTCCAGACGAGTCATGCTGAGTTGGAAAAGTGTTATAGGGAAACACACCTATTCCTCAGATAATGGACTCTCCCTCCTATATTAATAAGAGTTAACAGGAAATTCTTAGGAGTTCTTGGGAAGTTCATAGGAGTTCTTTAGAGTTATATTGGAGTTCAGTAAAACTACTAGGCAGGTGATATTAGTCGGCAGTTAGCCGAATACTAAGGAGTCAGCTTTCAGTGGAAGATTATCAAGTTCCTAACATTTTGGGTGCGTTAAGTCGATTAGCAACCGACATAGCACGATTGTAACCTTCAGTGCGAAAACTACTCCACAACACAAAGAAATTGTGAGCCCAGCATTCAATCTTGTCTTCTGTAGATGTGAGAACATCGAATTGACTGAATAGAGGAGGGATTGAGGGTTGGCTGTTGTTCAGCCCAGTCTTACAGAATGTTGTGACGTGGCTCAACCACCCATATTGTTGCGATCTACTGCGGACTATTATATTGTATCTACCGAATAAGATATTATTTTATCATCTGTGTACTGTTTACCACCTCGAAAATACAACACAATTTTTATTGAAGTTTATGATCAATCGTTTCTTCTCAGTTTCTCTTGCTACTTCATTAGGAGGGCCTGTATTTTCCTTTTCGTATCTGTTGTCAGAATTGTATTATCAGCGTACCTTATATTAATAAATTAAATTCAATAAGATTCAAATCATGGGGTAGCAGAGAAGATTTGGCAATCCCTATTTGATGTGGAACGAGTATCTAGCATTGTTCGGCAGTTGAAGGAGGAAGTTAGTGTGAGTTGAGGACTACTGTTAACCTGCGTGTTACTTGCTAACTCAATCACCCATATTGTTGCGATCTACTACGGATATTGTATCTACCAAATAAGTTATTATTTTATCATCTGTGTATTGTTTATCATCTCGACGATACAACAGACTGGCGACGAAGACGAGATATTGTGACGTGGCTCGATCACGTGACCGGGTTCACTTATATATAGAAAGAGTGAGTCGGTTGAAGGAATAAGTTAGAGTGTGATGAGGGCTACTGTTAACCTGCGTGTTACTTGCTAAATCAACCACCCATATTGTTGCGATCTACTACGGATATTGTATCTACCAAATAAGATATTATTCTATCATCTGTGTATTGTTTACCACCTCGACGATACAACACAGAGCCGCCAGTAATCACTAGAAACGAACCTTCGAGATGCTGTACTTTGTTTCATTCTATCAGCAAACAATAATTTGGCTTCATTTAGGACAAAGCTTACGGCCATATCATGTTGAATACACCGGTTCTCGCTCGATTACCGATGTTAAGCAACGTTGAACCTTGTCAGTACTTAGATGGGTGACCGCTTAGGAATACCAAGTGCTGTAAGCGTGTAGTGACGGATGTGCGTTGTGGTGCAGTGGATATCGGCTCGGAAAGAGAAATCGTTGAGTAGAGTTCGAATTCCAGTTGAATACCCGGCATTCACTTAAGCACTGGTACCCTTGGGAAAGGTATTAATCCGTCCCTTCCTTCCAGTTATGGGTTAAATAACAGAGTAGGACTTCGGGACCCTGCCCTTAAAAACAAATCTTAATGAATCTTGATACTCGAAAAGAAAAAAAAGTATTACTAGACACAAAACTTATATAAAAAAACAACAATAAATTGTTGAAAGAAAAAGGTATTACCAGCAATAAATAAATAAATTTTAGTTGACAATAAATGACCCGCCGTCATGTAGGACACGCTTGAAATTCATTACCAGCAGAGACAAAGAGACGTCTGTTGTAATCAGACGTGTCATCTCGGTACAGCCGGAAGAAGTGATTCATGTGGGCAACAGCGGCCGAGTATGTAGGTGAGAACCATAAAGATGAACAAGATTTGACTTGAAATTTCCCTGTTGGATTAAAAACATCGATGCCGACTTTCAAACAGGAGGAGACATCAGAAGCATATTTTTCAAAGGGAAAGTATAAACATCGTTCCAAGGAACGTTATGAAGGGAATCACGGAAAGAGTCCCAATCCACACGTTGATAGCACAAATGTATTTTTTCAAGTTCAAAACTACTTTAATTTGACGATTTGATAGGAACGATTGGATTAAACAATCATCTCATAATACCGTGGACTTGAAACGTGCGTAGAAGGCAGGCATGCTAAAACCTGTCAAACACTTTCTAGATATATAGAGCCACAACTCGATCGTAGAAGGTCATCTCTTTCCTCCTTTCCACCAGGAGAGAGGAAAGAGATGTTTACAGACACCACTGCGTGATCAGTGTTTCCTTGAGAGCAGAGCTGCATTGTATGACATGAGTCTAGGATAGAGGTAAAGAAGTGATCTAGGAGAGAAGTGTGTCCTTCAAAATTACTGGGAAACGCGTGGGAAAGTTCACTTTTGTGAGAGATTAAGTGATTGAGAAGTTCAGGCTTTTGGATGCCAGCGAGGTCAGTAACAAAGTAATTAAGCCGCTTGGTATGATGGACAATAAAGTCAGTGAACATTAATGTATTTTCAAACGGATAAAGAATAATAGCCTTGTTTATGTTGTCAGAGATACTATTTAGCACGCAACAATCATGAGAGGAAGCGGAGCGGTTGAGAAAGAAGACATAGTTGATTGAGTTTAGTAGAGACAAACGGGGACACATGCAAAAATGATCTGAATATTCAAGACATAGATCCCTATACAGTGGAAGATGTTCGCTGACATAAACTTTCAGTCCATGCTAAAGAGAGGAAAGGAGCCAGGAATCAAGAAATCAAAGGAAAGGATTTCATTATTGCCAGCCTTTCACTACCTTGTTATTTCAATAACAAATGAACTTCATGTTTTTGTTCCGACATTTACAGCCGGGACATTTATACATTCTTGTAAGTGAATCTTATTCTTCAATCTGCAGCCTTTTTTCCCATATGCGCAATATTAAAAACCTTTCGTTACACTATCGCTATTTCCATTACATATGTCTTGATGAGCTCTATTCTTCAGTTCCACCGGTTCAGACCCTTATAACGAGGGCATTTAAGGTCTCGTGAGTGAAGTCATTCTCTAATCTGCAGCCTATTTCCCAATAGGCACAACATGGCAGACCACTCACCACTCTGTTACTATTTCCATGGAAAATGCTCACATGAGTTCCATTCTTTAGTCCCACTAGTTCAGACCTTTACAGCGAGGACATTTACACAGCCTTGTCAGTGAAGTCATTGTCTAATCTGCAGCCTATTTCCCAATAGGTACAACATGGCAGACCACTCACCACTCTGTTACTATTTCCATGGAAAATGCTCACATGAGTTCCATTCTTTAGTCCCACTAGTTCAGACCTTTACAGCGAGGACATTTACACAGTCTTGTCAGTGAAGTCATTGTCTAATCTGCAGCCTATTTCCCAATAGGTACAACATGGCAGACCACTCACCACTCTGTTACTATTTCCATGGAAAATGCTCACATGAGTTCCATTCTTTAGTCCCACTAGTTCAGACCTTTACAGCGAGGACATTTACACAGTCTTGTCAGTGAAGTCATTGTCTAATCTGCAGCCTATTTCCCAATAGGTACAACATGGTAGACCACTCACCACTCTATTACTATTTCCATGGAAAATGCTCACATGAGTTCCATTCTTTAGTCCCACTAGTTCAGACCTTTACAGCGAGGACATTTACACAGCCTTGTCAGTGAAGTCATTGTCTAATCTGCAGCCTATTTCCCAATAGGTACAACATGGCAGACCACTCACCACTCTGTTACTATTTCCATGGAAAATGCTCACATGAGTTCCATTCTTTAGTCCCACTAGTTCAGACCTTTACAGCGAGGACATTTACACAGTCTTGTCAGTGAAGTCATTGTCTAATCTGCAGCCTATTTCCCAATAGGTACAACATGGCAGACCACTCACCACTCTGTTACTATTTCCATGGAAAATGCTCACATGAGTTCCATTCTTTAGTCCCACTAGTTCAGACCTTTACAGCGAGGACATTTACACAGCCTTGTCAGTGAAGTCATTGTCTAATCTGCAGCCTATTTCCCAATAGGTACAACATGGCAGACCACTCACCACTCTGTTACTATTTCCATGGAAAATGCTCACATGAGTTCCATTCTTTAGTCCCACTAGTTCAGACCTTTACAGCGAGGACATTTACACAGTCTCGTGAGTGAAGTCATTCTCTAATCTGCAGCCTATTTCCCAATAGGTACAACATGGCAGACCACTCACCACTCTGTTACTATTTCCATGGAAAATGCTCACATGAGTTCCATTCTTTAGTCCCACTAGTTCAGACCTTTACAGCGAGGACATTTACACAGCCTTGTCAGTGAAGTCATTGTCTAATCTGCAGCCTATTTCCCAATAGGTACAACATGGCAGACCACTCACCACTCTGTTACTATTTCCATGGAAAATGCTCACATGAGTTCCATTCTTTAGTCCCACTAGTTCAGACCTTTACAGCGAGGACATTTACACAGCCTTGTCAGTGAAGTCATTGTCTAATCTGCAGCCTATTTCCCAATAGGTACAACATGGCAGACCACTCACCACTCTGTTACTATTTCCATGGCAAATGCTCACATGAGTTCTATTTTTTAGTCCCAGCAGTTCAGACTTTACAGTTAGGACGCTCCACGGAGTCGAAACTCCCTTATTTCCCCGGTATTTTAAATGTAGAAAGAAATTTATCCTCATCATTGCTACTTTGTGGAATAGTCTCCCATATGGACGTTTCTCGAAACATTTTGTGACATCTTCAATTCAAGAGGCAATCGTTATTGATTCTCCATATCCTCTTCATACTCCCTTCTTATTCCTTTTCATTCATATTCAGTCAGTTAAGTGCCATACGTGATACACGCTTTGGGCGATCATGTCTCGAAAGAGACATGACTAACTGGGCAGAAGATTATCCCGCAGTAGGTTGCCATTGCTTTCTGCGGTAGACTGGTTGCTAACCAAGGCTATAGAACCCAATCTGTCCTGCTATTTAACCAATAACTGGAGGGAATAGACGGATTAATAACTTTCCCAACGGTATTTGCGCGTAAGTGAATACAATAGATTCAACTGGAATTCGAACTCGGCTCCCCGGCTTCTCGTTCCGAGCCGATATCCACTGTACCACAACGCATTACCCATCTTATTCGCCATAACCATTTAACATTAACCCTCTATCGTGAGAGTCTCACATGCCTTGTATTTAGAGAAATTAATATTAATATTGTTAGTTGGTTGATTTTGTTTAACGGAACATAGGTTATTTAATGCCGGAATCTAAGTATTTTGTACGTAATTTTAATCTTGGTGATAAAAATGGTTGAGTCTTTCCAATTAACTCATAGCTTGGGGGGGGGGGGGGCGGGGAGAAGAGATGGATTTATTCCTTTCGCTAGGATATTTTCGCGTAAGGGAATCTAATGAACCAACTGGAATTGAAACTCTGCTCTCCTATTAACGATTCCGAAACATTATCCACCAGACCACCCACAAAACCAAGCTTATAGCAACTGGTATACTCAATCGGTAAGTCATCTAGGTTCAACGTTGGTTATCTTTGGCGATTAAACGGGAATATGGTACTATTGCTTTGAAGAGACTTCACGTTCCCCATTATGCAGTAATAACCACCACAAATCATGTGTACAGGTTTGAGTTTGAGTTTTGTTTAACGGCATATCAACACCTCTGTGGGTTATTTAATGCTAAAAAGGTGGGGTTTTAAGGTATTTTTCACTGTTCGGTTATAGTGAGAAGGTTGATTAAGTTAGATTTTGATAATTTTTTATTTTATGTTAGAAAACTGAAGCTGTCTTCTAGTTTTGTATTAAAAAATGCTGGTGATTTTTTTCTCCAAAAATGTATATCTAAATCTATCTAAACTTATTTATAAATGGAACTTTGTCTGTGTGGGTGCGTGTGTGTCTGTGTGTGTGTGTGTGTGTATCCGTTACCTATAGACTGCGAAACGGCTGAACCGATTTTCTTGAAAATTTATACAGTTGCACTATAAGCGTCTGCGAGTGTTCTTAGCTAGGTTTTGTGTCGAGGTGCCACCAATAAATATCAAAAATCGATAATCAAATAAATCGGGTTATAGAAGGAGTGGTCCGATTTTAATCAAATTTGATACACTCATAGACAAAGACATAAGAAACGATATTCAGAAGTTTCAAGGTTGCAGTTCTTACAATAGTGCAGAAGATCGATAGTATATATATATATATATATATATATATATATATATATATATATAAAAGGCAAGATGTTTGTGTGTGTGTCTGTTTATCTGCCTGCAAGTCTGCATTTTTTCAGCCCTTTTATTTTAGTTTTTGCTTCGGGTTTGGTTCTAAGTAGGTATAATTGTAGTTCTTAGTCTCAGCCATGATACCATTTACTCAGAGGACTTATTCAGCCTTCAAAATTCAGTTTATGACGAAAAAAACTTATTTGATATCGATAGCAGGAAATCAAAATTTGACTTACATCCATTCATTTTTCTTTCAGTTTACGGTTTCGCTTTAACTGGAAACAACTGTTGCTTTTTAGTCTTTCGTGCCAACGTCCAAAGAGTCTGAGCTCCAGGACCATGGATTAGTTTTAAAGCTTTCATTACACCCGATCAACGCCGGGCTATACTGCTAGTATTTCTATAAAATTCTATGTTTATATTTTCATAGTGTTTTGATCCCAGTTTGGGGGTTAACTCTGTGCTCATAGCTGGGACCCTTACAGGTGCTACCACTCCGGGTAAGGGTGGACCTGGAAGCAACAGCAACTACGAGGTGGTCCATGCTCCTCACAATCTTCTAATCAGAGGGCTTGCTGCCGGATGCAGTTTACCGTCATACCCAGGGCTTATGTGTGCACAGGAAGATGATACAAAGACACTGAAAATGGTGCTGGTGAATTTAGGAGGCTTATGATAACAACTTGAACACTAAACATGCATGAAACAAGTGATTTGTTATTTGTTTCCTTTACGAGAGCCGTAAAAGGGACGATAGATGAGAGTTAATTTGATTACTGCTCTTGAAAAGGACCTTCAAACAGCGGTTAGGTGGGCCAGGAAATGGCTTGTAAATTTTAACGCCGCTTAAACAAAACTGCTATCATTTAGCCATCATAGAGAAACTTTTCTGTCTGCTATCAGCACGATTTATGCTAGACTCCTGCAGCGTACCACAATGCGGCTTCTTGGCCACAGGTTTTCAACTGACATGAAGTGGAGCGACTACAGCGAATCAGCGTGTGTCTACTGCAAGGAAAGTCTGTCGTGTCAGAAGAATTTTCTCGCCAGAGTCCATCTTGCACGTTTATCTGATGTGGAGTAGTTTTCGCACTTAAAGTTATAATCGTGCTTATACTGTTTGATAATCGACTTAACGCACCCAAAAGGTTAGGAACTTGGTAATCTTCCACTGTAAGCTGACTCCTTAGTATTCGGCTAACTGCCTTAGTCCAACTATGTCCAAACTGGAACTAACTAATAGTTCTACTGAACTCCAATAGAACTCTAAAGAACTCTATAGAACTCCTAAGAACTTCCCCAAAACTTCTTGAGTTAACTTCCTGTTAACTCTCATTAATATAGGAGGGAGAGTCCATTATCTGAGGAATAGGTGTGTTTCAACATAACATTATCATTCGCCTGTTGGCGTATCAGGTCTGGTGTTCTCGGTTCTTGACAAAATCCAATGAAGAATTACAATGAAGGATCTGCAATGTAATCAATCCTGACTTGACATCTTGGCCAATCTCTTTTTTCACCGACGTGACGTGGCGTCCCTCTGCCTTTTCTACAAATATTTTTATGGCAACAGCTCCGACAAGCTTTTTTTCTCTGGTGCCCCGACAACATAATTTAAGCAGGCTACTAAATTATGATCTTGGTCCTACCTGTTTACTTTTGAAATAGTTAAAGACAACCATCACTTCTACTCCAGTAGTTCCTTTTCTCGCACATACCGCCTGTGGAACTTCTTTCCGTTTACTTGGTTCTCTGATGACTGAAATCTTCAAAGATTTGAATGCAACGTCAGTTGCCATCTTCTGTCTTCTTGAATCACGTTTATCTTTTTACTTTTCTATTTTTACTCTTCTCTTTTCCTTTGACTCTCTGTAATCTCCTGTGTGGATGTGCGTTGTGGTGCAGTGGATATCGGCTCGGAACGAGAAATCGGGGAGCAGAGTTCGAATTCCAATTGAATTCATTGCATTCATTTACGCGCAAATACCATTGGGAAAGGTATTAATCCGTCTCTTCCCTCCAGTTATGGGTTAAGTAATAGAACAGATTAGGTTCTATAGCCTTGGCTGGCAACCAGTCTACAGTAGAAAGCAATGGCAACCTACTGCGGGATAATCTTTTGCCCAGTCAGTCATGTCTCTTTTGAGACATGATCGCCCAAGCGTGTTTTACGTATAGCACTTAACTGACTGACTGAATATAATAGTTGGAAACATAATTAAAACTTCTATTGGACATAATATGGGGGATCGATTTTCTATTGTTCTGAAGTAATAAACTGATCCCCCACTAATTTTACTTAATATAATAATGTAATATAATCTATCTCTTTTCCCTCCAGCTATGAGTTAAATGGCAGGACAGATTGGGTTTTATAGCCTCGGCTGGCAACCAGTCTACCGCAGAAAGCAATGGCAACCTACTGCGGGATAATGTACCGCCCAGTCAGTCATGTCTCTTTCGTGTTTCACATATGGCACTTAACTGACTGACTGAATCTCCTGCGTGCTAGTGCCATTCCGGCCTTGCTTGAATTAAAATGATGTAAAAAAATGATCGAAAGATGAAACTCCATTCCGTTTACTTGCTTCCCTGATAAATACAATTTAAAAAATTTTAAATCGCCATCTTCTGTCATCTTGAGCACTATTCATTTTTTGTTGTTTTCTGTTTCCTCCAAATTCTCAGTTTTCTCTTTCATTTTACTCCCTGTAACCACCTGCGTGCCAAGGCATTACCTCCTTGATCAGTGTGAAATTATTAAAAAAAAGAAAAAAAAAATGAAAAAAAAAGACCTCAGAACTGAATTTAAGGTTTTTGAGGAGACTTGCTGTAACTTGATCTCCAATAAGATCTTTCAGATAGTAATGATATGAAAATTTATACGAAAAGTTTTAAAGGCGGACAGAAATGTATTATTCTGGTGAAATCCGAGTATCAACACGGGATGCTTGCTTTTATTTTCGTTGACGTCAGTTGATGTACAGCCATGATAAGCGGTTCGACCGTTCAAGTGGTCACTCGACTACATTTGATCTGGACGGCAAACAAGAAAATTCAAAATGCACTAACGTGAAAATCTGCACATTCTGATACGAGTTTAACCCTTCCGCGTTTGTATTAACTTTTATTAATGCAACAAACTGGAAACGCACACATGCACACAGTTTACCATGCAAGATTTTCTCACGCAAATAGTTGAACAAAGCGTTTTAATACATTTGACGTGTATTATTACGCATACATACGCACGAAGAAATAAGCGTTCCTATACATACATACATACACATACATCTAAAAAATCGTCTGTTGCTTTATTACAGGTGACACATATCTAACCAATAAGAAACATTCTAGTATAATGTTTTATATATATATATATATATATATATATATATATATATATATATATAGCATAATGATGATCCACGTATACTGTCTTATGTATAGGAAAAACCACTAAAATGTTTTAAGTTTAAATGTATTTTTTTGACAGTATTTATTTATTTCTATTATAGATATAGATATATATTTGATATTTCAGACCGACCTCGGCCTTTCATCAGAAACAAATGATTTTAAAATTTAAACGAGAAGCGTCCGTCGCGAGAGCGTTCGTCGAGAGATGTTTACATCACGTGACGTAGAAAGCGATAGAGTTTTTTAATATTTATAAACGTAAACCTATCTCTAATCATACTTTTAAATGTTGTTTTAAAGAAATTTTTTTAAGTGTATCTAAAAATTGTTTAACTATTGAAATATTTATAAAGATTCAAAATACCTAAGTCCCTATTTAAAACTAGCCTATATGTATTTAATTTTAAAATCCACTATTTTTCTTTCTTTCTGCGTGAGTATGTAGAACTAAAATCGGAATCTATCAGTGAACATTTGCAGTTTTTTAATGTGTTTCCTGGTTGATTGAAGTGAGGTCGGTCTGAAATATTATATATATATATATATATATATATATATATATATATATATATATATATATATATATATATATATATATATATATATCTGAAATATCAAATATATATATATATATATATATATATATATATATATATATATATATATATATATAATAGAAATAAATAAATATTGTCAAAAAAATACATTTTTAAACTTAAAACTTTTTAGTAGTTTTTCCTATATATATATATATATATATATATCTTGTCACGCTCATTATTATTTGCAATAAAGGCCTTTTGTGGTTTATATATATATATATATATATATATCCTCTAGTCACGCTTAGGGGGGAGGATTGGATTGTTTTTTTCTCTCGTGATACTCAGTAGTAGGTACATCAATATATATGTTGCCGTCATTTTAGACGGCATAAATATTTCGCCGTCATTTTTGACACCACGGGTTCACTCGTTTATATATATATATATACATACATTATATACATATATATATATATATATATATATATATATATATATATATATAGTCATCCGCAGACAGATCTGTTTCGCTGTATCACAGCTCTTCAGTACGGTTACACAGCCGATTGCTTTTAGCCAGGATTGAAATCCGACCGAATCGACATCAGTCGGCTCTGAGCTATGGGCACTCGGTAGAGAAAAATGAACGTTAGCGTGTTATTTACAATTGAAACACGCGCCAGTTGCCGAGAGATTCCAAAATGCAGTTTTACACTGCAAAACCAACCCAAGTGCCAACTGCCCGAGCGCCAACCTTCTAGTGATATGTAAACTTGAAGTAAAACTGCAGACATTGATGAGGGCCAAAGCAGCACCTAATTTGCAATACGGCAAATTCGTGAATTACCCAAATGCGAAGGGGAAATGATATATATATATATATCCTAGGTGCGATTAGTAAATTGTCGCAATTATTTTATTTTTCCAATGCAAAAGGCTATTATACTAAATATTGAATTTATTTTGTAACAAGTAATTTTTCTTGTTAAAGCATTTGTTGAGTAAATCAAATCAAATTACTTCAATTTTTGATTTTCTGTCAATATGCCTCATAAAAGATAAATTAGTTCTTGTCCTAATACCTTTGCACAGTACTGTATATTAGAGAAAGAAAAAATACTTGAGAGATGGAACAAATACATCGTAGAACTCTTCCACGACGAAAGAGGACAACATGCAATAAACATAAATATGGAGAGACCAGAAATATTAAAATCTGAATAGAAATCAACACTATTTTCAAATGAAACAAAAGAAAAGTATCTGTAGCAGGCAGAATTGTAACAGAGATGATAGCTACCTTAGGCGATTTCGGTATTGACTATATCAGCTTTTCCCAAACTGGAGGAAAATTTCCCCTGGGGAAATTTAAAGCTACAAAGGGGCAAATAATTACATTGCTTACTAGCAATAAAAAAAAAATCTGATATAGAGTAAATGGGCTTCACGGTGTCTAACAGGTTTGGTTTCTGTTCAAACATGCGCTCTGAGGGTCGGGTGAGGGTCGGGTGAGGGTCGGGCCCACAGCGTTATTAATAATTTAGCCTGAAGCATCAAGATACACATACTCAACCTTAATTGCACATATGTAAATCTACCATCCACCCTTGTATTGAATACTGCTGCCACATCTGGTCGAGTGCCCCTGCTATCCATTTCGGTTTTTTTGACAAAATCCAACGGAGAATCTGTAATGTGATTGATGCCGACTTGGCAGCTCGGCTGCAGTCGCTGTCTCACCGGCGTAACGTGGCTTCCCTGTGTCTCTTCTATAAATACTTTCACGGATTCTGCTCCAATGAATTTAGATCACTGGCGCCCGTAGGTATGAATTTCCACGAGCTACTAGATTAGAAACTAGGTCCCACATTTTTACAGTGAAACCGATAAAATGTAACTGCAATTTCTACTGCTTCTTTTCATGCACTACCCACCTGTGGAATTCCCTTCCATATACCTGCTTCCCCAACAGATACAATCTCCAGGAATTTAAAAGTAAGGTTAATAGAATCTCATATCACACTAACTAGCATCCATTCTCACAAGCTATTTTTTCATCTACTCCACCCCCATCCTCGGTATCCTCATCCGTCAGTTATCCTCCTCTTGACATTTCCGATAACTAACCCTTCTTTCTCATTACTTTCCCCTATGTAGCCCCCTGCGCAACAGTGGCAGTAGAATGCCTTGCTTGGAATGAGATGATTAAAAATATTGATTCAGTACTTTAAGATTATCTTCTGTATAAGTGCAGTGTACGTGAGACAGATGTGCGTTGTGATGTAATGGATATCGGCCCGGAAAGAGAAATCGAGAAGCCGAGTTCGAATTCCAGTTGAATTCCTTGCATTCATTTACGCGCAAATACCGTTGGGAAAGGTAATACTCCGTCTCTTCCCGCCAGTTATGGGTTAAATAACAGGACATAACCTTAGCTGGCAATCGGTCTTCCGCAGAAAGTAAAAGCAACCTACTGCGCGATAATCTTCTGCCCAGTCAGTCTTGTCTCTTTCAAGACATGATCGCCCAAGCGTGCATCACGTATGGCCCTTAACTGACAGTGTATGTGAATAATATATAGTAGTGAGTTTGTTGGTTTAATTAGTTTAAATTTTTGAAAATTAACAGTGTTTTGGCTACTCTTTTTATCATGCACATGAAGGGGGAAATATGGGTGATTAAACTCTGTGTAGGGGGAAATAACTGAAAAAAAAGGAAACCACTGGACTATATCAGTATTGATTACAAGCATAATGAAATATATATGAAATATACGACAGTGGTGAGATACCGGAAGACCGAAGAAGAACCATTTTCATAGCACTGCATAAGAAGTGTGGTTGAAATAAATGTGAACACTATCGGACAATCAGTCTAATGAGCCATAAGACAAAACTTATCATCAAAATTATGATAAATAGAGTTCGCTGAGGCGTTAGCCCTCAGATGGGACGAGAACAGGGTGAGTTCTTTAATGACATTAGAACAAGAAATGCGACACTTATGCTCAGAATCTTATCAGAAAGAGAAATAAAAATTCAAAAGGATGCATAACTATGTTTTGTAGGTTATATAAAAATCGTTTCAAGTAAATTACAAAGAACTATTAGAACTCCTAGGTACTCTTGACATATTTGGAAGGATTTTAGAATAATTCAGAACCTACACTACCGGCTATAATTATTAGGACACGCCAATGTTTTAAAAATAATGATGTATTTCATACTATTTTTTATTATTTATTGAATAATTGTAAATGAAAATAGAATGGTTCTTTTGTTAATACTGCGCAATAACATGTGCATTAAATGAATTAAAGAATATTTGATAATTACCTATATTGCAGTTTTATTAATGAAAGAATGAAGAAAATTTAGGGTGATTAGGACGAGTTCATCTTTGCTTCCTTGCCTTGTAAAATTTTGCAAAGTAATAATAACAAAAAATAGAATCATTCTATTTTCATTTAGAATTATCCAGTTGGCAATAAATACTAAAAATAGTATGAAATTATGGCCGGTAGTGTATACATATATATATATATATATATATATATATATATATATAGAAAATCTACAGGGTGCGATGGGTAAATTGTCGCTATTTGCCTTGTAAGATTTTGCAAAGTAATAATAACAAAAGAACCATTCTATTTTCATTTAGAATTATCCAGTTGGCAATAAATACTAAAAATAGTATGAAATTATGGCCGGTAGTATATACATATATATATATATATATATATATATATATATATATATATACATATATATATATAGCAAATCTACAGGGTGCGATGGGTAAATTTGCCTTGTAAGATTTTGCAAAGTAATAATAACAAAAGAACCATTCTATTTTCATTTAGAATTATCCAGTTGGCAATAAATACTAAAAATAGTATGAAATACATCATTTCTTTTAAAAAACTGGGGTCGCCTAATAATTATGGCCGGTAGTGTATATTGGGAGTAAACCTCCTGCATGCGGATAGAATTTAGTAAAGATACAAAAATAAAAAGTGGGTAAGATAAGGATGTGTCGTCTCACTGAATTTATTCAACTTACACAGTGAGGCGATTCTGAGAGAATTAGAAGTTCGACAAGGATTCATTATTGTCAGCCACACTAAACATATGGTGATTTTCTAAGCATTACTTAGATGTGGCACAAAGCCTAAAGTAAGGGACACCCAGTGAGGATTGAACTCACTACTCAATTGTAATGATTCTAGCGAGATAAGCTTGCTAACCATTACACCACCTCGAGGTGACCTGATTTACTAAGCGTAGCTTAGATGTGGTACAAGGCCGAAAGTAAGGGACACCCAGTGAGGATCGAACTCACTACTCATTTGTAATGTTTCTAGCGTGACAAGCTTGCTAACCATTACACCATTCGAGGTGCCCAAACACTAAACATGTGACTTCCATATCTAAGTTAACTCTTTGTCATCTGATATTTTAGAGAAAAAAACTTCAAGTCGTAAATAAACTTCAAGTAGTAAATAATCCTTGCCTTCCCCAAGAAATTTAAATCAATCATTACCGGCCTGTCTGAAAAGATAGTCAGTTAAGTGGGATACGTAATACACGCTTGGGCGATCATGTCTCGCAACAGACATGACTGACTAGGGAGTAGATTTTCTCGTAGTAGTTTGCCATTACTTCCTGCTGTAGATTGGTTGCTAACCAGGGATATATAAACTAATCTGTTCTGCTATTTAATCCATAGCTGGCGGCAGAAGCAACGGATTAACCCTCTAGGGCCATTCGTATCATATTTGATACAGTATTTCCCTATAAGGAAATATTTGGTATTTCCCTATAAGGAAACATTTGGTATTCATTGACTGAGCAGTCAGTACTGCTTTCATTTGAAATTTATAAAATATTTCTCTTAAAAAATTTTTCAGGAAAATATTTCTTTCAAGGCTTGTTTTCATACGAATGGCCTAGAGGGTTAATACCTTTTTTTAAGTGGTATTTGCGCATAAGTGAAATCAACGAATTCAACTAGAATTCGACTCCCCGATTTCTCGTTACGAGCCGTTATCCACTGCACCACAACGCAAAACCTGAAAAAGATAGATTCTTTATAAATTCCTTTATATGAAAACGGTACCTTTGAGAACCCAAATTTCATATTTTTAAATTTCATGGCTAATTCTTCCTTATTAAAATTTAAAATGCAACCCAAAGTTTTATTTATTCTACAAGTGCGCCTTGGATTAAAGATATATATATATATATATATATATATATATATATATATATATATATATATATGAAAAAAAATTTTTTTTCTAAAATGCAACAAGAAAATAAAAATAAAAATAGCAAAATAAAAAGTTTATAGAAAATGATCCCGTAAAAGGAAATCTTCATTAAAATCAGTTTTGTAAATTGTGAAAGACGGGACGCAATTTTCAGCTATCATTTTTTTCTTCTTATTCACTTATCTGACGAAGTTCATGATCACGTATCCAGTGCCAACCACATTTTGAACACCACCCCAACTTCCAGTAGGCTGCACATACTTTATCATTCATTAGCATTCAACACTTAATAGAGAAAAAGAAAAACAACTAGTTTTTCTTTTAAATATGACTGCATTTGTGAAGATTTATACATTTAGAGTAAAGTTAAAATAGGGTAGAATACTTTTAGTGTCAACGACTTAAATATTTGAAAATTAATCTTTTCATTATAAAGATGTAGACGCACATACACACACGCACACATACGTAGCACTTGGGCAAACATACATACCTTATAAGCATGCACAGAAATACACACTGCTGAAGCATAAGCGCGCATATGCACGCACAAATGTTGCAGTGAAGCAGGACACATTCTCACGCATCTGATGCAACTTCTCGTTTCAAGATTCTCGACAAAATCCAGAGGAGGATCTGCAATGTAATCGGTCTTGACTTGGCATCTCGGTTTCAGTCACTTTCTCACCGACATGACGTGGCTTCTCATGGCAACTGCTCTGTTGCGGTGAAGCAGGACACATTCACACGCATCTGATGCTCGTTCTCGTCTCGAGATTCACGACCAAATCCTAAAGAACGATCTGCAATATAATCGGTCTTGACTTGGCATCTCGGTTTCACTCACTGTCTCACCGACATGACGTGGCTTCTCATGGCAACTGCTCTGTTGCGGTGAAGCAGGACACATTCACACGCATCTGATGCTCGTTCTCGTCTCGAGATTCACGACCAAATCCTAAAGAACGATCTGCAATATAATCGGTCTTGACTTGGCATCTCGGTTTCACTCACTTTCTCACCGACATGACGTGGCTTCTCATGGCAACTGCTCTGTTGCGGTGAAGCAGGACACATTCACACGCATCTGATGCTCGTTCTCGTATCGAGATTCATGACCAAATCCTAAAGAACGATCTGCAATATAATCGGTCTTGACTAGGCATCTAGGTTTCAGTCACTTTCTCACCGACGTGACTTCGATTCTCATAGCAACTACTCTGACGAGCTGTTTTTTTTATCTGGTTTCCCTATTACATGAATTCAAGCGGGTTTCTAGATTGGCGTCTGGGTCCCACCCGTTTAATCTTGAAATAGTTAAGTGCAACCGTCACTTCTCCAACAGTTTCTTTTCTCGCACTTCCCGCCTGTGGAACTCCCTTCCATTTACTTGCTTCCTTGATAGCTACAACTTTAAAAAATTGATGTGCAAAGTCAATTGCAATCTTCTGTTATTTCCTTAATCCTCCCTATACTCAATATTTTCTTTAATTTCACCCACTTTTGCACGCTAGTGACATTTCTTTCTTGTTTTGGGGGAAATAATTAACAAATGCGCAACTGTCTGTAACAAAATATGATTCTGGATACAAAATACGTATTTTTTCAACTATTTGTTTCAGTAAAATTACGGAAACATAAACATATTTGTTTTATTTGTACAGTTTCCTGAAAGTAATGTAAATTTAGTTCGATAAAAATAGAAATCTAAAATATAAATTTGATATTCTTTTAATTTGTACAGTTTTTTGAAAGTAATGTAGATTTATTTCTATAAAAATAAGAACATAAAATATAAATTTGATATTCGCTTCATTTCTTCAGTTTCTTTAAATTAATGTAGATTTATTTCTATGAAAATAAAAATATAAAAGATAAATTTTATGATTGTTTAATTTGTTCAATTTTTTCAGGGTAATTTAGTAATAAAAAAATCGAAATATAAAGTATAAATTTCATATTCGTTAATTTGTACAGTTTCTTGAACGAAATGGAGATTTATTTCTATGAAATATAGAAATACAAATTTTGATTTGATATTCTTGAAAGTAATATAGATTTAATTTTATAAAAAATGAATAAATGCGTAAACAACGAGGGAAACTTTAAAAGTACAAGAACTAAAAGGAAGATTATAACCACTGGCCTTCCAAAAATTCCTGTCTTTTGCAGCTTTTAGTAACATGTATCTTTTTACTATCTCCCCTAATCCTTGTTCCGCTAACCATGTAATGAATCTGTTTTGGTAGATTATTCGTATAATTTATTTGTTCCTGTTACTTTCAATATGTCCTGTGAGTATCAAATTCTCCTAGCCATCTTTTCTCATTATGCGCTCTAGAAATATCAACTATTTCTTTCTGATGTTATCTATAAGTGTCGTTTTGTTTCAATTTGCTATAAAATATGTTCAGTGCATGACATTCTTAATGTAACACGATAACTAGGCATATATGTATTTTATTATAATAGATTAAAATAGAAAATAGATTAGAATAGAAAATAGTTTAAAAACATATTTAACAAAAGTGAAAAAGAAGAGGAAAAAAAAATAAAAGCTTTTTCTTTTATGAGGAAAATTGTGGAAGAGACAACGGTATCCGATTACTGTTTTAAATCCTGACTCAGTGATTTAATGTGATAAAGAGATACAGTTCAGGAAATAGAGTTCGGGAGGTGGGTTTTTGAATGACTAGGTCAAAGGCTGCCTTTTACTGTATCTTGACCACACATTAAGAATTTTCCGGCGGAAGCTTTATTAAGATAAAAAGATTTAAAAAAATCCTGGAAAAAAATACTAAGTCCGCAAGATGTTTACACATCAAAAGAAGGAAAATTTAAGTACCTTGAAATTTCGGACTTACAGTCGCCAATGCTTATCTTTTAGTTTTATTTTAGCCTGGGGGTCTTTAGTCACTTCCGGATTGTTTTAAATAAATACAGGTGATTTTTCCGAGCCGATCAGTAGAGTATGGCTGGGAATTCCCACATTAAAATGACCATGTGTCACATCCGGGCTTGCGTGGGAAGCCTAGTAAATACAGTAGAGTAGAGTGAGAGAGTCAGTTAAGTTAGTCAGTCAGTTGAGTGAAGTGAACTTCCGTTCGTCTTGTTTCGGTCGGTTCGGATTTGTTGATCTCCATTAATTAGAGTTAGAGCTGTGTGTCACATTCGCCTGCCCCAACCGAAAAGGCTAGCTCTAAACGAAATAAAGCATCCTTTCAACTCATCCAAGTTGTGGAAGTTCGTTCCTTATAGTTTAATCTTGTACCCTCAGCTTGAGGCTCCGACATTTTCAACAAACTCCCGGCAAACATCACAGCGTGGAGAACGGCCGCCGGAGGAAATTGTTCGGACGGACCGTTGGGGTGTTACACTACCATCCTTCTGTAGAACCACAATTGTGTTGCATAGAGTCTCTTCTTTTTCTGTGGAGAGATTATCTAACATTCATTGTCAAATAGGAAGGAACGATATTAAGTAACAGCATTCTTTTCTTTGCTTCTTACAATTTTCCTGTTTCGTAAGACTACAGCTTGCTTTTGGAAGTAATTTTCTCCATGCCAATGTTTGTTTTTAATAATTTCACCCAAAGAAAGGAGACAATTCCCCTAAGACGCAGAGGAGAAAAAACTTAGGTAGGGATAAGAGAAGAAAATGTCAATAAAGGAACAGGTTTCAGGAAAACAGAAGACGGCGTGAAAATGGAACAACATTCATTAATAGATGGTTCCTCAAAATCTTCAATCTCTCGATCAGAGGCGTTGCTACCGTAAAGGTGGACCTGGGAACAACAGCAATTAAGAGGTAGTTCCACTCTCCTCAAAACCTTCAATCTCTCGATCAGAGGGTTTACTGCCGTAAAGGTGAACCTGGGAATAACAGTAATTACGATGTGGCTCCACGCTCCTAAAAACCTTCAATCTCTTGATCAGAGGCCTCGCTACGGTAAAGGTGGACGTGGGAACAACGAATTAATAAGTGGTTCCAAGCTCTTCATTTGTTGATCAGAAACCCTGCTGCTGTAAATGTGAACCTGGGGACAACATCGATAAAAATGGAGGTTCAGCGCTCTTCAAAACCTTCAATCTCCCTATCAGAGGCCTTGCCGGGATCAAAAGCAGTTAATAGATGGTTCAATACGCCTTAAAACTTTTCGATGGGAGTTCTTACTACCGGATGTAATTTATCGTCATACTCAGGACAGTTGGGTACTGAACTGTTTTAAAAATTTACTCAATTTAATTTGACTTTTTAACTAAACCTGTCAACATTTAACTAAATAATACGGGGTCAGACACATTTAGCTGAACGTTTGTGTAATATTATTGAAATTTAGCAGCATTCTTCGACGACTGAGTAATGAAGCGTTGTATTCGTATGACTCAAAGATTTTATTAAGCATCGCCAGAAACTTTTGCATCAACCTGATATACAAAATGAGAGTGATGGTAGAAGGTATTTGACAGACATACTTACAGACAACGAATCCGGACCAACGAGGTGGGCGGGTGGAAATCTGTAAAACATTCCCCGGGGGTAAAGTACTTTTAAAGTATCGCAAGTGAATAAGTAAAATAAAGTCTGAAAAAAAAAAAAGATAAAACCTTTTAAAATGTTCAGCTGATCATTTCAACAACAGATAGGCAAAAATTTCCTCCAGATAAAAATTAAAGACGACGAAGAAAAAGCTCTTTTCCTTCATTACAGTTCTCCACCCTTCGTTGATTTTAAGCAAGAAAATAAATAATGAATGAAAGGGTGGATTTAGTGTAACGATAAGACAGCGTACTTAAGCGACTTTCTTTTTTTTGAAAAAAAAAAAAAAAAAGAGGGTACCCTTGAGATAAGATGGAAAAATGAAATGACATATTTTAAGGAATTTCCCAGTGAGGCAAAAAAATTCAAGTTAAAAGAAAACATTCTAGAGTAAAAAAAAAAAAATAATTCGAAAATTTATATTCTAGTTAAAATGTGAAACTACTTAGTATTATACACTAAGCACCCACAAACATATATTCCTACGCATAATCTACACTTCCGGCCATAATTATCAGGCCACCCCAGTTTAGAAAAAAAAAATGATATACTTCATACTATTACTATTTATTGCCAAGTGGATAATTCTAAATGAAAATAGAATGGTGCTTTTGTTACTATTACTTTGCAAAACTTTTCAAGGCAAATAGCGACAATTTACCCATCGCACCCTGTAGAATTGCTATATATATATATATATATATATATATATATATATATATGTATACACTACCGGCCATAATTATTAGGCCACCCCAGGTTTTTAAAAGAAATGATGTATTTCATACTATTTTTAGTATTTATTGCCAAGTGGATAATTCTAAATGAAAATAGAATGGTGCTTTTGTTACTATTACTTTGCAAAACTTTTCAAGGCAAATAGCGACAATTTACCCATCGCACCCTGTAGATTTGCTATATATATATATATATATATATATATATATATATATATATATATACATATGTATATGTATACACTACCGGCCATAATTATTAGGCCACACCAGGTTTTTAAAAGAAATGATGTATTTCATACTATTTTTAGTATTTATTGCCAAGTTGATAATTCTAAATGAAAATAGAATGGTTCTTTTGTTATTATTACTTTGCAAAATTTTACAAAGCAGCCAGGAAGCCTTTGTTTCGGCCAACTAATAATAAGAAGACACTAGCACGGGGAAGAGAGCATAAAACTGGACACCAGAACAGTTCATTTGATGCACATGTTATTGTGCAGAATTAACAAGAGAATCATTCTATTTTCATTTAGAATTGTCCATTTGGCAATAAATACTAAAAATATTATGAAATACATCATTTCTTTTAAAAGGCTGGAGAAAGGGGTCTAATAATTATGGCCGGTAGTTTATAAAAAATATAAGTTAAAACAAAATCAATCTAAGTATACATGGTGAGTCCCGCCCCGCTCAAAAAAAAAAAAAAGACAAAACCCATAAATATTTTAATGAATCTTACGAAGGTCAGGTCATTTTTCAAAGAATTTGATGGATTGACGCTTCAGTTTGTGTACTACCATTCCCCAAAGCTATAGTTAAATTGGACGCTTTAAATAAAAGTCACGATTATTTTAACCAAAATATTCACCAAATCGGCTCAGAGGTGTTGGAGACAAACTTGCAAACGTTTCGCAAAATTGTCCATTACTCAAACACTTTCCTCTTTGGGAATTTTTCATGATTTTTGATGTTATTGCTGCCTTCACTATTCACTAATCGTTTGAGTGTTGTTCTGGCAAACATTATCCTTGAGGCACGCCCATAAACAAAACTTTTTGGAGGGTTCAAGTCCTGTGAGTGCAGTGCCCCCTCACTGTCGCACTTCCTGCTGATTGATCAGGCTAGGGAGTCATTTGATGCGTCGGTAGATAGACCCATCTTGTTGGAACCACAGTTCATCCTAATCTATCCCTGTGTCTACCCAGTGATTCACAATTTTATTAAAAAATTTGTAGGTTCTGCTTTTTGGGAGTTACCCTGTATTTAACATTTTAAAATTGAAAATATTAAAAAAATATATTCTAGATTTGTTCCTTCTTTTTCAGAAATGTTCAGTTTGTACAAGGCCCGGTAGCCACTCCAGATAGTGTGAAAAGAAGTGTTTATGTAGATATGTGGGGGAGTTTAACGGTTGATCCTAGGTTTGTACAGGTTAATATGGTCAGTCAGTCAGTCAGTTAAGTGCTATACTTGATACACGCTTGACCGATCATGTCTCGAAGGGGACATGACTGACTGGGCAGAAGATTATCCCGCAGTAGGTTGCCATTGCTTTCTGCGGTAGACTGGTTGCCAGCCAAGGCTATAGAACCCAATCTGTCCTGCCATTTAATTCATAGCTGGAGGAAGAAGAGATAGATCATATTACATTATTATATTAAGTATAATTAGTGGGGGATCAGTTTATTACTTCATAGCAATAGAAAACCGATCCCCCACTTTATGTCCAGTAGAAGTTTTAATTATGTTTCCAACTATTATATCTAGTCAGTTAAGTGTTATATGTGATACACGCTTTAGGCGATCATGTCTCGAAAGAGGCATGACTGACTGGGCAGAAGATTATACCGCAGTAGGTTGCCATTATTTTCTGCGGTAGACTGGTTGCCAGCCGAGGCTATAGATCCTATCTGTTTTGTTATTTAACCCATAACTGGGAAGTAGAGACGGATTAATAGCTTTCCCAAGGGTATTTGCGGGTAAGTGAATGGAAGGAATTCAACTGGAATTCGAACTCGGCTCCCTGATTTTTCTTTCCGAGCCGATATCCACTGCACTACAACGCATATCCTTAAGGTGGTAGTGATCAGAAAAAAAAAATCCTCTTGAGAGTCAGTTTCACAGAGCAACGGTTCGCGGAAAGAAGTTTCTTCAGTGGAACTTTCGCCTCATTAATGGAATATGAAAGTAATGAGGGTGGCCCGATACAATGTGCGTAGCAAGGGAGGTCTTAGTCGTAAAGATTAGAACTGGTGGAACAAAGGAGTGTTGTTCATCTGAGCAATTTCCGTGGGAATAGCGATAGAGAAACTAGAAGCTTGCGATGTTTCGTCTGTTTTAGGCTTTGCTTCATTTAATTGATGTGGGACACAAACATCGAACCTACTGGTGTAACCATTCGATACAGATCGTTTGCTGTACTCGACTGGGATATTTGGAGAATATCTGCGATCATCCTGGTCGCATAACTGGGTTTAAAGTCTGTTAATTTCTTCACATTTTGTCGTTGATAATTTCAGTTGGTCCTACAAATTTGGTTTGGTTTATTTTACAGCATATCAACCGATTGGCGAAATTTAATTTTTTAAGTAGCATTAGTAATTAAAAAAAAATGTATTGCTGGTAATATTTATTTTCTTCTTATTTATTGTTGGTGATTACTTTAACATGAAAATGTATTGCTGGTATTATTATAAAACTTTTACATTTTCGTTGTGTTTTGACCCTATTTTAGGGGTTCACTGTTTGCCCATAGCTGGGACCCTAACAGGTACTACTAACCTAGGGTGGACCCGTGAACAACAGCAATTACGAGATTTTTTTACGTTCCTGAAAACCTATCGGTCAGATAATCTTATTGTCGGATGTAGTTTATCGTCATACCCAGGACGATGGCCGGCCAGAACAAGGCTTGAAACCCGCTTCTAGCGCACAGGTTTTGTAATAGCATATTTTCTGTACACAGCGTACACCTTCCTACACCTTTCTAATGATTTCTTGCTCTTTTTCAAACAACAAACCAACAGTATCAATAATCGTTTTGACTCTTCATTCTCAGTTTGATGCCAAGAGCCCAAAATACAAACTGTCTCATCGCAAGTTCGCGTCAAAATACACTGAAGTATATGGAATGTTATGGCTATTACTGCTGGGTTGGTTCTTTCGCCTAAACATCCAAAACTTGTTGAATGGCTTTCGCCGCTGAAATAAATAAGCAAAGAGAAAAGGAAAGATAGAGAGACACTAGAGGGACAGTCTGGACACTGATTTTATTTTTTGGTTCCAACGACCTCTTGTTAGGGAAATTCCTTTCCGAACAGTTTGGCACGTCTTTACCATCCAAAGTCCAACAGAGAAAGAGATAGAGTTTATTTTTGACACCAGGAGGCCTCTCTTTTTTGCGCATGCGTCAATTGTCTTTCCTCTCAGAGGACTCCTGGGAGATCTTTATGTTTATTTTATGTCGTACTTTTATTTTATTTTGTATTTTTATTTTATTTCGTAGTTTTTATTTTATTTTGTATTTTTATTTTATTTAATGTTTTTTATTTTATTTCGTATTTTTATTTAATCCCCACAACTATCTAACTAGGGAAAACGTTGAATTTTGCTACTTATTAGAGTGCGTGAAGTTCTAAAAACTAATTCAGCACTATACTTTTAATGACACTGTCTAAACAATGACATTTTATTTGCTATCTATTTCTTATTTCTTCAATAGGATTAGATTGGTTCGCCTATCGTCCGGTTCGCACTCCTCCCCAGTCATTTGAACAGGAATAGAGGCTTATTGCTGCTTTCTTGTTTGGGATTGTTTTTTTTTTGGTTCTTTTTAACGTCTACTTCAACTGTATTATTCTGACCTCTCCGTATAAATTCTGAAATGATACACAGACATTGGCGGCAATCATCGTTTTCTGTTCTCGCTCCAGCCCTTTATGTAGTGTCTGCCTCTAGCGATAGCAGGAGGGATCGTCACTCGATATCCATCATGGCTGTTGTGGATCCGGGTGGGGAACCACACAAAATAATGAACAAAAAATCAGATATTTGAGATAGAAAAATAGGTTATGTTGAACGTAGATATACAAACTGGAACGTAGGTTAGTAATCCAGGAATACGATTTGTAAGGAATATATATATATATATATATATATATATATATATATATATATATATATATATATATATATATGTTACTGAAATCAACGAATTTTAACGAAACTTGGTTATAAGCAATCGACAATTTGAAATGAATTGTTTGAAAATTATTTTTTTTACCGATACTCGTATTTAAGTAGATATTCTGTTTTTAATTAAACAGTATTTTTATATTTATATCTACCGGCCTGATTATTTATGATAAATCTTTATTACGAAAATGTGTGCCATTCGGCAGGATTCGAACCTGCGACCCCTATCTATATATGGCACACATTTTCGTAATAAAAATTTACTTTGATCTTTCCTCTTAATAATAATATAAACATTTTGAAGGAAAAAAGTTTTTTTTTATTAAGTTTGGGGCTTTTTTAATTCATACTATTCTGTTTTATTCTGTTTTTAGCGATTTTTTGGAGGTAAATATATTTAGGTGAATTAGGCTTCTTAACCCTAGATAACATCACAAATAAGAAGCAAGAAAACTACGTTTAGCTGAAGAAGAGATGAGTGTCTGCTTATTCCACAATCGAAGAAACATCGAAAAAATTGCGAAAAAACACCAGACACTGGTTTCAAACTAAATAAGCTGCACAAATAGTTAAATAGAAAAATTAAAATAAACTAAGTTCATATTTGTGTGCGTATTTTTTTTTAAATCTATGGTTTTATTTCATAACATTATGCTATTTTAATAAACTTTAATATTCATTTTTTAAGTTTTATTTTTTTAAATTTCATTTTTTTACAATTTTTCTTTATTTGAATAAATGAATATTAATTTTTTTTCAGTCGTATATAACAGTTTTTGTTTAATTTGTTTTTTTTTTATTTAATGAGAAACCAATAAAATGTTTGGTTTGGTTGTTTTGATAGACATATCAACCTCGGCGGGTCATTTATTGCCAACTAAATTTTAATTATTTATTTATTGCTGGTAATACCTTTTTCTTTCAACAATTTATTGTTGTTTTTTTATAAGTTTTGTGTCTAGTAATACTTTTTCCTTTTTCGAGTATCAAGATTCATTGGGATTTGTTTTTAAGCGCAGAGTCCCCAAGTCCTACTCTGTTATTTAACCCATAACTGGAGGGAAGGGACGGATTAATACCTTTCCCAAGGTTACCAGTGTTTAAGTGAATGCCGGGTATTCAACTGGAATTCGAACTCGGCTCACTGATTTCTATTTCCGAGCCGATATTCACTGCACCACAACGCACATCCGTCACTAAACGCTTACAGCACCTGGTATTCCCAAGCGGTCACCCATCTAAGTACTGACCAGGCTCAACGTTGCTTAACTTCGGTGATCGAACGAGAACCGGTGTATTCAACGTGATATGACCGTAAGCAATAAACGCTTACAGCACCTGTCATTCCCAAGCGGTCACCCATCTAAGTACTGACCAGGCTCAACGTTGCTTAACTTCGGTGATCGAACGAGAACCGGTGTATTCAACGTGATATGACCGTAAGCAATAAACGCTTACAGCACCTGGCATTCCCAAGCGGTCACCCATCTAAGTACTGACCAGGCTCAACGTTGCTCAACTTCGGTGATCGAACGAGAACCGGTGTATTCAACGTGATATGACCGTAAGCAATAAACGCTTACAGCACCTGGTATTCCCAAGCGGTCACCCATCTAAGTACTGACCAGGCTCAACGTTGCTTAACTTCGGTGATCGAACGAGAACCGGTGTATTCAACGTGATATGACCGTAAGCAATGAACGCTTACAGCACCTGGTATTCCGAAGCGGTCACCCATCTAAGTACTGACCAGGCTCAACGTTGCTTAACTTCGGTGATCGAACGAGAACCGGTGTATTCAACGTGATATGACCGTAAGCAATAAACGCTTACAGCACCTGGTATTCCGAAGCGGTCACCCATCTAAGTACTGACTAGGATCAACGTTTCTTAACTTCCGTGATCAAGCGAGAACCGGTGTATTCAACGTGATATGGCCGTAAGCCTCAATAAAATGTAAACGCAAATTCTACTCCATTAGCTAAAAAGACTTTATCAATTTTACTAAAATTTTATACTTCATATTTACGTGAATTATGCTTCTTAACTCTAGAGAACTTCACAAATAAGAAGCAAGAAAACTACGCTCAACTGAGAAAGAGACGAGTGTCTGCTTATTCCTCATTCGACCAAACATTGAAAAAATTGCAAAAAAACACCAGGCACAAATTTCACACTAAATAAGCTGCACAAATATTTGAATAGAAAAACCAAAATAAAATAAATTAATATTTGTGTGTATTTAAAAAAAATCTATGGTCTTATTTCATAACATTATGTTATTTTAAATACTTTGTTTTAATATTCACTTTTAAGTATTACTTTTTAAATTTCATTTTTTTATAATTTTTCTTTTCTTGAATAAATGAATATTAACCTTTTTCAGTTGTATTCAACATTCTTTGTTTAATTTGATTTTTTAAAATTTAATGTGAAACCAATAAATTATAAACGCAAATTCTACTCCATCAGCTTCTTTTCTCGCATTTCCCGCCTGTGGAATTTCCTTCCGTTTACTTGCTTCCCCAACAGCTACAATCTCCGAGAATTTAAATGTAAAGTCAATGACTATCTCCTATCTCACTAAACTGCATCCTCTCTCTCTCTCCCTCCCTCATGCTGCTTTCTCCGCTCACTTCACTCTCATCAGTATTCTCATCCTTCTCTTACCCACTTCCTGACACCCCCTACAGACTGTCACACTTTCCAATAACTTTCCTCCTACGAAACCCCCTGCACAACAGTGGCAGCAAAATGCCTTGATTGGGCGATATGATTATAAAAAAATAAAAATAAAAACATTTTACAACGTTATATTGAATTATGTGCACAGACATGCCAGAATTAAATAGACGCTTACAGAAACCGTTTATTATATTAAGCAAGTAATTATTTTATTAAACAAGTAATTATTTTATTAAACAAGTAATTATTTTATTAAACAAGTAATCTGTATAAATGAAGTAATTATAAATGGTCATAAATTTAATAACTAATATTTGGTTGACATTCCCTTTGCTTTCTTTAATGCAAGGACCCTTCTAGGCATGCTAGCGATGAGTTCACGAATATCATCTTGAGGGATTTCTTGCCATATTTCGCGCAATAATCCTAAAAGTTCGGGCTTAGAAGATGGCTTCCTGTTCTTTTTGCGGAGTTTTCGATCTAATAATCCCCAAAGGTGTTCAATAGGGTTAATATCCGGAGACTGACTCGGCTATGGAAGTTTACTGATCCCATTTTGTCTCAACCTCTCTGGTGAATTGAACGATCACTCTATTAACAGTAGAAAGGGGTATTGAAAGATTTTCAGATATTTTTCTTTGACTAAGACCACCTTCATGTTGGCCCAGGATACGTCCTCACTGAAATTCGGATAGGTCTGATGCTCCTTTGGTTCGTGGCGTGTTAAGGTATTGTTATCTGCAATTTGAATCAAAGAATCTATTTTAATTTATCTTGGTTACTTAAAAAAATCAGAAATAAAATTATCTTAGTGTCTATTCAATTCTGTCATGTCTGCGTATAGTGTCTAAATTTCCGATATCCCTAAATAACATTAAAAATAAAAAGTGAGAAAGGTTTTGCTCAACTGAAGAAGAAACGAGGCTCTACTTATCAGAAACTAGCAGTTTGCTCGGGTGAAATGAAAGCTTTAAAACGAATCCATGGTTCTGGAGCTCAGACACTTTGGACGTTGGCACGAAAGACTAAAAAGCAATAGTTGTTTCCAGTTAAAGCGAAACCGTAGACAGAAAGAAAAATGGATGGATGTAAATCAAATTTTGATTTCCTGGTATCGATATCAAATTTTCTGCACTATTGTAAGAACTGCAACCTTGAAACTTCTGAATATCGTTTCTTATGTCTTTGTCTATGAGTGTATGAAATTTGATTAAAATCGGACCAATCCTTCTATAACCCGATTTTTTCGATTATCGATTTTCGATATTTATCGGGTGTACCTCGACACAAAACCTAGCTAAGAATACTCGCAGACGCTTATAGTACAACTGTGTAAATTCCTATTGGTGTTTGTACTCTTTTGCTTAACATTTAAATGCATACTCTTTAAAAGTTATGTTAAATGTGTCATAATATTTTCATTTGCTCTTAGGTGTGCCGTTGCTTAAAAAGGCTGAGAAACTCTGGTTTCAATAAGAAAAATTTTCGGATTAAACAAACAAACAAATTTTTTGCTTTCAATACCAGTTGTCCTCTTGCACCTTAGTTGCTTTATCGCCTTGCTTGGGGAGAATTGATTTTTAACCTTTAACAAATTGCATTATTCACTAGTTTCCTTACTACTGTAATTTTTTTCAAGGTTCCTCAACATCACTAATCAATTTGTGTCAATTGTCATTTTCTGTTGTCGTAGCAGGATATAACAACACAATAGAAAAAAAAAACAAACTTAGACACACTCATTCATCTGAGTCACGTGCAGTAGCAGGATAAAGTTTTTGCTTTGCAAACAAAATCACTTCCAGAATAATAAAGGTTAGATAGGATAATTAAATTTTGTCTTTTCATGATGGTTTCCTGTGACCGAACCGATAAGGCACGATCATCTGGAATAAAGGGTAAGCGAGTTGCATTTTTCTCAGGAAGCGCATTTTTTTAGAAGCCTGCGTGATATTAAACCACTTCATTAAAAAAAAAAGTATAATTAATGATAATTAATTTTACCTTGAAATAGTGAATTTATTTAATTTGATCAGAAAAACTGAGAAACTGAATAAAAAATTAAAGGCGTAAAAAATGCGTCTTTGCATGTAAGAAATTTAAACGCCGTAAGTGATACACGCTTGGACTAGACATGACTGACTAGGCAGAAGATTTTCCCGCAGTAAGTTGCCATGACTTTCTGCGGTAGACAGGTTGCCAACCAAGGCTATAGAATACAATTTACTCTGCTATTCACTCAACAGCTGGAGAAAGAAGAGATGGATTCATACCTCTGACGTAATTTTCAGTTAACAGTATAAAAACAGCGTTCTTTAAACTCTTCCAGTTGCTAAGGCCATTTTGTTTTAATATTATTAATTGTGTTAATAAATTCATTTCGTTTTTTGCCTTGAAAAAGTCCACATTGGACGAAACGCGTTGGCAAATAATACAGTTTTCCTATTGTCTTTTACATTTATAAATTAACTAGCAATATAGCCCGGCGTTGCTCGGGTGTAATGAAAGCTTTAAAACTAATCCATGGTCCTGGAGCTCAGATACTTTGAACGTTGGCACGAAAGACTAAAAAGCAATAGTTGTTTCCAGTTAAAGCGAAACCGTAGACTGAAAGAAAAATCAATGGATGTCAGTCAAATTTTGATTTCCTGCTATCGATATCAAATAAGTTTTTTTTCGTCGTAAACTGAATTTTGAAGGCTAAATAAGTCCTCTGAGTAAATGGTATCATGGCTGAGATTAAGAATTACAATTATACCTACTTAGAGCCAAACCCGAAGCAAAAACTAAAATAAAAGGGCTGAAAAAAAAAAAAATACAGACATGCAGACAGATAAACAGACACACACACAAACATCTTGCCTTATATATATATATAATTTATTGGCTTTCTGCACTGTTATAAGAACTGCAACCTTGAAACATCTGAATATCGTTTCTTATGTCTTTGTCTATGAGTCTATCAAATCTGATTAAAATCGGACAATTCCTTCTATAACCCGATTTTTTCGATTATCGATATTTATCGGGGGTACCTCGACACAAAAACTAGCTAAGGACACTCGCAGACGCTTATAGTACAACTGTGTAAATTTTCAAGGAAATCGGTTTAGCCATTTTGGAGTCTATAGGTAACGGACACACACACACACACACGCACACACACACACACACACACACACAAAGTTCCATCTATAAATAAGTTTAGATACCTTTCCTAACAGTATTTGTGCGTAATCGAATGTAACAGATTCGACTAAAGTTCGAACTCGGTCCTCTGATTTCACATTCGGAGCCGATATCCATTGCACCTTAACGCACAGCTACTCGTTCATGTTTGATAAAATGCCACAGGTAAGAAATGCTATTTCATTTTTACCTTTTTAATTAATTAACTTTTCACCTTCACCTTTCTGAGGATCATGAATTCCACAGGTTTCTCAAAACAGTTTAATGAAAAAATATTGTTAAATACCATCCAATCGTTACTCGATTATCTTCCACATTTATGTGTCAAGTCATTGTTTATAACACGCAAATACACCATCTGGAAAAACCCAAACGATTTTAAAAAGTTTCAGATTTTTAAAGTTCTTCTAAAAAAATGTGTTGGTTAATTCATTGTTTACGGTTTTTCAACCTTTTGAAAGTTTTTTAATATAGAAAAGACCTTAGCGTGTTAGAATGTTTTTTGGCGGGGGAGATAATAATGGTTTAGTGAGACAAGTCTTATTTATTAACCCATATTTGGGGGACAAGAGGTGTATTCATACCTTTGTCAAGGGTATTTGGATGTAAGTGAATTTAACTGGAAGTGGAGCTCGGGCCATGATCTATTACACCAATCAAACATCCAAGCTTACATCACCTAGTATTTGCAAGTACACCCATTCTATCACTCCAGGATGTTTTGCGAAGGAAAAACTTACTTTCCAAACTACAGCCTTATTCTCACCGGCACAAAATTGTAAGACTTTCACTACTCTATCGCTATTTCAAAATGCATCAATCTTCAGTTCCATTAGTCCAGACATTCACGGTTAGCACACTTAATGTCTTATGACGGAATATTTACTTATTCTCCTAGGTGTTTACTCGTGCAACCAGACTGGCAACTGGGTCCCACCCATTCACAGTCAGGTTAGCCAAATGCAGACGACAATTCTACTCCTGCAGCTTCTTCTCTCGTACTTCCCGCCTGTGGAACTCGCTCTCGTATTCTTGCTTTCCTGACGGCTACAACCTCCAGAAATTTAAATGTAAAGTCAATACTCATCTACTAACCACTGGACTCTAGCTCTCTCCCCTCCCCTGTATAACCCTCCCTTTCTCTCCACCTATGTATCTGTCATCGCACCTGCTTTCTATTGTTCCTTTCTAACTAGTTTGTACTCCTCACTCTTTTCTAATTAATCTTTTTACATTTATGTAGACCCCTGCACATCAGTGGCGTTTACGCCTTGCTTGGGGTGAAATGATTAAAAAAAAAAATCTACAGCCTCCTTCCCATCGGTGCAGCATTGCAAGCCTTTCACTACTCTGTCACTATTACCATGCCATGCCAGGCTACTTTCACAAGTCATTGCCAATGGAGGCCTGAAATTTATTTTGCTCTTTGTGAAAAAGAGTAGCCGAAGTTGAGAGGTAGTCTTTGCCACCGTCAAAATCCAGTGGCACGCGATTCTCTCCGATCTGTACCATGTCGAAACAGACGACGTTAAGCTAAACTTATTTATAAATGGAACTTTGTGTGTGTATGTGTGTGTATGTGTGTGTGTGCCTGTGTGTGTGTGTGTGTGTGTCCGTTATCTATAGACTCCGAAACAGCTGAACCGATTTTCTTGAAAATTTACACAGTTGTACTATAAGCGTCTGCGAGTGTTCTTAGCTATGTTTTGTGTCGAGGTAACCCCGATAAATATCGAAAATCGATAATCGAAAAAATCGGGTTATAGAAGGAGTGGTCCAATTTTATCATTTGTTACACTCATAGACAAAGACATAAGAAACGATATTCAGAAGTTTCAAGGTTGCAGTTCTTACAATAGTGCAGAAAAAATCGATAATATATATATATAAGGCAAGATGTTTGAGTGTGTGTTTGTTTATCTGTCTGTATGTCCTTTATACAAATCCACAATTTTTATCCGGTTCTCACCAAACCTCACATAAATAGGCTGAGCTCCAGGACCATGGATTAGTTTTAAAGCTTTCATTACACCCGAGCAACGCCGGGCTATACTGCTAGTAAATAATGAAATAATATTTTCAGAAACTTATTAAAATATGAAGAGGTCGACAAATAAATTTAGAAAGGGCTGAAATCCGATGTAATGCCAGGGCAGCTTTGTTACAAATGATTGAATGATTTAATGGGAATGACATTTAGTTCTCCCGGCCAATGTTGATAATATAACATTTTAATATTAAGTGGGCGTATAATGTGGAAAGGCAGATTGGAGAATTTAACACTCACAAGACGTATTGAAGGCAAGAAAATCAATAAAAAATTGGAGTAGATAGATCTATCTATCGCCCTGGTCACACTCCACCCACGTCTATTGAACAGGTTAAGAGGCTCATCCCTTGTTTCCTGTTTAGGATGTGGTTTCCGGCTTTCTCTTTTCCAATCTTCTCACTTTGTTTTTTTTTTCAATTGGAGTAGATAGATCTATCTATCGCCCGGTTCACACTCCACCCACGTCTATTGAACAGGTTAAGAGGCTCATCCCTTGTTCCCTGTTTAGGATGTGGTTTCTGGCTTTCTCTTTTCCAATCTTTTCACTATTACGTAGCCCCCTGCACGCACATCAGTGGCGTTACCGCCTTGCTCGGGGTGATACGATTAAAAAAAAAATAAAAATAAAAATAAATATCCTGCATTAATTTTGAAGAACTACAAGTGCTGCAAATATCAAAAGGATTCATAAAGGAGCTACTATTGCTGAGAGCAATAAGGAGGAAGCTGTGGATGCTCATGATCGATTGCTTCCAGAAGTGAAATCTCAAGAAGGATAACCTATTTGACAAGTCTAAGCCAATAGTCAGGATCACGAAACACAAATACGAAAGTGGGGCGTAAAGGGGCAAGTTGGCATATATCAACAACAGAGAGGATGCTGTGGAGAAACATGATCAGCGATATTCTAAATGCACACAACCATGCGTGCACGAACACTCACATGATAGGGTTAGTTAAATGCCATACGTGATACACGCTTGGGCGATCATGTCTCGAAAGAGACATGACTGACTGGACAGAAGATTATCCCGCAGTAGGTTGCCATTGCTTTCTGCGGTAGACTGGTTGCCTACCAAGACTATAGAACCCAATCTTTCCTGCTATTTAACCCATAACTGGAAGGAAGAGACGGATTAATTCCTTTCCCAAGGGTATTTGCGTGTAAGTGAATACAATGGATTCAGCTGGAATTCGAACTCGGCTCCCCGATTTCTCGTTCCGAGCCGATATCCACTGTACCACAACGCACATGATAGAGAGTCAGAGATAAAACGAGAAGGGCACAGAAATCTAACTATGAGCCTAAAAAAACAAAAAAACAAAAAACAAAAAAAAAAAAACACCATCGGCTAAACTTTTTCTGTCATCGCTGACAACGTGTAATCAAAAATCGTAATTTAGAACAAGCAATGTTTATTGCGCTACGTTGACTTATTTTAACGTTAATAATATATAATGTGTTATTCCAGGCAATTTAGGGACATTTCGCCAACCAGTACGAATTCAACCAGCCGTAAAACATCGGTGAGACCGGAGATTAAAAATCGAAATTGGCCAGCGATTAATTTCGGCTGAGTGAACATCGATTTGATAGCTTTAATTTTGATTCCATCCACCTATCGATCCTGAACACACACACACACACACATTTGTCATATTTTATTTTCTACACTTCACTGCACGTGTTTCGGGTTTTGTGGCTCTCTTCAGGAAAAGACTGACTGGTTGTGCATTTCAAAATGTTTTACTAATATTAATTTAAAAAAAAAATTGTCTTGCGTATAGTAGTATTCATTCGAATTTATCTTGTACTGAATGAAAAGGGTTCTTCTGGTTAAGGAGAAATAAAATAATTAAGCTTCACCAAAAAAAAAAAAAAAAAAAAACGGGAGGAGGATGTATTTTTTCTTATCTTTTTATATCTCCTGCGCAATGGTTATCGGCTCGAAACGAAAGATCGGAGAGCCGAGTTCGAATTCCAGTTGAATTCGTTGTATTCACTTATGCGCAAATACCCTTGGGAAAAATTAATCTGTTGCTTTTTCCCCCAGTTATGGGTTAAATGGCAGGACAAATTGGGTTCTATAGCATTGGTTGGCAACCAGTCCTACGGCAGAAAGTAATGATAACATACTGCTGGCCTGTTAGTATCAGGTTCACTAAGCCCTCTTTCCTCATTGCATGTCCTAGGAACTTCAGCTGTCTCTTCCTGATGCTCAGTATTAATTTCCTTTTCGTTTCCATTTCCAAAACCTCATCATTGCTCACATACTTGATCCACGATATCCTCAGCATCCTTCTGTAGAACCACATTTCAGCTGCTTCAAGTTTTTCCTTCATCTTTGTTGATATTGTCCAGCATTCACTGCCATATTGAAGAACTGACATCACATAGCAATCCAGTACCCTCTTCCTTGTTTCTAGTGAAAGTTTCCTGTCTCTTAATACTTTACTCAACTTTGCCGTGCCAGTTCTCCTTCGGATCTCGGTGTCACACTTTCCGTCTTCTGCTATAACAGTTCCCATGTATTTAAATTTTTGTACCTGCTTGATTTTAGTATCCCCGATCTGTATTTGGCATATTGGGCTGCCCTTTTTACTGATGACCATGCAGTCGGTTTTCGTGCAGTTTATTTGTCGTCCTATCTTGTCACTCTCTTCGTAATTATTATGCTTGCTGATAACACTAACTTTTACCTTCTTACAATTGATGGTTAGTCCTTTCTTCTCGCTCTTCTTTACTACATTCTGTAGGAGTTTTTGTGATTTCATTTTTCTTTCAATGTGAGCCGTTAGCATTTTGTCATCTGGTCGGGCTGAGAACATTTCAGCACAGTTTGGGATTATGCTTACGTTTATATATTTCATGCGGTCTTTATATCCCCCATAATTTCATCTCCTTTGTAGCTCTTAGTAAATTTTGTCTTTTCGCTATCTATCTTAATCCTTGTTTCGCCAACCATTTACACGATCTTATTCTCATTCTATATACCGTATCGCTTCAGGACAAGAGCGATCATGGCTCTCCACAATTTTCCATCCTTTGTAGCACTTAGTAAATTTTGTCTTTTCGCTATCTATCTTAATCCTTGTTTCGCCAACCATTTACACGATCTTATTCTCATTCTATATACCGTATCGCTTCAGGACAAGAGCGATCATGGCTCTCCACAATTTTCCATCCTTTGTAGCACTTAGTAAATTTTGTCTTTTTGCTATCTCTCCTAATACTTGTTCTGCCAACCATTTACACGATCTCATTCTCTTTCTTGTATGTGTCGCGATCCTTCAGAACGTTGGCGTTCATGGCTCTCCACAATTTTCCATCCTTTGTAGCACTTAGTAAATTTTGTCTTTTTGTTATCTCTCCTAATACTTGTCCTGCCAACCATTTACACGATCTCATTCTCTTTCTTGTATGTGTCGCGATCCTTCAGAACGTTGGCGTTCATGGCTCTCCACAATTTTCCATCCTTTGTAGCACTTAGTAAATTTTGTCTTTTTGCTATCTCTAATACTTGTCCTGCCAACCATTTGCACGATCTCGTTCTCTTTCTTGTATGTGCCGCGATCCTTCAGAACGTTGGCGTTCATGGCTCTCCACAATTTTCCATCCTTTGTAGCACTTAGTAAATTTTGTCTTTTTGTTATCTCTCCTAATATACTTGTCCTGCCAACCATTTACACGATCTCATTCTGTTTCTTGTATGTGCCCGCGATCCTTCTTGAAACGTTGAGCGTTCATGGCTCTCCTTTCAATTTTCCATCCTTTGTAGCACTTGAGTAAATTTTGTCTTTTTGCATTATCTCCTAATACTTGTTCTGCCAACCATTTACACGATCTCATTCTCTTTCTTGTATGTGTCGCGATCCTTCAGAACGTTGGCGTTCATGGCTCTCCACAATTTTCCATCCTTTGTAGCACTTAGTAAATTTTGTCTTTTTGCTATCTCTCCTAATACTTGTCCTGCCAAACAATTACACCAGTGAAGTAGGTTATATGATGCTTTCTACTACCCCTCTTGTCTTCAATATGTCTTGTTAGTCCCAAATCTTCTAAGATATCTTTCCTTCTTGTACTCTATAGAAATTTCAGCTGTCTCTTCCTGGTGTTAATTATAATTTTTGTTTTCTACTTTCTCTAAAACTTCTTCATTGCGCATATGTTTTAGTCCATAAGTACTCTTTTCCTTTGTTCATGTTTCTTAATACTTTGCTTAGATTTTTAGAAGGTTTCAATCACTATCCGAATGCGTCTTCGCATTCTGTTGTCGCACTTTCTATACTCATATTTAAAACTCTTATATAGGAAGAAAGTGTCGACATTGCTTTCGTGTGGTCGAACACGGATCACCAGGCAACAAACGTAACTGTTGAATATATTGTGTTACTGGAATCACGTGACCATAAATATTTAGTATATAAAGAACTCAGACAGAATTCTGAGTGTGTTCTGCGTCACGAAGAATTTTCATTGTCGAACTCTCTGCCTTTGAGTGAAGAGGAACCCAGATGTGGCCCCACCGAAGTGCAGCGTCACATCTAGGGAAAAATAGACAATAAATGTGCGTTGGAGTGCAGTGGATATCGACTCGGAATGACAACTCGGGGAGCCGAGTTCGAATTCCAGCTGAATTTGTTGCATTCACTTACGCTGAAATACCCTTGGGAAAGGTATTAATCCGTCTCTTCCCTGCAGTTATGGGTTAAATAATAGGACATATTAGGTACTTTAGCCTTGGCTGTCAACCGGTCTACCGCAGAAATAATGGCAATCGACTGCGGGATAATGTTCTGCCCAGTCAGTCATGTCTCTTTGGAGACATGATCGCCCAAACGTGTATCATGTATGGCAATTAACTGACAGACATGGAAATTAATTTTTGGCGGTCGGGATATAAATATAACCGAGATGCCATATCAAGACCGATAACACTGCAGATTATTTTTTAAAATTTTATTAAACCATTCCTTGCTCCAGTTAACAACAGATTGTAGGTAATGTTTTTTTTTTTTTTTTTTTTTTTTTTTTTTTTGGCTCAGTGGATGTGCGTTGTGGTGCAGTGAATATCGGCTCGGAACGAGAAATCGGGGAGCCGAGTTCGAATTCCAGTTGAATCCATTGTATTCACTTACGCGCAAATACACTTGGGAAAGGTATTAATCCGTCTCTTCCTTCCAGTTATGGGTTAAATAACAGGACAGATTGGGTTCTATAGCCTTGACCGGCAACCAGTCTACCGCAGAAAGCAATGGCAACCTACTGCGGGATAATCTTCTGCCCAATCAGTCATGTCGCGAAAGTGACATGATCGCCCAAGCGTGTTTCAAGTATGGCACTTAACTGACTGTCGATTTGACCTTATTGAACTGAACAGTTTTACTGTTTAGACAGGAGGAAATAGTTGTATCATAAAAATGCCCCCCCCCCAGTTGAATATGAGAGTTTCTGTAGCAGTATTTTCAAACTTTGCTGGGAAATGGAGAGGGAATCAGTCGAGGTAGGAGGGCCGGCGACAAGTACAAACAAGGGAAGAAATGAGGGAAAGGGAATAGGCGTGAAGTGCGCTGAGAGATCTGGAGATAGGGGCCTTTGGGGAATTTTTTTTTCTTCTTTTTTTTTTTATAAATAAAAAGCAGGACAAGTGCTCGCCCCAAAAGAAAATTAAAAAAGAAATTCTGTAAACTATGAATTTATCTGTATATATTCTTCTTATCAATAAAAATCAGGGATGCTGTCACTCGGGTACATTGCTTTTGGAAAGAATTATTTTGCAGCTGCGTGGGTAAAATTTTGAACCATTTAAACTTATTTGTACTCAGGTACCCAAGCAGACCCCTCCCTCCCTCCCTCCCTCCCCCTCTCTCTCTATATATATATATATTATATTTATATTTATATTTGCTCTGTAATATTTTATGACATGGAGCTCTCTTCCTGCATCATTTTTTAATATTAAAATAAAATATTTGATATTAATTAGGATCGGGTTTTTGGAATTTACCTTCTTGCTTTTTTCCCTTGGACTGAAGTATCTGAATTAAAATATATATATATATATATATATATATATATATATATATATATATATATATATCATGCTGTTTATCTTATCATTTTGTCGAATTCGAATCCATATTTTATCTGCATTTGATTCCAGTTCACACACACACACACACACACACACACACACACACACACACACACACACACACACACACACACACATCATGATGATGTTCGTCCCTCACAGGCGAAGAAGACCACGGCTTCTAGTCACTAAGGTTTTTTTTTAGGGTGGGTGCGGAGGTGTCTGATAAGGCCAATCTTTGCATGGAAGAGCCTGTTGCGGCAGAGTTGTGGCTGCGACCGCCAGTGGGTCCACACCGGTCGCTTTTTGCAACTCGTCCGACGTCGAAGGGCTTTGAAGTGATGGTAGAAGTCATGACTTGGATTTAAGCGAGGGAGAGTTGTGCATGGTCGTCAGCCTCACTCTCTCTTCCCAATCCATCTGGGTTTGGTGGCACAACATAGGCAAGACTTACCGGAGACAGCCAGGGATGCAGTGGACGGCCAACGATATTATGTATTGTTTTCACTGTGCCCTAAATACGCTCCACAGCGCTTAGGTAGGCATTTTTTAAAAAATTATCCCTCAACAGGCTGCCATTACCTGCTCTGGTAGACAGCCAAGGCTATAGAACCCAATCTGTCCTGTTATTTAACCCATAGCTGGAGGGAAGGGACAGATTAATACCTTTCCCAAGGGTATTAGCGCGTAATTGACTGCAGGGCATTCAACCGGAATTCGAACACGGCTCCCCGATTTCTCGTTCCGAGAAATCAACTGTACCACAACGCACATCCATCAAAAACGCTTAATGTCCCTGGCATTCCTAAGCGGTCACCCATCTAAGTACGGGCCAGGCTCAAGATTACTTAACTTCGGTGATTTGAGGTGTTTATATATATATATATATATATATATATATATATATATATATGAATGATCATAATTCGACAAAATGACAAGATAAAGAACAAATTTGAAACGCCTTTCAATCTAACATTTTCTTTAATCATTTCACCCCAAGCAAGGCATTTCACTGCCACTGTTGCGCAGGGGTTTACATAGGAGAAAGTGATGAGAAAGAGTGGTTAGGGGTTACATAGTCGAAAGTGATGTGGAAGAGTGGTTAAAGGGTTACATAGGGGTAAATGATAGGAAATGTCAGAAGGAGGGTGATAGATGGGTAAAGATACCGAGGATATAGGTTGCGTGGATGGAACGAGTGTTTGAGAGAATGGGTGAGAGTTAGTGTGTTAGGAGGTATCTATTGACCTTACATTTAAACTCCTGGAGATTGTAGCTGTCGGGGAAGCAAGTATACGGAAGGGAATTCCACAGGCGGGAAGTATGAGAAAAGAAGCTGTTGGAGTAGACATTGCGGTTACATCTTATCTGTTTCACTGTAAAAGGGTGGGACCTAGTTGCTAATCTAGTATCTCATGCAAATTCATACCTAGGGGGCACCAGTGATCTAAGTTCATCGGAGCAGAAGCCGTGAAAGTATTTATAGTAGAGGCACAGGGAAGCTACATCACGCCGGTGAGAGAGTGACTGCAGCCGGTCTGCTAAGTCGGTATCGATCATAGTACAGATTCTCCGTTGTATTTTGTCAAGAATTCCGAGGAGAATAGCAGGGGCACCGGACCAGATGTGGCAGCAGGATTCAATACACGAGCGGATGGTAGATTTATAAATGTTCAGGATAAATTCAGCCGGAAAGAAACTTCCGGGCCCTGCACAGAGAGCCGACTTTCATAGCACCGCATTTAGCAATGGATTCGATATAGTCATTCCACTTGAGGTCCGCTGAGAGTGTGAGGCCAAGCAGGCGTAGTGTTTTACTCTCTTGGAGGATGTTTCACTTTTATTATTATCTGATGAAGCTTTAATAATGCGTGCGAATGTATGTATGTATGTATGTATGTATGTATGTATGTATGTATGTATGTATGTATCTAGCAATCTATCTATCTCAGCCTACTGATATCTATCTATGTATCTACATCTAAACTTATTTATAAATGGAACTTTTTCTGTGTGTGCGCGTGTCCGTTACCTATAGACTCTAAAATGGTTGAACCGATTTTCTTGAAAATTTACACAGTTGTACTATAAGCGTCTGCGAGTATTTTTAGCTAGGTTTTGTGTCGATGTACCCCCGATAAATATCGAAAATCAATAATCGAAAAAATCAGGTTATAGAAGTAGTGGTCCGATTTTAATCAAATTTGATACACTCATAGGCAAAGACATAAGAAACGATATTCAGAAGTTTCAAAGTTGCAGTTCTTACAATAGTGCAGAAAATCGATAATATATATATATATATATATATATATATATATATATATATAACATGCGAGATGTTTGTGTGTGTGTGTCTGTTTATCTGCCTGTATGCCTTATTTTTTCTGCACTTTTATTTTAATTTTTGCTTCGGGTTTGGCTCTAAGTAGTTACGATTGTAGTTCTTGTCTCAGTCATGACACCATTTACTCAGAGGACTTATTTAGCCTTCAAAATTCAGTTTACCACAAAAAAAACTTATTTGATATCGATACCAGGAAATGAAAATTTGATTTACATTCATTCATTTTTCTTTCAATCTACGGTTTCGCTTTAACGAGGAACAACTGCTGCTTTTTAGTTTTTCGTGCCAACGTCCAAAGAGTCTGAGCTCCAGGACCATGGATTAATTTTAAAGCTTTCATTACACGCGAGCAACGCCGGGCTATACTGCTAGTATCAGATATTTAAATCTGAGAATAGCAAGTGCTGTAAGCTTGGATGTGCGGGTTGTGTAATGTATGACCACGCTGAATTGCTTTTAAGAAAGCTGAGTTCCAGTTCCAGTTCCAGTTGGGTTCATTATATTTACTTTTGCGTAAATAACCCTGGAAAAAGTAGGAATTGAGCTATTCTTCCCATTTATGGGTTAATTAGTAAAACTTGTATCACTAAAGGATGTGCATCGTGGTGCAGTAGAGACCAGCTCGGAACGAGAAATCAGAGAGCCGAGTTCGAATTCTAGTTGAATTCGTTGCATTCACTTACTCACAAATAACCTTGAGAAAGGTATTAATCTATCGCTTCTCCCTCCAGCTATGGGTTAAATAGCAAGACAGATTGGGTTCTATAACCTCGCTTGGGAACCAGTCAACCGCAGAAAATAATGGCAACCTCTTGCATTCAATTGCTCACAAATACCCTTGGGAAAGGTATTAATCCGTCTCTTCCCTCCAGTTATGGGTTAAATAATAGGACATATTGCATTCTATAGCCTTGGTCGGCAACCAGTCTATCGTAGAAAGCAATGGCAACCTACCGCGTGATAATTTTCTGCCCAGTCAGTCATGGCTCTTTCGAGACATGATCGCTCCAGAGTGTATCATGTATGGCAATTAACTAAGTTATCTGTGTATAACGCCTGTTTCAATTTCTGACACGCAAAGATGCATTTTATTAAGCGTTTTAGTATTTATTTCTAAAGTATAAAAATAATTCCTAGCTTTAAATAATCTGCAAAACGGTTGTCAAGCCGTAAAAAAAATCAAGGAAAATTCTCATAGACAATGAAACCTTGACAACAACGCTGACTTGTTCTCTTTGAACGTAGAGTCAGATTAAGTGAGGGGCTCTAAAAAAACGCTGAAGCATTGGTTCTGCATTTTGACATTTTTTTTTGCCTAACCATATCCTCTGTCGTGAAAGTATCGAATGACCTTCCAACCAAAGTCTGCTTCTTATTATCGCTTTTCCTGCTCGAAGCACAAACGAAAGAACACAATTCGTAATGGACGGTCGGGTGGGGTCCGTCATCTCAGATTTCAAATAAATTGGATGTGTTGGCCACTAGACAAGTACCCCTGCGTACCGGACTTGGCGAGGGAAAACCTGCCATGAATTTTAAAGTTAGTATAGATGGGCGGGCTGATAAAAATGTATTTGGAGATGACATAGGTTTCGGGTTGTGAAGTAAGATTTTACTCATGTAGGAAAAAACTTTACACACATGCACAATCGTAAAATGCTGCATTTTATTGAGGGTATATATATATATATATATACTACTGGCCATAATTATTAGGCCACCCCAGTTTAAAAAAAATTATGTATTTCATACTATTTTTTAAATATTTATTGCCAAGTGAATAATTGTAAATGAAAATAGAATGGTTCTTTTGTTAATATTGCACAATAACATGTGCATCAAATGAATTTATACATATTTAATAATTACTTATATTGCAGTTTCATCAATGAACGAATGAAGAAAATTTAAGGTGATTCTGACAAGTTCATCTTTACTTCCAAACCTTGTAAAAGTTTGCAAAGTAATAATAACAAAAGACCCCATTCTATTTACATTTGGCAATAAATACTAAAAATAGGATGAAATACATCATTTCTTTAAAGAAAAAAAAACTAGTGTGGCCTAATAATTATGGCCGGTAGTATATATAATCCTACGTCTAAAGTACTTCTCGGAGTTTCATGCACTACGCATTCAACAAGTGCGTATTATGAACTTAACGTTTCTAGATTTTAATTTTGTTATTAGTACTACCGTTGTTTAAGGTCGTTACGCGTAAATACCCCATGGGAAAGGTATAGGTCCGCTTTTCCATTCTGCTATGGGTTAGATAGCAGGGCATATTGTGTTTTATAGCCTTTGTTGGCAACCAGTCTACTGCAGAAACTAATGGCAACGTATTGTGGGAAAATCTTCTGCCCAGTCAGTCATGTCTCTTTCCAGACATGATCGCCAATACGTGTATCACGTATAGCACTTAACTGACTGATATTTAACATCAGGAGCCAATAGCTAAGGTTTCTGGGACATGTAATGAGGAGGGCTTGGAGAATCTGATAGTCACAAGACAGATAGATGGAAAGGAAGCCCACACATGACATACTTGATGGGCTTGAGCAAATGGATGGCAGAGCAGGGTTTGGGAGGAATAACAAGAGAAAGGGTTAAGAGCTGCAAAGGATAGGGAGATGTAGAAGGCCATGATCGCCTAAGCTCTGAAGGGACACGGCACATAGATGATGATGATGATGATGATGATGAAGAAGAAGAAGAAGAAGAAGAAGAAGAAGATAGACGAGACATTAAAAGAAGCTCATTTTCAAAAAGTATTTTTGATAAGATATCTACCTACAGGTTATCAGCAAATACTTATTTTTTTTTTTTGTCTTTCGTTTTTCTGGATATTAGATATATTGAAATATTTATATTCAAATAATTTTTGTTTTGCTTTCGCTTCAAAACCTGTCGTCCATTTTGAGAGCACGTGACTGTTTATCTATAGATATGGAGTTGCATTCTGGGCGAAACTGGACAAAATAATCACACTTTGCCCGAGAAATTTTCGACACTAGCTCGTATTGACCCCACATCACAAAATGAGCTTTATCTTCAAGAATCCAAAAAGATGCAAAAACTGCACACACGCGCCGCACACATACACACAAACAAACACACACGCACACACCTATATATATATATATATATATATATATATATAGAGAGAGAGAGAGAGAGAGAGAGAGAGAGACAGAGAGAGAGAGAGACAGAGAAAAGGACAAAACGGTTCTATATATGCATACACATAAAGAGGCACGTCTCCGTACATGCACACGCACCACAAATGAATTGCATAAAACCAAGAATGGGTACGGAAAACAGTGGCACATAAGAGTAAGGGATAGATAGATAGATAGATAGATAGATAGATAGATAGATAATGAACAGTCTTAGATAGATAGATAGATAGATAGATAGATAGATATGAAGAGAATGAGACAGACAGACAGACAGACAGATTGCTAGATAGATAGATAGATAGATAGATAGATAGATAGATAGATAGATAGATAGATAGATATGAAGAGAATGAGATAGATAGATAGATATGAAGGCATGTAAGTGTAATGAATAAAGATAGACAAATAAGGAGTAGGTGGGAATAATGGATATATATATATATATATATATATATATATATTGTAATATAGTTATTACAATCATTTATAAACTATTGTAATAACAAAATTACAACATGAAGCTCTACTCTAGTCAGCGTGTAGATCATGTGCACTCGTCTACATCAAAAGCTTAGATAAGTCTGGCACAAGACCCTCCCCGAATTTTTTTTTTGATAACGATCAGCGAGACAAACGCTCTTACTCGAGGCCTTCATCTTGTTACTGAGCTTTGATTGGTTTTCGGAACTGAGGCTACAACCCACTGTGGATGGTATTCACTGACACTATATGTATTAATGGTAGGGGCCAGACTAGCTTGCTAGCCCACGCCGAGGTACCCAGTTACACACAAACACACACACACACACACACACACACACACACACACACACGCACAAAAATTTATATATAAATATAAAAAATATGTATGTGTATGTGTGTGTATCGTCAGCAGAGCTTCGAGGAAAACTCACAGCGAACTAAAGAACAATAAGTTCATTCTTATTAACAAAAAGGATTCTTGCTTTCATTTTCCTAAACAAGACCGACAACAAAAAATTTGACTTCGTTCTTAAAGATAAATATATATATATCGATATAGTCATCCGCAGACAGATCTGTTTCGCTGTATCACAGCTCACCAGTACGGTTAGACTCCGATTGCTTTTAACCCAGGGTTGAAACCAGGCCGAATCGGCGTCAGTAGGAGACTCTACCTTTGGGCTATGGGCGTTCGGTATGTGCGTGTGTGTGTGTGTGTGTGTGACAGATAGATAGATCTAAGCATATAGATATTGAAGCACGTAGGGGCACTTGATAGATAGATAGATAAATATTAAGACTGTATGAGATAGCTAGCTAGCTAGATAGATAGATACGCGAGTGTGAATAATTGATTAGACAAGGAAATCTGGAAGTACTTCAGATTAATGCAGATAGATACATAGATATCGAGACAGGCTGGTTTAAAGATAATTTTATAGACGGATACATACATACATACATACATACATAATATTAATAAAATTAATATTAATATAATTAATATTAAAAGAATCTGGTGAGGGACTTTACCTACAAGCTATTTCATTTTTGGATTAAAAAATATATTGATTTTATTTGAACATTACTTTTAATCGATACTCGTATTTGATCAAATATTCTCTTTTTTTAATCAAACGGTATATTTATATATTTATTTTTACCGACCTAATTATTTACGAGACATCTTTCGTGGTCGAGTGGTCTAAGACGCACCTGATCAATTGATAAATATATCAATTGATATATATATATATGGAAGCGCGTAGGAATAATAAATTGAGATATCGGTGATCTGAGTTCGCATTAGAGTCGAGCTCGTTAAATTCACCTAGGTGTAAATCCCCTTGTGAAAGTTTTGAATACTTCTGTTTCCCCCCCCTTATCTGAAAAAGTATTTATTTGTTTTAGTTCTTGATCGTTTCTGCTCTGATGAACTTAGGTCACTGGTGCCCCCCCCTACAAGAATTTACTCGGGCAGCTAGACTGGCAACAAGGACCCACCCTTTTACAGTTAGATTAACCAAATGCAGGCGACAATTCTACTCCATCAGCTTCTTTTCTAGCGCTTCCGTCCTGTGGAACTCCTTTCCATATACTTGCTTTCCCGACGGCTATAATCTCCAAGAATTTAAATGCAAAGTCAATTCCCATCTCTTATCCACTTAACTCCAGCCCTTTCCACATCACCTCGTGTATCTTGTTCTTTTCCTTTCCCTCTTCTTAATTGTCTTCACTCCTGTGTTCACATCCTTCTCTTGCCCTTTCTCTTTCACCCACTGTAGCTGGTTCGTCTTTGTCTTTACTCTTTTCCTGCCTGAAACTTTAACTCTCTTATGTAGCCCCCTGCACATCAGTGGTGGTACTGCCTTGCTTGGGGTGAAATAATTAAAAAAAATTCGATTTAACATATACACAAAAAGATTAAAAATTTAACATATTTCAGAAGCAATAGTTTTCATTTTGCTAGGTTCTCGCTCGACCACCGAAGTTAAGCAACGTTGAGCCTGGTCAGTACTTAGATGGGTGACCGCTTGGGAATACCAGGTGCTGTAAGCGTTTAGTGACGGATGTGCGTTGTGGTGCAGTGGATATCGGCTCGGAAAGAGAAATCCGTGAACCGAGTTCGAATTTCAGTTGAATGCCCGGCATTCACTTAAGCACTGGTACCCTTGGGAAAAATATTAATCCGTCCCTTCCCTCCAGTTATGGGTTAAATAGTAAGGGTAGGACTTGGGGACCCTGCCCTCAAAAACAAATCCTAATGAATCTTGTTGCTGGAAAGGAAAAAAAATGTATTGCTAGACACAAAACTTATATAAAAAAAACAACAACAATAAATTGTTGAAAGAAAAAGGTATTACCAGCAATAAATAAATAAAAATTTAGTTGGCAATAAATGACCCGCCGAGGTTGATATGCCATAAAAACAAAACAACCAACCAACAATCATTTTACTAATGATGTAATTGAATGGTACTTATGTATTGTTTTGTTTCGTTTCGTTTATTTTGTTTTACGGCATATCAACCTCAATGGGTTATTTAATGCCGACAACATTTTTACAATAGTTTAGTTTGAACAGAATATTCCTTGTCAGATATCAGTTCGTAAATCAGGTTTCATTGACGTATTTTTGTAAAGAAAACTTTCTTGAGAGTCAAATGTATTACTGGTATTAATTTTTTCCCCTAAAACGCATGGCTGGTAATATTTTTCCTTCAATAATGTATTGCTGGCATTCTTTCCCCCCCAAAAATATATTAATAGTAATTTTTCTTCAAAAATGTATTGCTGGTAATATTTTTATCGTCTTAAATAATCTATTGCTGGTCAATACTAATTTCTTAACCACTTGACTCTAGTTCTTTTCACACCACCCTGTATATCCTTTCCTTTCTCTTCACCTTTACAATTGTCATCACACCTGTATTTCCATCCTTCTCTTGCTCCTTTATCTATCTATCTATCTATCTATCTATCTATCTATCTATCTATCTATCTATCTCAGTTTGTTCATATCTATCTATCTATCTATCTATCTATCTATCTATCTATCTATCTCAGTTTGTTCACTTATCTATCTATCTATCTATCTATCTATCTATCTATCTATCTCAGTTTGTTCATATCTATCTATCTATCTATCTATCTATCTATCTATCTTTCTATCTATCTATCTATCTCAGTTTGTTCATATCTATCTATCTATCTATCTATCTATCTATCTATCTTTCTCAGTTTGTTCATATCTATCTATCTATCTATCTATCTATCTATCTATCTATCTATCTATCTATCTCAGTTTGTTCATATCTATCTATCTATCTATCTATCTATCTATCTTTCTATCTATCTATCTATCTATCTATCTATCTATCTCAGTTTGTTCATATCTATCTATCTATCTATCTATCTATCTATCTATCTCAGTTTGTTCATATCTATCTATCTATCTATCTATCTATCTATCTATCTATCTATCTATCTATCTCAGTTTGTTCATATCTATCTATCTATCTATCTATCTATCTATCTATCTATCTCAGTTTGTTCATATCTATCTATCTATCTATCTATCTATCTATCTATCTATCTATCTATCTATCTATCTCAGTTTGTTCATATCTATCTATCTATCTATCTATCTATCTCAGTTTGTTCATATCTATCTATCTATCTATCTATCTATCTATCTATCTCAGTTTTGTTCATATCTATCTATCTATCTATCTATCTATCTCAGTTTGTTCATATCTATCTATCTATCTATCTATCTATCTATCTATCTATCTCAGTTTGTTCATATCTATCTATCTATCTATCTATCTATCTATCTATCTATCTATCTATCTAAGTTTGTTCATATCTATCTATCTATCTATCTATCTCAGTTTGTTCATATCTATCTATCTATCTATCTATCTATCTATCTATCTAAGTTTGTTCATATCTATCTATCTATCTATCTATCTATCTATCTATCTATCTATCTATCTATCTATCTATCTCAGTTTGTTCATATCTATCTATCTATCTATCTATCTATCTATCTATCTATCTATCTCAGTTTGTTCATATCTATCTATCTATCTATCTATCTATCTATCTATCTATCTATCTATCTCAGTTTGTTCATATCTATCTATCTATCTATCTATCTATCTATCTATCTCAGTTTGTTCATATCTATCTATCTATCTATCTATCTATCTATCTATCTATCTATCTATCTATCTCAGTTTGTTCTATCTATCTATCTATCTATCTATCTATCTATCTATCTATCTATCTATCTATCTCAGTTTGTTCATATCTATCTATCTATCTATCTATCTATCTATCTATCTATCTATCTATCTATCTCAGTTTGTTCATATCTATCTATCTATCTATCTATCTATCTATCTATCTATCTATCTCAGTTTGTTCATATCTATCTATCTATCTATCTATCTATCTATCTATCTATCTCAGGATTAATTTTTGTGTATTGTGTCATGGCAATCATTGGTATTTCCAACAAAGTCACAATTTTTCTGCACCCCTCTGGTTAACATGACCATCCTACAGTCATCCGGTTCAAGCAACAGGAACGTCTATACACGTGTTATCAGAATAACACCCCCAGACTCTCATGACTAAACTTTTCTGCGGCTACTGTTGATTGCATGGGCAACAGAAAATCAGACAAGTGGCAGACATTGTTCCTGCATCGTAAGATATGGCGAAACAGTCATCTGGAATTTATGGATTTTGACAGCCGAGAAATAATAATTCTTTGCATGCTAAGAATTTAGATATACATTCGCAAGAATTTGTATCTTATATGTAAGGTTTATGTTTCCTTATCAAGTGTTCTGAGTGTAAACGTTCTCAAGAAAATTCTTTCCTTTCATGAAACGCACGAATATGGACGACTAAGACAAGCTCCTAAGACAAGAGAGAGAGAGAGAGAGAGAGAGAGAGAGAGAGAGAGAGAGAGAGAGAGAGAGAGAAAATAAAACAAACAAATTTGTCGATACAGACAAATACAATTCAGTTTTTGTTAAAAATTGGTAGTCGTGGTTGTCCATATCAAGGCGCCCACATACAACCGTAGATATACATCTACCATACGTCCGTGCATTGAATACTGTCGCCATATCTTTTCGGGTACTCCTGCTTTTCATCTAGAGGTTCACGGCAAAATCCAAAGGAAAATCTGCAATATAATCGATCTTGACTAGACAACTCGTCTTCAGTCACTTTCTCACCGACGTGATGTGGCTTCCCTCTGTCTTTTCTACAAGAAATTTCAACTGCTCACGTTCTTTTTTCTCTGGTTCCCCAACCACATCTATTTACGCGTGCTACTAGATTTGGCATCAAGCTCCCACTCTTTTACCTTCGAAATAGCTAAATATAATCACCTCTTCTACTCTAACAGTTTCTTTTCTTGCACTTCCTGTGTTTTATTTACTTGATTCTCATCCATCTTTTATTTGACATACCCTGTATCATTTTAATTTTCGCACTGTGTCATCGGAGGCCACAATTTAAACAACTTAAAGTACGCAGATGGTACAGTGCTGATAGCAGACGCAGAAAAGAAACTACAAGACCGCCTACAGAAGGTAGTTGAAGTGAGTGACAAGAAAGGACTATAAATAAACTGCAAGAAAACCGAATGCATGGTCATCAGTAAAAAGGGCAGCCCAATATGCCTAATACAGGCCGGAGATTATAGAATCAAGCAGGTACAAAAATTTAGATATCTAGTAAGTGTTATAACAGAAGACGGAAAGTGCGACACAGAGATCCGAAGGCGAGTTGGCATGGCGAAAGAAAGCATTCCAGAAGTTGAGTAAAGCATTAAGAAACAGGACAATTTCGCTAAAAACAAAGAAAAGAGTACTAGATTGCTATGTGTTGTCAGTTCTTCAATATGGCAGTGAATGCTGGACAATATCATCAAAGATGAAGGAAAAACTCGAAGCAACTGAAATGTAGTTCTATAGAAGGATGCTGCGAATATCATGGATCGATCATGTGAGCAATGATGAGGTTTTGGAAATAATGGAAACGAAAAAGAAATTAATACTGAGCATCAGGAAGAGACAGCTGAAGTTCCTGGGACATGCAATGAGGAAAGAGGGCTTAGAGAACCTGATGCTAACAGGCCAGATAGAGGGAAAAAGAAATGAGAAAACAACTGATAACATATTTGAAGTGTCTGATCAGGTGGATGACAGAACGGGGGTTGCGTGGTGTAACAGAAGAACGCGTTCTAAGAGCCACCAGTGATAGGGAGACGTAGAAAGCTATGATCGCCTACATCCTGAAATGACAAGGCACATAGAAGAAGAACCCGCTGCGCAGCAGTGACATTTTTGCCTTGCTTGGGGTGAATGATTATATCTATCTATATATATTTATCTGTAAATTCAGATAATATTTAGGGGGAGACATGCATTGTGAATGGAGAAAAATTCTTATGCCGGAAGCAGGGACTAGTAAAGGAAGGAGTGAGGAATGTTGGTTATGATAGGGTTAAGCCGAGGAGATCGTAGTAGTAAATTCATTTTTGGTAGTGGGAGGCATCTGGTTTGACCATTGTGTTAGAAGGAGAGAAAAGGTTACCGATTCCGCAAATTTTAAAATCTAATTCGTGTAAAAGGCAATTTATATGATGAATAAATGGAAGAAGGATATAATTATTGAAATTTAAATTTATTGCAATGACGACACATACTAATGATTTCTCTACGTTGATTCAGAAGTAGATTCTGATATTGAAATTTCAAAATCTAAATTTTTTCTCTTAAACATAAATTACTTTTTTTACTTAAGCTATCAGAACTATGAGCTGTGCCTATCAACTTCCACTTTATCTGTGGATTTATGGCTTCCTATTTCAATTCTTAGTATTTTCAGGAGAAGGCTGTCAGACAGCCTTCTCCTTGTACATATTATTAGTACAAGAATAACTAATCTTAATCGTTTTCCTATAAAATATTTTACTCAGGGGGTTATCATTATAAAAATGTTTACTTAATTTCAGAAAGATTTACTAATAAAGGGGTCACAATCTTCCTGAAACTATGACCTTTAGTGTAAGGGTATGTGAATCAGTGAAAGAGGGGGAATTTAATATTGCGTGTCCATCAATGAGAGGTGCTACCAGTGTACAGCCCCTTAATTCCAACCTAACACAATAATCTCATATATATATATATATATATATATATATATATATATATATATAATTATTGTGGTCTGTTAGGACCAGGAAGAAAGACATGAAAAGAAGGTAGGTTGAACCAGTTTATTGGAACAACAGAACATATATACAAAATAAAAGTGTTATTACTCAGCAGATAAAAGTGTCCGTCCGAACTGTCAAGTTACACTGGGTCTCGACTGCCTTTCCTAGGAAGTCTCGTAGGTTAATATTTATGAAGGAGGAAGAGTTCATTCCAATGTAGATTGGGCACCATGACACACCCACACCCACACACACACACACACACACACACACACACATATATATATATATATATATATATGTAATTTCTGGAAAATATGCTTTTTTGCCTATGCGCCCAGACTTTATGGCCACCATATATATATATATATATATTGATTGATTGTTTAAAACTTAGTTTTTGTGCACATTAGAGTTAGATCAGTGCACATTTGAATTAAAATGTGTTCAATACAGTTATATTGTAGAACTTTTGAATATTTTCTATTTGAAAACGAGTTATTACGCGACCTAGGTTTCTGCTATGAGTGGTGTCTTCAAGCGATTTTTAATAACTGTTGGATGTCCAGAAAATCTGGGCACATAGGCAAAAATGCATATTTTTCAGAAAGTAGATTTTCAACAATTTACTGAATTGGAATATTAAAAAAAGTACATCTTCAATATTCTTCTTTTATGTGCCATGTGCCTTCAGGACGTAAGCGACCATGGCTCTCTAACCTCGCTGCTGAGATTGAAAATGACCTTTAATCCGTGTTGGACTGGGGTAAGAAATGGCTCGTAAATTTCAATTCTTCCAAAACGAAGTTGCTATCAATTAACCACCATAGACAACCGCACCTACCCCCCATTAGCATGGAACAGGCTTGCCTTCCAGAGAGTAAAACACTACGCCTGCTTGGCCTCACACTCTCAGCGGCCCTCAAGTGGAATGACTATATCGAATCCATTGCTAAATCCGCTGCTATGAAATTCGGTTCTCTGTGCAGGGCCCGGAAGTTCTTTCCGTCTGAATCTATCCTGCACATATATAAATCTACCATCCGCCCGTGTGTTGAATACTGCTGCCACATCTGTTCGGGTGCCCCTACTATTCTCCTCGGGCTTCTCGACAAGGTACAGCGGAGAATCTGTAATGTGATCGATACCGACTTGGCTGACCGCCCGCAGTCACTCTCTCATCGGCGTGACGTGGCTTCCCTGTGCCTCTTCTATAAATACTTTCACGGCTTCTGCTCCGATGAACTTAGATCACTGGTGCCCCTAGGTACGAATTTGCACGCGATACTAGATTAGCAACTAGGTCCCACCCTTTTACAGTGAAACCGATTAAATAACCGCAATTTCTACTCTAACAGCTTCTTTTCTCGCATTTCCCGCCTGTAGAATTTCCTTCCACATACTTGCTTCCTCGACAGCTACAATCTCCAGGAGTTTAAATGTAAGGTCAATAGACACCTTCTAACACACTAACTTGTACCCATTCTCTCAAACACTCTTCCTTTGTACCTCGTTACTCGTCTATCACCCTCCTTCTGACATTTTCTATATCTAATCACTCTCTCAGCACCTTCCCCTATGTAACCCCCTGCTCTATAGTGGCAGTAGAATGCCTTGCTTGGGGTGAAACGATTAAAAAAATATCTCCCTATCCCTTGCAGTTCTTAACAACCCTTCTCCTTTTATCCCACTCAAACCCCGCTCCGCCATCTTTCTGCTCAAGTCCATCAAGTATGTCACGCGTTGCTTTTTACTTGTCTCTTTTTTTCTCAATCTGTCGCGTGAGCATCAGATTCTCCAAACCCTCCTTCTCACTACATGTCCAAGAAACTTCAGCAGTCCTTTTCTGGTGTTAGGTACCATTTTACTTTTCATGTTTGTGATGCAAAGATTTGTGTGCTTTGCAAGATACACATTATCTCGTAGCCGTCAATTTTAGCATATTCACCCTTTATGCGTTCAATCAAGTGTGTTGCATTTGTCATATTCATTGAGGACATATTCTCCTTTAGCCGACCCCGGAAAAAATCAATTTTTGTTCCCCACAAAACCATGTTTTATCTGTGAGGGTAAAATAAATACAGGTAATAAAATTTTCTATATTTTCAAACTTTAAGGACTTCTTCTATGTGCCCTGTCCCTTCAGGACGTAGGCAATCATGGTTCTCCACGTCTCCCTATCCCTTGTGGCTCTTAGTATGTTTGCTCCTGTTACACCTCGCAACCCCCGTTCCGTCATCCACCTGATCAGGCCCTTCAAATATGTTATCCGCTGCCTTCTTCGGTCTCTTTTTCCTTCTATCTGGCCTGTCAGTATCAGGTTCTCGAAGCCCTCCTTCCTCATTGCATGTCCCAGGAATTTCAGTTGTCTCTTCCTGATGCTCACTATTAATTTCCTTTTCGTTGCCATTCTTTCCAACACCTCATCATTGCTCACATTCTTAATCTATGATATCCGCAGCATCCTTCTGTAGAACCACATTTCCACTGCTTCAAGTTTTTTCTTCATCTTTGATGATATTGTCCAACATTCACCGTCGTATTAAAGAAGAACATTCTGTAGAAATCTACGTTTGGAGACAAACCTCCACGCACCGATTATAACTGACGACATCTAAAGTAGAATAAATTCTAATGTTGCGCCTTACGCGTTCTGTATGACGATGATCCAAACTTATTTATAAATGGAACTTTGTCTGTGTGTGTGTGTATGCGTATCCGTTACCTATAGACTCCGAAACAGCTGAACCGATTTTCTTGAAAATTTACACAGTTGTACTATAAGAGTCTGCGAGTGTTCTTAGATAGGTTTTGTGTCGAGGTACCCCCGATAAATATCGAAAATCGATAATCGAAAAAATCGGGTTTTAGAAAGAGTGGTCCGATTTTAATCAAATTTGATACACTCATAGACAAAGATATAAGAAACGATATTCAGAAGTTTCATGGTTGCAGTTCTTACAATAGTGCAGAAACTTTGATATCGATACCAGGAAATCAAAATTTGACTTACATCCATTTATTTTTTTTTCAGTCTACGGTTTCGCTTTAACTGGAAACAACTATTGCTTTTTAGTTTTTCGTGCCAACGTCCAAAGAGTCTGAGCTCCAGGACCATGGATTAGTTTTAAAGCTTTCATTACACCCGAGCAACGCCGGGCTATACTGCTAGTATTACAAAAAACATTTTTTCAGTCTTTCATACAGAAACTGCTATTCATCAGTAATAATCGCATGATCAAGAATATGTTTATTATAATATACATAGGCAAAAATGCATATTTTTAAAAAATTAAAATTATACTAACACTTTACTATAACTGATAACCCACTATAACCACAAAACCATGTTTCATCTGTGAAAGTAAACTAGGGATAATGAGATTTTCTATATGTACAGACTTTAAGGACACCCTGTAGAAATCTACGTTTGGAGACAAACCTCCCCGCAGCGATTATAACTGACGACATCTAAAGTAGAATAAATGCTAATGTTGCATCTTACATAGTCAGGTTAGCTTTCTATATGACGATGACATTACAAAATCATTTTACAGTTTTTCAAACAGAAACTGCTAATCATCAGTAGTAAGCGCATGATCAAATATACGTCTTTTTTTTAAACGAACAAGCAAATTTTCGGCAAGTGTCAAATCGTGAAATGTAGAGATCATCTGCCTCATCATGGGTTACCACGTTGTATTCTTTGGGAGCCGTCGGTGATTGTCCTAGCATGAAGTTACAAGTCATCGTGGCCGAGGGTTTGAATGTCCTGTCCTTGTTCAGAGAGTGATGTTTCCGTTAGATAAACTGTAACTAATTTTCACTCAGTATAGTTGCAGTATAAATCCCAGGAGGGATTTCCAGATGTTGAACAAACACAAATGTTCACGGACAGGCGTCTGCATCGAGGACTAGCTAGGCACCTCATTAGAGTGGCCAGCCATCCATAATATATTGCCACAGATTTTGCTCTGAAAGGCCATGCGTATCGGCTTAGAACGAGAAATAGGAGAGCCGAGTTCAAATTCCAGTTAAATTCGTTGTATTCATTTACGCGCAAATACCCTTAGGAATAGTTATTAACCCGTCCCTTCTTCCTCCAGCTGTTGGTTAAATAGCAGCGCTGGTTGGTCTCTATAGGCTTGGCTGGCAACCAGTCTGCCGCGGAAAGTAATGTCAACTTACCGAGGGAAAGTTATGTCCAGTCAGTCATGTCACTTTCGAGACATGATCGCCCAAGTGTGTATTACGTATGGCACTTGACTGACTGATTTTATACGAGTTTCTAGATGAGTATTTACTCCCGATCACAATTCTTCAATGTTGATTAATGTCTCGCGGACATTCCCAAGTTCATCTAGGCGATCCAGATCACCAGGTAAGTAATTTTAGAAACAGCGACATGCAGAAGCTGACTCTAGTCAAGATGTTTTGGCCCAAGAGAGGGTTGACTGCGTCGCCTGGCAAAACAAAATCAAACAAAAAAAAAAAGATGTCACATATTTACCGAGTTGTATTCAAAATTCGCCAAAAATTTATCCTTGTCAAACCCAATACCTTCAGGTAGAAGGGGACATTGATATGGCTATGCCGAAGGATAGAGTCTCGTCTGGGATAAATTGACGACCCCACGAATTCGTGGTCTGCAAGGCATTTTTGCCCAATCGTACGCCTCACGGTAAAATCGCTCTTGTGTCACATCCTGCCTTTGTGGAGAGGCTCGGGTAAATACAAAGTTCATTAAAACTTACATTTAATTAATACTAATTGTATCTAACAATTCTACAACAATCTAATGATGTCTTGTTGTTAACCATTTTGATAATCTTCTTCTATGTGCCCTGTCCTTTCAGGACGTAGGCGATCATGGCTTTACACGTCTCCCTGTCTCTGGTGGCTCTTAGCACGCTTTCTTCTGTTACAACACGCAACCCTCGTTCCGTTATCAACTAGCTCAAGCTCATAAATGTAGAATATAAATGTAAAGAAACTAGCATGGCCATAAAATGAGGGATCAGTTTATATATTGATTATAAAATAGGTTTGATCCCCCACTTTATATTCAGAATATAATTTCTTATAAACAGTTGACGTATATATTCTTCTATGTGCCCTGTCCTTTCAGGACGGAGGCAATCATGGCTTTCCACGTCTACCTATCCCTGGTGGCTCTTAGCATTCCTTCTCCTGTTACACAACACAACCCTAGTTCTGTCATTCATTAGTTCAAGCCCATAAATATAGAATATAAATGTAAAGGAACTAGAATGGCCACAAAATGAGGGATCAGTTTATATATTGATTGTAATATAGATTTGATCCCACACTTTATATCCCCATTATAATTTCTTATAAACAGTTGGCATATATATTCTTCTTCTATGTGCCCTGTCCCTTCAGGACGTAGGCGATCATGGCTTTACACGTCTCCCTGTCCCTGGTGGCTCTTAGCACGCTTTCTCCTGTTACACTACGCAACCCTCGTTCCGTCTTCCACCTGCTCAGGCCCTTCAAATATGTTATCTGCTGCTTTCTCCTGCCTCTTTTCCCTCTATCTGGCCTGTTAATATCAGGTTCTCTAAGCTCTTCTTCCTCATTGTATGTCACAGGAACTTTAGTTGTCTCTTTCTGATGCTCAGTATTAATTTTCTTTTCATTTCCATCCTTTTCAAAACCTAATCATTGCTCACATGCTCGATCCATGATATCCGCAGCATCCTTCTGTAGAACCACATTTCCGCCACTTCAATTTTTTTCTTCATCTTCGAAGATATTGTCCAGCATTCACTCCCATACTGAAGAACCGACATCACATAGCAATCTAGTACTCTCTTCTTTGAAAAGATAATCTCATCTGTCCAGAAAAACTTATGATTTACCCTCGTACGTTTGACAACGAACTAGAATATCCTCACTGGCAAAGCCATAGCAAAATCTACTGCTAAGAAGATTGGGTCACTATGTCGATCCAGGATGTTTTTTCCACCTGAATCCATCCTGCATATATACAAGTCAACCATCCGTCCGTGCATGGAGTACTGCTGCTATTTATGGTCAGGTGCCCCAGCCGTTCTCCTCAGTGTTCTTGACAAGCTCCAAAGGAGAGTCTGTAATGTGATAGGTACTGATCTGGCGACTCGACTGCAGCCACTTTCCCATCGTCGAAATGTGGCCTCCCTCTGTCTCTTCTATAAATACTTTCATGGCTTCTGCTCGGATGAGCTTAAGTCACTGATGTCTCCTCAACAGGTGTTTACTCGTGCAACCAGACTGGCAACTGGGTCCCACCCATTCACAGTCAGGTTAGCCAAATGCAGACAACAATTCTATTCCTGCAGCTTCCTCTCTCGCACTTCCCGCCTGTGGAACTCACTCCCGTATTTTTGCTTTCCTGACGGCTACAACCTCCAGAAATTTAAATGCAAAGTCAATACTCATCTACTAACCACCGGCCTCTAGCTCTCTCCCCACCCCTGTATAACCTTCCCTTTCTCTCCACCTATGTATCTGTCATCGCACCTGCTTTCTCAGCTTTCTATTGTTCCTTTCTAACTAGTTTGTACTCCTCACTCTTTTCTAATTAATCTTTTTACATTTATGTAATCCCCTGCACATCAGTGGCGTTTCCGCCTTGCTCGGGGTGAAATGATTAAAAAAAAACAAAAAACAAAAAAACAGAACCATCATAAACTTAGTTACTGCCACCAAAGTTCTAATAAACTGCACTACCTCATGAAATATTTTTCGGCACAAGTTTTCGCAGAAGCACTTTCCTGCGAAGAGGCTTTAACAACACTGGACAGGATCTACACAAAAAGAGAAATTAAATGGTTTCTAGACAATTACTTGCTACGAGCACTTAACTGCTATCGAATCCAGTTGACAAATTCTATCAAGCCTTAGTAAAAATAAGAAAAGAAGCGTTCATTTTCTTCGTTATCAGCGAAACAATATCAAACAGAAATGTTACGAGATGCCTTCAAAGAGGGTTTCGATCCATTTATATCCGAGAAAGAATACTCGAAAATAGCCAGCCTATTACCAGAGATTTAGTTAAACAGTCACTCAGTTAAATACCATACGTAATGCACTCTTTGGGCGATCATGTCTCGAAAGAGACATGACTGACTGGGCAGAAGATTAGGTTGCCATTGCTTTCTGCGGTAGACTGGTTGCCAGCCAAGGCTATAGAACCCAATCTGTCCTGCCATTTAACTCATAGCTGGAAGGAGAAGAGATAGATTATATTACATTATTATATTAAGTAAAATTAGTGGCGGATCAGTTTATTACTTCATAACAATAGAAAACTGATACCCCACTTTATGTCCAATAGAAGTTTTAATTATATTTCCAACTATTATATTCAGCCAGTCAGTTAAGTGCCATACGTGATACCCGCTTGGGCGATCATGTCTCGAAAGAGACATGACTGACTGAGCAGAAGATTTATCCCACTGTAGGTTGCCATTGCTTTCTGCGGTAGACTGGTTGCCAGCCAAGGCTATAGAACCCAATCTGTCCTATGATTTAACCCATAACTGGAGGGAAGAGACGGATTAATACCTTTCCCAAGGGTATTTGTGTGTAAGTGAATGTAAGGAATTCAACTGGAATTCGAACTCGGTATTCCGATTTGTCGTATCGAGTCGATATCCACTGCCCCATATCTGCTACTAAAAGGTACGATATAAATGCATTAGCGTATTCACGTATTTCCCCATAGTATAAAAAACTAGGCTTTCCAAAAAAAAAAACAAAAAAAAAACAGCCTTAATTAAACGCACATGTTACTTTTTTTTGCGAAAGCATGATACATACAAGGTCATTATGCTTCGTTAGAAGTGGCAAATGCTACACAAGCACAAAGTAGGGACACTGGACTAAAGTTTGTAAACGTACAAAGGAAACCAAAACAGTATCTTGTTCGGCATCAGTGAATACATTTCTCTGTCTGTCAACCCTAACGATAAAGATAGCAGCTAAGGAACAGACACGAAAAGCACTGATTGACACGGGGAGCACAGAAAACTTCCTTAACGCAAGCATTGCCTTCTTCTTCTTCTTCTTCTTCTTCTTCTATGTGCCCTGTCCCTTCAGGACGTAGGCGATCATGGTTCTCCATGTCTCCCTACCCCTTGTGCCTCCTAGTATGCTTGCTCCTGTTACTCCTGGCAACCCCCGTTCCGTCTTCCACCTGATCAGGCCCTGCAAATATGTTATCCGCTGCTTTCCTCTGTCTCTCTTTCATTCTATCTGGCCTGTTAGTATCAGGTTCTCCAAGCTCTCCTTCCTGTCCCAAGAACTTCAGCTGTTTCTTCCTGATTCTCAGTATTAATTTCCTTTTTGTTGCCATTCTTTCCAACACCTCATCGTTGCTTGCATGCTCAGTCCACGATATCCGCAGCAACCGTGCCTAAACAAAATAGAGATGGTTGGCACATTTTTTTCCATAAATGTACTGGAATACTGTTCGGTTGACCTAAAAATAAAGGATACTTCATACCAAAGAGTATGATGTCAACTAACGAATGATTTATTTTGCAACCTAATATTATGTGCGTTGTGGTGTAGTGGATGCTCTACAACGTTCATACCAGTACTTTACTCAGTTTTTGCAGTCTCCGGGCTACTGGCATATGTTTATTTGGGCAGAGGGTCTTTTTTTTTAATGTCCGAACGTGTCCGGTTTCTGCAAGAGCAAGGAGTAGCCGTAATTAACATAAAACCGTATGGCACTGAAGGCAATGGCCAGTGCGAGAACTATAATGGAATAATCTAGAAAAATGTTAGCAGCTACTGATAAAGGGGAAACTCTAGAGAATTGGGGGCAATTATTCCCAAGGCCCTGGATGCCATGAAGACACTGTCATGCGCACCCACAAACGCAACACCTTATGAACGATTCTTGCCGTTTCCATGAAGTTCAACTCGAGCGTCTCTACCTTCTTGTGTCTCGGAACCAAGAATGATATTACTAAAAAGACACACGTGACTGAATAAAAACGAACCACTTGGGGATCAAGTGGAGATACTAGATGCCAACTCCCAGTTTGCGCGTGTCTGTTATCTGGATGGATAGGAAGACACAGTTTCACGAAGAGACTTGGTTCAAGCAGGGGACAAATCGGGACCCACAGGCGTAAACGAGTGCTCTCTTCAGGACGCTTCAACGGATTTTGAAGAGACAGAGAAAGAGATATGGTATCCTTCTGACGATCATGAGGAACACTTGAGCTCGTTTCCTTCGAGTGGCAACGAACGGATTTCTTAAAAGAGAGCACACCCCACTACCGAAACTTCAGTGGAAGAGCAAGAAATTTGTACACTTCAAAAATGCAGATGGATTAAAGCCAGTTTGAGCTAGAACGTGAAGAACCTCATCATGTTTCTGGAAAACCGCTATGACATCACAGATTGCAAAGAATTCTGTAGGAATAAGGTATGGGAGAATGTGGTATGATCCATTTCCCCTATTAATAGAGCTGTTCAAGAGAACTCTGATTGTATTTAGTTTGTCAAAACACTCACTTGCTTGAACTCTGGACGAAGAGGAACGCAGACGAGGCTCTGCCAAAAGACAGAGTCTCATCTGGGGAAAATAGGCAAGAGCACGACCCTGCCTTAAGTAGGGTTTACGGAAATCTTTTGCCTGAGCTTAAGGGCTAGGATTTCCCACGTAAAAATTGGCCTTGTGTCGCATCAGGGCTCAGTGGGGAGGCAGCTAAATATCAATTTGCCAAAACTCTATTTTTGTCGACTCTCTACCTCCGGGCGGATAGGAACCCAGACGAAGCCCAGGCGAAAAGATAGATAGATAGAGAGAGAGAGAGAGAGAGAGAGAGAGGGGGGAGAGCGATGTGAACTGTTGCTATTTTAGCAGGACCCTGTAAAATTATGAAGAGGCAGAACTATTCTAAGAAAGCAGCGAAATATATATATATCGAGAGAGAGAGAGAGTGAGAGAGAGAGAGAGAGAGAGAGAGAGAGAGAGATAGAGAGAAATGTGAACTGCTACCATTTTAGAAGCACCCGGTAACTCCCTTCTAATAAAATTACCAAGAGCTGAATAATCTAAGAAAGCGAAAAATAGATAGATAGATAGATAGATAGATAGATAGATAGATAGATAGATAGATAGTTAATTAGTTAGTTAGTTAGTTAGTTAAGTTAAGTTAAGTTAAGTTAAGTTAAGTTAAGTTAAGTTAGTTATCGGTGAAAAGTAGTATAATGGATAGACGACTGGGATAATACTTAAAAGAATCATAGATAGATAGATAGATAGATAGATAAGTTGATTTATCGGTGAAAAGTAGTATAATAGATAGATAGATAGATAGATAGATAGATAGATAGATAGATAGATAGATAGATAGATAGATAGATAGATAGACGACTGGGATAATACTAATAGCAAGAATTATAGATAGATAGATAGATAGATAGATAGATAGATAGATAGATATGAACAGCCTGAGATAGATAGATAGATAGATAGATAGATAGATAGATAGATAGATAGTTAGTTAGTTAGTTAGTTAGTTAGTTAAGTTAAGTTAAGGATTAAGTTAAGTTAAGTTAAGTTAGTTATCAGTGAAAAAGTATGTTATAATAGATAGATAGATAGATAGATAGATAGATAGATAGATAGATAGATAGACGACTGGGATAATACTGACAGCAAGAATTATAGATAGATAGATAGATAGATAGATAGATAGATAGATAGATAGATAGATAGATAAGTTGGTTATCGGTGAAAAGTAGTATAATAGATAGATAGACGACTGGGATAATATAATAGCAAGAATTATAGATTGATAGATAGATTGATAGATAGATAGATAGATAGATAGATAGATAGATAGATAGATAGATAGATAGATAAGTTGGTTATCGGTGAAAGTAGTATAATAGATAGATAGATAGATAGATAGATAGATAGATAGATAGACGACTGGGATAATACTAATGGCAAGGTAGATAGATAGATAGATAGATAGATAGATAGATAGATAGATAGATAGATAGATAGATAAGTTAGTTATCAGTGAAAAGTAGTATAATAGATAGATAGACGACTGGGATAATACTAATAGCAAGAATTATAGATTGATAGATAGATTGATAGATAGATAGATAGATAGATAGATAGATAGATAGATAGATAGAGATAGATAGATAGATAGATAGATAAGTTGGTTATCGGTGAAAAGTAGTATAATAGATAGATAGATAGACGACTGGGATAATACTAATAGCAAGAATTATAGATAGATAGATAGATAGATAGATAGATAGATAGATAGATAGATAGATAGATAGATAGATAAGTTAGTTATCGGTGAAAAGTAGTATAATAGATAGATAGACGACTGGGATAATACTAAGCAAGAAATTATAGATTGATAGATAGATAGATAGATAGATAGATAGATAGATAGATAGATAGATAAGTTGGTTATCAGTGAAAAGTATATTATAATAGATAGATAGATAGACGACTGGGATAATACTAATAGCAAGAATTATAGATTGATAGATAGATAGATAGATAGATAGATAGATAGATAGATAGATAGATAGATAGATAGATAGATAAGTTAGTTATCGGTGAAAAGTAGTATAATAGATAGATAGACGACTGGGATAATACTAATAGCAAGGCTTATAGATTGATAGATAGATTGATAGATAGATAGATTGATAGATAGATAGATTGATAGATAGATAGATAGATAGATAGATAGATAGATAGATAGATAAGTTGGTTATCGGTGAAAAGTAGTATAATAGATAGATAGATAGACGACTGGGATAATACTAATAGCAAGAATTATAGATAGATAGATAGATAGATAGATAGATAGATAGTTGCTTATCAAGAAAGTAGTATAATAGATAGATAGACGACTGGGATAATACTAATAACGAAATTATAGATAGATAGATAGATAGATAGATAGATAGATAGATAGATAAGTTGGTTATCAATTGAAAAGTAGTATAATAGATAGATAGATACACGACTGGGATAATACTAATAGCAAGAATTATAGATTGATAGATAGATAGATTGATAGATAGATAGATTGATAGATAAGTTGGTTATCGGTGAAAAATAGTATAATAGATAGATAGACGACTGGGATAATACTAATAGCAAGAATTATAGATAGATAGATAGATAGATAGATAGATAGATAGATAGATAGATAGATAGATAGATAGATAGTTGGTTATCGGTGAAAAGTAGTATAATAGATAGATAGACGACTGGGATAATACTAATAGCAAGAATTATAGATAGATAGATAGATAGATAGATAGATAGATAGATAGATAGATAGATAGATAGATAGGACTATCGGTGAAAAAGTAGTATAATAGATAGATAGACGAGCTGGGATAATACTAATAGCAAGAATTATAGATAGATAGATAGATAGATAGATAGATAGATAGATAGATAGATAGATAGATAAGTTGGTTATCGGTGAAAAGTGATATAATAGATAGATAGACGACTGGGATAATACTAATAGCAAAGAATTATAGATAGATAGATAGATAGATATCTAGATAGATAGATAGATAGATAGATAGATAGATAGATAGATAGATAAGTTGGTTATCAGGTGAAAGAGTAGTATAATAGATAGATAGATAGACGACTGGGATAATACTAACTAGCAAGAATTATAGATAGATAGATAGATAGATAGATAGATAGATAGATAGATAGATAGATAGTTGCTTATCGGTGAAAAGTAGTATAATAGATAGATAGATAGACGACTGGGATAATATATGTAAATTATAGATAGATAGATAGATAGATAGATAGATAGATAGATAGATAGATAGATAGATAAGTTGGTTATCGGTGAAAAGTAGTATAATAGATAGATAGATACACGACTGGGATAATACTAATAGCAAAGAATTATAGATTGATAGATAGATAGATTGATAGATAGATAGATTGATAGATAGATAGATTGATAGATACGGTGGTTATCGGTGAAAAGTAGTATAATAGATAGATAGACGACTGGGATAATACTAATAGCAAGAATTATAGATAGATAGATAGATAGATAGATAGATAGATAGATAGATAGATAGATAGATAAGTTAGTTATCGGTGAAAAGTAGTATAATAGATAGATAGACGACTGGGATAATACTACTAGCAAGAATTATAGATAGATAGATAGATGGATAGATAGATAGATAGATAGATAGATAGATAGATAGATAAGTTGGTTATCGGTGAAAAGTAGTATAATAGATAGATAGACGACTGGGATAATACTAATAGCAAATTTATATAGATAGATAGATAGATAGATAGATAGATAGATAGATAGATAGATAGATAGATAGATAGATAGATAGATAGATAGATAGATAAGTTGGTTATCGGTGAAAAATAGTATAATAGATAGATAGACGACTGGGATAATACTAATAGCAGAATATAGATAGATATCTAGATAGATATCTAGATAGATAGATAGATAGATAGATAGATAGATAGATAGATAGATAGATAGATAGATAAGTTGGTTATCGGTGAAAGAGTAAATAATAGATAGATAGACGACTGGGATAATACCTAATAGCAAGAATTATAGATAGATAGTTAGTTAAGTTAGTTATCGATGAAAAGTAGTATAATAGATAGATAGATAGACGACTGGGATAATAGCAAGAATGATAGATAGATAGATAGATAGATAGATAGATAGATAGATAGATAGATAGATAGATAGATAGATAGATAGATTGAAATGTGAACTGCTGGCATTTTATCAGCACTCGTTGTCCCACTTCTAGTAAAATTACCAAAATCTAAATATTCCAAGTTTTATGCCAAAAGGATTTTATTTTTACGAATCAAAATTAATACGGCTAAATATTTCCCTTGTTTGTACAAAAGTAAATAAATAAATGATCTTTTTTTAATATAAGAAAAAAAGCGAACCATAAATGTATCATCAAATAATATATATATATATATATATATATATATATATATATATATATATATAGATAAAACATGATAAAGTGAAAATGACTTCAGGCAACGAGTATAAAATTCAAAAAACGTAAAGTAAGAACTGAAAAAAAAAATTTAAAGAGATTTTTTAACGTCATGTATCATGACCCCTTATCAAAAAATCTCTGAACGATAAGAAAAAAAGAGGGAAATGGGAAAGAAGGTGCCAACTGAAAGAATTTGTATTTGAAGCAAGATTAAACGAACTCCCCCCCGTAAAAAAAAATCACAAACCTGAATTTAATATGATGTGCGGTTGGCGTAACCTTATCAACGCTTAAAATGGAATCGGTTTGCCGGGTTCAAACTCCAGCAGAGGTCTTTGCGTTCACTTTAATGCAATTCGTTTAGTTAAAAACAAAAACAAAACAAAAAAAACAAAAAAAAGAAAAAGTAAGAATTTATATTTCTCATTGCTCTATCGGTCCTGGGTATAACGGTAAACTGCATCCGGCAGCAAAGCCTCTGATTGGGAGGTGGTGAGAAGCATGGAATCACCCCTTAATTGCTGTTGTTCCCAGGTCCACCCAGACCCGGAGTGGTAGCACCTGTTAGGGTCCAAGGCATGGGCAAATAGTTAATCCCCAAACTGGTGTCAAAACTCTATGAAAGCATAAAAATACACTTTAATATTTTATCCCCAAACTGGGGTGAAAACACTATGAAAGTATAAAAATAATATTATAGAAATATATAGATATATTGAATCAAAAATATTACCAGCTATACATTTTTGAATACAAAACTAGAGGGCATCTTCAGTTTTTGTAAAATAAAAAATAAAAGCAATTTTACATTACAATCTAACTAAACCAACCTTCTCACTATAACCGAACATTAAAAAAAATACCTTTAAACCCCCTATTTTTTGGCATTAAATAACCACAGAAGACAAGAAGGGGAAAAAATTCTTTTTTTAATCATCTCATCCCAAACAAGGCGGTAATGCCACTGAAGCGCAGGGGGCTACGTAAGAATGAAAAGATTGGAAAAGAGAAAGTCGGGAACCACATCCTAAACAGGGAACAAGGGATGAGCCTCTCCACCTGTTCAATAGACGTGGGTGGAGTGTGAACCGGGCGATAGTTTAGTCTATCTACTCCAATTGAGGAAAAAAATGAAAGAAAAGAGTGAAAAGATGGGAAAAGAGAAAGCCGGAAACCACATCCTAAACAGGGAACAAGGGATGAGCCTCTACACCTGTTCAATAGACGTGGGTGGAGTGTGAACCGGGCGATAGATAGATCTATCTACTCCAATTGAGGAAAAAAATGAAAGAAAAGAGTGAAAAGATGGGAAAGAGAAAGCCGGAAACCACATCCTAAACAGGGAACAAGGGATGAGCTTCTACATCTGTTCAATAGACGTGAGTGGAGTGTGAACCGGGCAATAGTTTAGTCTATCTAGTCCAATTGAGGAAAAATCAATGAAAGAAAAGAGTGAAAAGATGGGAAAAGAGAAAGCCGGAAACCACATCCTAAACAGGGAACAAGGGATGAGCTTCTATACCTGTTCAATAGACGTGGGTGGAGTGTGAACCGGGCGATAGTTTAGTTTATCTACTTCAATTGAGGAGAGGAAAAAAAATAAGAGAGTGAAAAGAATGGAGAAGAGAAAGCCGGAAACCACATCCTAAACAGGGAACAAGGGATGAGCCTCTTCACCTGTTCAATAGATGTGGGTGGAAAGCCGGAAACAACATCCTAAACAGGAACAAGGGATGAGCCTCTTCCCCTGTTCAATAGTCATGGGTGGAGTGTGAACCGGGCGATAGTTAAGTCTATCTATTACGAAAAAAAAATGTTCAGAATGGTGAGTTAACTAAGTTTTAACTTGGTTAAAGTCCAATCAAAGAAATAGAAAAAAGGACATCAAAATAAAAAATAAAAAAACTTAAAATTAAGCATAAATAAATACAAAATCATGACTTACTAAAATTTATTGCCATAATACGTTTTTGATGGAAAAAATTACCAGCAATACATTTTTTAATACAAAAATGTTTTCTAAAATAAAAAAATCAGTTTTTCATTACAATCTGATTAACTATAACTGAACATTGAAAGAAATACCTTAAAACTCCACCTTTTTGGCATTAAATAACCCACAGAGGTGTTGATATGCTGTTAAACAAAACTCAAACTCAAACTGCTCTATCGCTACTTTTCCGGAAAGGAAGACTCAAGATAACAACCGACATTTCATCTAAATTTTTGAAAATTAAAGTTGGCTAGAAAGCTTGGTGCCGGAAGAGAGTTCCACAAGCGAGAAGAGAGAAAAAATGTTAGCATAGAACCTATGGCTATATCAATCAAGTTCAACTTTAAATTGATGAGACCTCCGAACATTTACCATGACAGTATTAATTAAAAAGCACAGGGAAGCAGTGACTGAAACTGAGATACAAAGTCAGTATCAATAATATTAATGACTAGCAGTATAGCCCGGCGTTGCTCGGGTGTAATGAAAGCTTTGAAACTAATCCATGGTCCTGGAGCTCAGACTCAGCATAAAGAATATTTGAAATAATAAAATAATTGCGACAATTTACCAATCGTACCTAATATATATATATATATATATATATATATATATACTAGCATTATAGCCCGGCGTTGCTCGGGTGTAATGAAAGCTTTGAAACTAATCCATGGTCCTGGAGCTCAGACTCAGCATAAAGAATATTTGAAATAATAAAATAATTGCGACAATTTACCAATAGTACCTAATATATATATATATATATATATATATATATATATATATATACTAGCATTATAGCCCGGCGTTGCTCGGGTGTAATGAAAGCTTTGAAACTAATCCATGGTCCTGGAGCTCAGACTCTTTGGACGTTGGTACGAAAGACTAAAAAGCAATAGTTGCTTCCAGTCAAAGCGAAACCGTGGATTGAAAGAAAAATGAATGGATGTAAGTCAAATTTTGATTTCCAGTATCGATGTCAAATAAGTTTTCCGTCGCAAACTGAATTTTGAAGGCTAAATAAGTCCTCTGAGTAAATGGTATCATGGTTGAGACTAATAACTACAATTATACCTACTTAGAGCCAAACCCGAAGCAAAAACTAAAATAAAAGGGCTGAAAAAAAAAATACAGACATACAGACAGATAAACAGACACACACACAAACATCTTGCCTTTTCATTTTTATTGAATTATTTTTTTACATGTCAATTAAAAATATATTCCGGTCAATTTTATTAAAAATAATGCTCACAAATTAAGGTTTTAACCCTTAATAAATTAATTTTATTCGTTTATAAAAAAAATTATGCTTTTCTGGTGTTGAGTCATCTCGGCGTCCTGTCGACGGTGTTGAGTTGTCCTGTAACCTTTGCTCGTTTGCTCGTGGCAGATTCTTCTGCCAGAATCTGTTATGAAAATTCAGCCTGATCCAATGAGGAATTGCAAGAAAAATTCTTCTTAGAACCCGACAGACAAATATAGCAGCCAAATTGTTCCCAGTGTAATTTCGTAATTATTCTATTCTAAATATTTTAATTTTAGGTATCAAAGTTCGGTGTATTTGGTACGACATTTTTAAAATTCCTGGAAAGGGTTTTTTTTTGCTGAAACTGTATATCTTGACAGCTTTATGTAAGCATTCTTCATCAAGTGGATTTTCTGTCTATACAACTATGAGAAATATTTTGCATAGCTAGAAAACATGGTAGAAAACAAAAGAAAAGAGACAAACATTGTTGACATGATGAAAAAACTTACGAAAATGGAAATAACTGGAATCTCTTAATCTGTCTTGCTTATCTTTCCGGATTAGAAAATAAGGCTCTAAAGCCAACCTAGGGCAAACTGGATTAATTTAGATACGAAAAACTTAAAGGGAAAAAGATTGAAGCTGTTTCCGTATTTCTGATGCAGTCGAGCGATATATATATATTTTTTGTACTAAGTCTTTGTGCGTGCGGTGGTATACGTTTAAAATGTTCGTGACAGAGAAATGTGTTCTCTTTCATGAAAACTATTACCGTCACATCTTATGCTGCTACGAACTAAGACTAATCTTTTACATCTTCACATTTACTGTAGATTCATTTTATTCCACTGGTTCCTGAAAATGAATGAAGTGAAACAGTCCAACATGCAAATTACAAATTGGATATCTAAACTTATTTATAAATGGAACTTTGTCCTTGTGTGTGTGTCTGTGTGTGTGTGTGTTCGTTATCTATAGACTCCGAAACGGCTCAACCAATTTTCTTGAAAATTTACACAGTTGTACTATAAGCGTCTGCGAGTGTTCTTAGCTATGTTTTGTGTCGAGGTACCCCCGATAAATATCGAAAATCGATAATCGAAAAAAATCGGGTTATAGAAGAAGTGATCCGATTTTAATCAAATTTGATACACTCATAGACAAAGACATAAAAAACGATATTCAGAAGTTTCAAGGTTGCAGTTCTTACAATAGTGCAGTAAATCGATAACATATATATATAAAAGGCAAGGTGTTTGTGTGTGTGCGTCTGTTTATCTGTCTATATGTCCTTTATACAAATCCAAAATTTTATCCGATTCTCACTAAACTTCACACAAATATACTTTAGGCTGAGTCTGAGCTCCAGGATCATGGATTAGTTTTAAAGCTTTCATTACACCTGAGCAACGCCGGTTTCAATATAAAATAATTGCAAAAACTCATTTTCCTGGGAAGTATTTTAGCAGAGGACAGAAAATGTGGCACTAAAATCCGAGGTTGCATTGCAATAGCGAAAAACGCCTTCCAAAAGCCAAGCAAAGTATTAAGAAACAAAAACTTTAGTTAGAATCAATGAAAATATTACTAAACAGTTATAAATTATTAGTTCTCATATATGGCATGCGGTGCTGGACAATCTCCCCATAGACTTGAAGCAACAGAAATGTGATTCTACAGACGGATGCTGAGGCTATTATTGACTGAACATGTGAGCAAAACAAAGTTTTTGACAAAATGAAAACAAAAATGAAACTTATGCTCAACTTCAGAAAGTCATGTTTAAAATTTCTAGGGTACATAGTGAGGAATGAGGGGTTGGAAAATTTGATACTCACAGGACAGATTGACGGTAAGATGGAGAGAGAGAGAGAAACAATGTATAACCTATCCAGCGATATTGAGTAAATGGATGTCGGAACAAGGTTTTGGAGAGATGACAAAAAGAAAAAGAACTATTAAGGGCTACAAAGGACAGGAGGTTATGGAGGGCCATGATCGTCAACGTTTTGAATGAATGCAGCGCACAGAAGAAGATTTTGCATGTGCAAATTCTTGACCCTTAATTTGATGTGCTTCTTGTTTATATCAGTTCTCCAATAAGAGTCCACATTTAACGCAACGATAGCGTTGTGATCATTGAAGGTAAACAATTGGAGTAGATAGATCTATCTATCGCCCGGTTCACACTCCACCCACGTCTATTGAACAGGTTACGAGGCTCATCCCTTGTTCCCTGTTTAGGATGTGGTTTCCGGCTTTCTCTTTTCCAATCTTCTCACTTTGTTTGTTTTTTTTCAATTGGAGTAGATAGTTCTATCTATTGGCCGGTTCACACTCCACCCATGTCTATTGAACAGGTTAAGAGGCTCATCCCTTGTTCCCTGTTTAGGATGTGGTTTCTGGCTTTCCCTTTTCCAATCTTCTCACTTTGTTTTTTTGTTTTTTTTCAATTGGAGTAGATAGATCTATCTATCGCCCGGTTCAGACTCCACCCATGTCTATTGAACAGGTTAAGAGGCTCATCCCTTGTTCCCTGTTTAGGATGTGGTTTCTGGCTTTCCCTTTTCCAATCTTCTCACTTTGTTTTTTTGTTTTTTTTCAATTGGAGTAGATAGATCTATCTATCGCCCGGTTCAGACTCCACCCATGTCTATTGAACAGGTTAAGAGGCTCATCCCTTGTTCCCTGTTTAGGATGTGGTTTCTGGCTTTCCCTTTTCCAGTCTTCTCACTTTGTTTTTTTGTTTTTTTTCAATTGGAGTAGATAGATCTGTCTATCGCCCGGTTCAGACTCCACCCATGTCTATTGAACAGGTTAAGAGGCTCATCCCTTGTTCCCTGTTTAGGATGTGGTTTCCGGCTTTCTCTTTTCCAATCTTCTCACTTTGTTTTTTTTTTCAATTCGAGTAGATAGATCTATCTATCGCCGGTTCACACTCCACCCATTTAAGTACCGAGAATGTTTCTCCGGTATTGCCGTTAAATCCACTTGAACCCACAATACAGTATCATTGTTGGTATTCTTTGGAGACATGGCTAAGGGTTAATGAAGAGAAAAATAGTCACAATTCAATACGAGGGTCATTCAATAAATAAGGTGAATTTTTCGGTATAAGGACTTTTAATACAGATAGAACCTTTTTTTAAAATTTTCAGCGTATTCTCCCAGAAGTGTCACACATTTTCCCATCTGTGCACAAGTTTCCGTATTCCCTCAGCATAAAAAAATTTGGACTGATGTCTCAGCCAATCGCTCACAGAACAAAGATAAACAGAGTGTGTGTGTGTGTGTGTGTGTGTGTGTGAGAGAGAGAGAGAGAGAGAGAGAGAGAGAGAGAGAGAGAGAGAGAGAGAGTCTCCTTCATTCTTTTGTACCAGGCAGTCATCCTGATTAGTTCATTGGTGGTTAGAGTGGAGTGGACCAGCCTGTTCTGTTTCTGGTGAAAGGAAAAAGAGAACAAACCTTACGTTCTCTTTTCTTGGGATCATATTGAGGTCTGTATGTAGTCGGAGAATGCTGTGAATGCGCGTGGCATTGTCCTTCGCTTTGGTACAGGGTCTTTGGTCTTTTGTGCTTATGTTAATGACGAATTAAGGAAATAAATAAATTATATTTTTCAGGGGACTTAAGAACTATTTTATTTATTAAACTTTGCCTCCAACTTCTCCACTTCACTCCAAGCAAGGCGGTACCACCACTGATGTCCAGGGGGCTACATAAGAGTAAAAGTTTAGTCAAGAGGAGAGTGAAGAGAAAGACGAACCAATTATAGTGGGTGTCAGAAAAAGGGCAAGATAAGGATGGGAAAACAGGTGTGAAGAAGTCGCAAAGGTAGAGAGAAAGGAAAAGAACAAGATATACGGGGTGATGTAAAAAGAACTGGAGTCAAGTGGATAAGAGATGGGAACTGACATTGCATTTAAATTCCTGGAGGTTGTAGCTGTCAGGAAAACAAGTATATGTAAGGGAATTCGACAGGCGGGATGTGCGAGAAAAGAAGCTGATGGAGTAGAATTGTCGGCTACATTTGGTTGATCTAACTGTAAATGGGTGGGAAAACTACATTTAAGATCCTGATTAGTTCTTTGGTGGTTAGAGTGGAATGGTCTAACCCGGTCTGTTTTCTAGTGAAAGTGAAAAGAGAACAGAACCTGAAGTTTTCTTTTCTTGGGGTCATATTGAGTTTCATATGTAGTCGTAGAATGGTGTGGATGCGTGCAGTATTGCCCTTCGCTTTGGTACAGGGTCTTTGATCTTTTGTTTAGCTAAGTATATGGTTTCATAAACGAAGTTAGATGATTGGCCAGTCTTTGAAAATGCTGGGGTTAATGTTAATGAAGTGCTAATGAGATAAGTAAATGGTACTTTCAGGGGATTTAAGAAATATTTATTAAACTTTGCCTACGACTACTACAGGATAAACTATAATTCAGATACTGCCAGTGTCCTGTTTAATGACGACTACTACCATCCCACCATATCCTATTACTATACGAACCATGACTGACCTTTTACCGGCTCCAGATTTTGTCTAGGTGTATATTTTACAGTTCGTTCCAGAAAATAAATAAAGGGATTTTCATGTGTAAATATTTTATCCTTAATTTTATTTGTTTCTTGTGTAATAAAGGGGATGTGGATATGCGTTGTGGTGCAGTAGCTATCAGAGAAACTGGAGAGCCAAGTTCGAATTCCAGTTGAATTCGTTGCATTCACTTACGCGCAAATAACCTTGGAAAAGGTATTCATCCGTTACATATCCCTTCTGCTATGGGTTGAATAGCAGGATATATTGGGTTCTTTAGCCTTGTTTGGCATCCAGTCTACCGTAGAAAGTAATACCAACCTACTGCAGAAAAATCTTCTGCCCAGTCACTTATGTCTCTTTAGAGACATGATCGCCCAAACGTGTATCATGTAGGACACTTAACAGAATTGAATTGAACAAGAAATTACAGCGAGTGGCTGGAGAAAGGAAGTCATGCAATCACCGTGAGTACAGGCAGAATTACATAGATAGTTGATTTACCAAGCGCCGCTTAGATGTGGCACAAGGCCGAAAGTAAGGACACCCAGTGAGGATCGAACTCACTACTTTGTTGTCATAGGTTCTAGCAAGACAAGCTTGCTAACGATTACACAATGTCGAGGTGGCAATTGTTATATGATTTTCTAAGCGCCGCTTAGATCTGGCACAAGGTCGAATGTATGGGACACCTAGCGAGAATCGCACTCACTACTCAGTTGTAGCTAGTTATAGCGAGACAAGCTTGTTAACCATTACACCACGCCGAAGTGTCCAGATTTTTTAAGGTTGAAATATGGGGCACCCAGTGAAGATAGAAATCACTACTCTGTTGTCATAGGTTCTATCAAGACAAGCTTGCTAACAATTACGCCACCCCAAGTTAGTCAGAATTACATAGACAGACTGCAAAATGAACTGTCGTCTCTCTTTGACCGGACATTTCTAAGCGTAGTTTACAGGTGGAACAAGGCACAAAGTATTGAACAGTTAGTGATAGTCAAACTTAATTTACAGTCGTAATTGATCTAGGGAGATAAGCTTGTTAACCATTACACCACGTTGAAGACTACGGATTCAGTGACATATATAAGATAGCGCATGCAAGTATAAAAGTGAGCATTAAATAAAAACTCAAAGACGACAGTCTCTTCTATGATAAACGCAATCGTAAGGCCATATACGTTGACTTTTTATGCATGAATTATGGGTGTCCTGTTGTCTTATTCTAACGGTTATTTTCGAGATCATGGTTTGTTAATTTGTTTATTATTTATTTAGTCTACTTATTTATTTGTGTGTTTTATTTTATTTTATTTTATTTATTTTCATTTGTTCTTGTTCACTGAGAGTTCATTCAGAGTCTTAGAATTTTAAGTAATGTAGTAAACAAATTCGTGTCTGCATTTTGAGATGAATTCTGATTGTCTATTTAGTAGTTTGTTTTGGCTTGGAAAGTTGATTACAGATATTTTTTTCAACCAGGCAGAGATTATAGTTTTTGGATTGATTGTTGTAGGCTGATGTTTTTTCTTTATTTAACATAATATTTTTGGTGTGATTTTTTTAAATGTTTTTTTTACACATGTTTAAAAAGTATTGAGCTGTTCGCGTATTTACTATGTGTAAATGATGTTTTGTGTGCGTAGTTTCTTTGTTTCCAGGCTTATTTAGTTACTCTTATATATATATATTTTTTCTTTATCTACTGATTTTACAGTGGCTTAGTATATTACATTGTTTTGCACGCAATTGACATTAAAAGGACATTTTTTCTTTAGTCTGCAGTTACACGTGCGTTGAATTTGTTCAGGTGGTTTGTTGATTGTTTTCTTGTGCTTTTTGTTTGTATTATATTTCCGATGAAATTGTAGCTGGTTTTAATGTAATATTGTTGAATATTTTGTGAAAAGTGCTTTATGTGGGGAAGTGTTGGTGTACGAGTTTTTACGTTTTTGTTGTATGGTGGAATAAACTATATGATGTTTATCTTCCTAATGGTATTTTTTGTTCTGTGTGGTGTGTATGTGAGTGCTGCCGAGAATCCATTATCTTTTAAGGCTGTTTCATAGTCATAGCTTCGTTGAATATGGTTTTACTGAAAGAATTGTCGGAAAGCCTACGGTTAATTGATTATGGCATCTACTTTATCATTGATGGTGAGTGCTTTTTTTAAAAATCATTTCACCCCAAGCAAGGTGTTAACGCCACTGATGTGCAGGGGGTTACATAAGTGAGTTGAAGTATTAGGCAGGAGGAGAGTGAAAACAAAGACCATCCAGCTACAGCGGGTGAAAGAAAAAGGGAAAGAGGAGGATGTAAACACAGGAGTGAAGAAGAAACCTGTCGTGGCGGACAAACATAATCTCGCTGCTGAACTTGAACGGGATCGACACTCTGTGGTGAATTGGGGCAAGAAGTGGCTTGTCAATTTCAATGCATCTAAGACCAAGCTGTTGTCTGTCAATCATCACAGGCAACCTCTTCTGCCTCCCATAAGCATAGACCAAGCCATTCTCCCTGAGAGCAATACACTGCGCCTCCTCGGCCTTACCCTCTCTTCTGATCTCAAGTGGAACCACTACATCGAGTCCATAGCTAAATCCACGCTAAGAAGGTTGGGTCACTGTGTCGGGCCAGGATGTTTTTTCCGCCTGAATTCATCCTGCATATATACAAGTCAACCATTCATCCGTGCATGGATTACTGGTGCCATATATGGTCAGGCACCCCTGCTGTTCACCTCAGTGTTCTCGACAGGCTCCAAAGGAGAATCAGTAATGTGATAGGTACTGACTTGGCAGCTCGACTACAGCCACTTCCACACAGACGAAATGTGGCCTCCCTTTGTCTGTTCTATAAATACTTTCATGGCCTCTGCTCGGACGAACTTAAGTCAACAGGTGTTTACTCGTGCAACCAGATTGGCAACTGGGTCCCACCCATTCACAGTTAGGTTAGCCAAATGCAGACGACAATTCTACTCCTGCAGCTTCTTCTCTCGCACTTCCCGCCTGTGGAACTCGTTCCCATATTCTTGCTTTCCTTGATGGCTACAACCTCCAGAAATTTCAATGCAATGTCAATACTCATCTATTAACCACTTGAATCTAGCTCTTTCCCCAACCCGTATATCCTTTCCTTTCTTTCCACCTTTGAAACTGTCAACACACTTGCATTCTCATCTTTCTATTGCTCCTTTCTAATTGGTTAGTCCTCCTCTTCACTCTCTTCTAATTAATCTTTTTACACTTATGTAGCCCCCACCGCACATCAGTGGCATTTCCGCCTTGCTCGGGGTGAAATGATTAAAAACAAAAGTTGTGAAGGAAGGAAGAGGTAGTTGGAAGATGTATGTATTTATAGTTGTTTGTCATTGGGTTTTCTGTGTGGTTTTTATATATATATGTACCTTTCTTTGGTTGAAGGTGATATCTAGAAACTCTACTTCGTTTAGGTGAGTTTTTATATCTATGTCGAATACCATATTTTTGAAAATTTTTATGATCATTTTTTTTAGTTTTGTTTGGGTTTTGTTTTTTACAGTTTCTTGTGCGTTGTGGTGCAGTGGATATCGGCTCGGAACGAGAAATTGGGGAGTCGAGTTCGAGTTCGAGTTCCAGTTAAATTCATTGCATTCACTTACCTTGTGGAATTTTAGTGTGATAAATGCTTGCATTTTAGCGATACAATTTACTCGGTCGTCCAGATCTAAATTTTAGGCGATTAGTTTATTTTCTTTCAAGATACAAGACTCTACAGGGATGACCATCTCATAACCTTCGGTTTGTCAGTTAAATGCCATACGTGATACACGCTTTGAGCGATCATGTTTCTAAAGAGACTGGGCAGAAGATTATTCCACAGTAGGTTGCCATTGCTTTCTGCGGTAGAATGGTAGCCAGCCAAGACTATAAAACCCAATATGTCCTGTTATTTGACTCATAGCTGGAAAGAGAAGAGATAGATTATATTACATTATTATATTAAGTAAAGTGTGGGATCAGTTTATTCCTTAATAACAATAGAAAACCGACTCCCAAATTTATACCCAGTAGAAGTTTTAATTATGTTTCCAATTATTATATTCAGTCAGTCAGTTAAGTGCCATACGTGATACAGGCTTTGGGTGATCATGTCTCGAAAGAGACATGACTGACTGGGCAGAAGATTATCCCGCAGTAGGTTGCCATTGTTTTCTGCGGTAGACTGGTTGCCAGCCAAGCTATAGAACCCAATCTGTCCTGTTATTTAACCCATAACTGGAAGAAATAGATGGATTAATACCTTTCCCAAGGGTATTTGCGCGTAAAGGAATGCAACGATTTTAACTGGAATTCGAACTCGGTTCCGCGATTTACTGCACCACAACGCACATCCAGAACCACGTCACGTTGGTGAAAAATCGACTGAAATCGAGATGCCTTGTCTGGGTCAATTACGTTATAGGTCTTCATTTGGATGCCGTTAAGAATCTTGAGATGTACAGCAAGGTCACCAAATGTGACAAAAAGTATTCAATGCACGAACGATTGGTAGATTTGTAAGTTTGCCAGATAGATTTTATAGAGAAATAATTTCTGGCACGACACAGTGACCCAACTTTCCTTGCAGTAGAAGCAGATATTGATTCGATGTAGTCTTTCTAGTTCAAGTCAGTTGAAAGGGCGAGGCCAAGAACACACAATGTGTTGCTCTGCAGGAGTCGAGTATCAGCTACACTGAAGGCAGGCAGAAAAAAAAATTCCTATGATAATTAAATGAAAGCAGTTTTGCTTCCATGGCTTTACTGCCGTACATGAGGTGATATATTTAAAAGAAAGAAAAAGATTCACAGATGAAAAGTGCGAGAAAAGAAACTGTTGGTATAGAATTGTCAGTTGCATTTAGCTATTTCGACATTAAATGAGTAGGACCTTGATACCAATCTAGTAGAACGCTTAAATTCACGTGGACGGGGTACCAGAGGGGAAAATCTCATCAAAGGAGGACGTACCAAGGAGAAAAGCTTATCAAAGGACTGGGTATCAGGGGGTGGGAAAGCTCATCAAAGGACGGGGTACCAGGGGGGAAAACCTCATCAATGGACGGGGTACCAGGGGGGAAAATCTCATCAGAGGACGGGGTACCAGAGGGGAAAAAGCTCATCAAAGCACTGTCATTAAAATATTTGTAGAAAATTAAGAAAGAAGCCATTTTATGAAGGTGAGAATGAGTGAACACGAGATGCCAAGTCAGGATCGATTACATTACGAATCCTTCTTTGGATTTTGTCAAAAGCCTCGAAATGAATAGCCTGAGCCCCAGACCAGATACGGCAGCAATGAATGTACGGGTGAATGGTGGATTTGTGCAAAATGTGCAAGGTGGACTGTAACGAGAAAACTCTTCTGGCACGATATAGTGACCCAACTTTCCTTGCAAAAAATTCAGATATTGATTCGATGTAGTCGTGCCCGTTCAAGTCAGTGAAGAACGCGAGGACAAGAAGATGCAGTTGCTCTTCGCGTTTCACTTTTATTTAAACTTTGTTTTAATCATTTCACCCCAAGCAAGTCAGTTTTACTGCCACTGTTGTGTAGGGGGTTACATAGGATTAAATGATGAAAAGAGAGTCAGGTTATAGGAGACGTCAGGAAGTAGGTAAGAAAAGGATGATAATACTGGTGTGATGAGAGTAGAGTGGACGGAGAAAAGAGTATGAGAGAAAGGATGCAAGTCAGGAGATGACTATTGACCTTCCATTTTAATTCTTGGAAATTCTAGCTGTCGAAGAAGCAGGTATACGGAAGGGAATTCCACAGGCGGGAAATGCGAGAAAAGAAGCTGATAGAGTCGCTTCATCTGAGAATGATATATTGAGAAAAAGAAGAAAGAAATTCTGTTATTTTTATATTTGTGTTTTTTGATTTTCATTAGTCAATCATGTTTCACGGGTATTCGACTTGTTAAACAAACGTTAGTATAATTGGAGGCCTTCCGAATTCAAGGAGAGACGATGCATCTTTTCAAAGGTTCACGAAATAAAAAAAAGTAAAAAAAATACCACAAATTCATTCTTCTTTTTCTTCATATTTCCTTCTCTAATAAAACTAATAAAAATGAAATATGTTAAATAGTTAAACGTTTCCTATTTGTACTCTGTCGTAAAAAATAATTATAAACAGTTTGCATACTATGATTGATTCAGTAAAAAGTCATGTCAGTTAAAAACGCAACAGACGTGAATCCAATTAACATTTCCCACGGCAGCCATATTAAACACAATTAACATTCTAGTACTTACAATTATCAGTGCCGGCCTCATCATGACATTATTTATTTCTTTTCTTCCTCTAAATGAATGCCTCAAAAGTTAAATTAACTCTGATTATTATGCACACACACACACACACATATATATATATATATATATTAGTCATCCACATACAAGCCCGTTTCGCTGTATCACAGCTCATCAGTTTAAGCATATATTGTTAAATATAAGAGACAATGAATGTCTATTATGTTTAATCATGAGCCGTTCTAAACATCGTATTTTGGCTTTAATTTCAGGTGAAAATAAAGACAAAAATTCTGCAACATTTGGATATTTTTTTATTATGTTGGTTCTAAGCTTTTGGCTCACATGAGCCATTTTCAGTGAGTTACAGGGACGTTAACATAAAACTATCCACCACCAAAGATGATTATATCTTGTGTTGACATAAAACTTTGCGAAGAAACGATGTAGTGTATAAATTTACATGCCCTTTCAGAGATTGTATCTCTGGTACTAATAATAAACCCACTACATATATTGGTTTTACTACAACCTCGCTCTCCCGATTCTGATCAGAGTTAAAGTAAACAACATTTCTTAGAAAAACATAGCCATGTAGGTAATATTAGACAGGTTTTAGTCAACAACACAATAATACTCACTCATACACACAGTAAAAAGAACCTTCAGATATTGGAGGCCATCTACATTAAATCTAAACAACCCACACTTAATAAAATCACGTTTCAATCTGGTCATACCATATTACATTGCATTTAAATATATGGTTCTGTTATCATTTCGAGCTCTCACGTGGTGTGATGTCATAGAACTGCATTACAAATTTACGAACTGCGTTTTCTATTTGGTAACTGTTATATTTTGTGGAAAGAAGAAAGAATTGACTTCTTTTTTAGCTAAAGGAGAAGGTGTACGCAATGAATATAACAGATGCAACACACTTAATTGAAAGCATAAAGGGTGAATGTGCTAAAATTGACGGCAACATCAAGTTATTGCACTGAGTTTACGTGAATCTTGCAAAGAAAATTAATCTTTTTATCACAAATGATGGAAACAATATTAAAGATGCTATTTGTTCATATTAAAATTCAATAAAATGTTAGTGTAATTTTAATTTCTTGAAAATATGCATTTTTGCCTATGTATATTATAATAAACATATTCTTGATCATGCGCTTATTACTGATGAATAGCAGTTTCTGTATGAAAAACTGAAAAAATGTTTTTTGGTAATGTCATCGTCATATAGAACACAAGTCTATGTAAGATGCAACATTAGCATTTATTCTATTTTAGACGCTGTCAGTTATAATCGGTGCGTGGAGGTTTGTTTCCAAACGTAGATGTCTACAGGCTGCCCTTAAAGGTTTGTTTCCAAACGTAGATGTCTACAGGCTGCCCTTAAAGGTTTGTTTCCAAACGTAGATGTCTACAGGCAGCCCTTAAAGGTTTGTTTCCAAACGTAGATGTCTACAGGCTGCCCTTAAAGGTTTGTTTCCAAACGTAGATGTCTACAGGCTGCCCTTAAAGGTTTGTTTCCAAACGTAGATGTCTACAGGCAGCCCTTAAAGGTTTGTTTCCAAACGTAGATGTCTACAGGCTGCCCTTAAAGGTTTGTTTCCAAACGTAGATGTCTACAGGCTGCCCTTAAATTTCCAAAGGTTTGTTTCCAAACGGTAAAGGAAATGTCTACAGGCTGCCCTTAAAGGTTTGTTTCCAAACGTAGATGTCTACAGGCTGCCCTTAAAGGTTTGTTTCCAAACGTAGATGTCTACAGGCTGCCCTTAAAGGTTTGTTTCCAAACGTAGATGTCTACAGGCTGCCCTTAAAGGTTTGTTTCCAAACGTAGATGTCTACAGGCTGCCCTTAAAGGTTTGTTTCCAAACGTAGATGTCTACAGGCTGCCCTTAAAGGTTTGTTTCCAAACGTAGATGTCTACAGGCTGTCCTTAAAGGTTTGTTTCCAAACGTAGATGTCTACAGGCTGCCCTTAAAGTCTAACATATAGAAAAACTTACCTATATTTATTTTACCAGATGAAACATGGTTTTGTGGAAAGATTGAACGCATATAGGGTGAAGTTGCTAAAATTGACGGCTACGTAGAGTTATGGCATCGAGTTCACATGACTCCTTCAAAGTGCATCAACCTTTATATTACAAATGATGGAAATAATATTGAAGATGCTATTTGTTAAGATTAAAATTAAATAAAATGTTAGTGTAAATTTAATTTCTTGAAAATATGCATTTTTGCCTATGTGACCAGATTTTAGTGAAGCATTACACACACACACACACACACACACACACACACACACACACACACACACACACACACACACACATCAACTTCAAAGATTGATGTCACTTATGCCTGGATGAAAAAATCACTAATATAAAACACAAAAACCAATTGGACCTTTTTAAATGTCGACATAGGAGCCGGTTTCATCTATGTTAAACTTTTAGCGCCCTATTTATTCCTCTGAAGACTTTACACACATCGCAGTATCTTACGGAACATATATTGTTTATTTGTACACCACTGTATTATGTGTCGAGGTTTTTTTTATATACGGGTTTTTATATGGTTATGGTATTGCTTACATATTTGTTTTTGATGGTATTTGAGTGCATATATAAATATGTGTTGGTATATGTGTGTATGTATATATGTATCTGTGGGCGTGTACATATATGTGTATACATATATATGCATGTGTGGGTATGCGTGTACGCATTTACGTGTGTGTGTGTGAGTTGTATGTGTACATATATGTTTTTTTACATTGCTAAAGTTATACTGTATTTTAACCGCACCGTTGACCGAAAAATTTACCTACATTATTGTATCATTAAGTTATATTGGATTATTATTATTATTGTATTGTTAACCGAATAATTAGTATAATTTTGATTATATAGTGGGGGGTGGTAATTGTGATTAAAACGGATTGATTATCTTAAAACGGATTGAGCTTCCTCTCTCGCACTTCCCGCCTGTGGAACTCGCTCCCGTATTCTTGCTTTCCTCACGGCTACAACTTCCAGAAATTTAAATTCAAAGTCAATACTCATCTACTAACCACTGGACTCTAACTCTCTCCCCTCCCCTGTAAAACCTTCCTTTTCTCTCCACCTATGTATCTGTCATCGCATCTGCTTTCTCAGCCTTCTATTGTTCCTTTCTAACTAGTTTGTACTCCTCACTCTTTTCTAATTAATCTTTTTACATTTATGTAACCCCCTGCACATCAGTGGCGTTTCCGCCTTGCTTGGAGTGAAATGATTAAAAAAAAAAATCTTAATGGTTTAATTTCCTTAGGTTCTTTAAAATTCAAATTTCTTATCCTTTCACTCGTAATATGTAAATTTATTTTTAAAATAAATAATTAAGTTTAAACAACTGGATTTAATTAGAATAATTAAGCTTACTTTAAAAGAAAATTCTTAATTTTTTAAAATTTTATATTGTATTATATTTGTTTTGTTGGTTGTATAATTAGTATAATTTTGATTATATCGTGGTGTGATGGTATTTGTGATTAAAACGGATTAATTAACTATTTTTAATTTTTTTAGACTCCAATTTCTTATCCTTTCACCGTTAATATATAATATTTATTTTTATTTTTTATGTTTATTTTCATTTTCTCCTATCATCTTTTCTTTCTATTTTAAATTTATTCCTCTTTTCTTTCTTCCCTTATCGTTTACGATTTAAGATACTTACCCTTTCTTTTTAACGCTCTCTCTCTCTCTCTCTCTCTCTCTCTTTCACCTAACCCCCTTCCTTTACGTTTCAAATCTACCAGTCAGCAGTCTAACTGACATGCTGAATGTATCTTTAGATTTTAGTTGACATCTGCTCTTACGCGTGCTCTTTGATTATATGTTAAGTATATATATATGCTTATGTATGAATATGTGTGTGTATTCGCCGAACTTTTTCTTTTTTTTTAATCATCTCACCCCAAGCAAGGCATTCCACTGCCACTATTGCGCATGGGGCTACATAGGGGAAGGTAAAGAGAAGGAGTGGTTAGACATAGGGAATGTCAGGAGGAAGGTGACAGATGAGTAAGGATAGCGAGGATGAGGGTTGGGCAGATGGGAAGAGTGTTTGGGAGCAGGTTAGTGTGTTAGGAGGTGTCTATTGACCTTACATTTAAACTCCTGGAGATTGTAGCCGTCGGGGAAGCAATCATGTGGAAGAGAATTCCACAGTCGGGAAGTGAGAGGAAAGAAATTGTTGGAGGAGAAGTTACGGCTGATGTAATGATGTATTTTTTCTTCAATTTTCTCTTTTAAGGGAGCGACCTTTATTTTTATTCGGGTTTTTTTTTAGGTCTTTGTGAATTTCATTCGTGTTAAATCTTTTGTACAATAAGGACGGAAGCTGATGATGGTTCGCCTGAAATAGGACTATACTTCCAATTTACCATGAAATAACGTGTCTGCCTTAATTTTTCTCATATTTACTCTATATGTATTTATATACATATATATTTAGAGCTCTCTTAGAGAGTTATCCTACCACTGTATGCACAGGATACTCTTTTGGATTCTTTTATATCTACACCGCATGCTGATATATATATATATATATATATATATATATATATATATATATATATATATATATTATTGTAATATAATTAATTTAACATTTCGAAATCATATTTTAATTATGGCTCTATTTTCAAACGATCATTTTGGGGTGACTAACGGTATTTTTTTTTCTTCTAAAAGTGAAAGTTTTTTTGACTTTCAAGGTATAAACAGCTCTTTTGGTTAAGTTCTCAGATTAAAGGTTATATTTATTCTTAACGTGTCCGTGCCTAAAGTTTTTCGCTATTTCCTCTTTTTTATATGCGCCTACTACCATCTATTTCTATTCGCACTCACCTTACCATTTTATTTATTTATTTTGTTTTTTACTCGTCAAGAAAAATATTTGTGTTTCAATAAAGATATAGTAAATTTTTTAATATCTACTTCTTTTTCATTCGTTATTTTATCGATTTTTTATATTATTTTTTATACTTCTTTATTTTTTCTAATTTTTTATTATTATTTAGTGCGAAATTTAAACAGACTCAACAGAACAGTGTCATTTCTTTTCTAAAGTTTGGTAAATCGTTATTTTTCATACTTCTGATAATATACAGTACTGTGCAAAAGTATTAGGACAAGAACTGTTTTATCTTTTATGAGACATATTGACAGAAAATAAACTATTTCATTAAAGTGATTTTATTTGATTTACTCAACTAATGCTTTAACAAGAAAAAATACCTGTTACAAAATAAATTTAATATTTAGTATCATAGCCTTTCGCTTTGAAATAATAAAATAATTACGACAATTTACCATTCGCACCTAGTATATATATATATATATATATATATATATATATAGTACTGTGCAAAAGTATTAAGACAAGAATTATTTTATCTTTTATGAAGCATCAAAATAAAATTTAAAATTACCCGTCTTAATTTGCACACTATTGATAGTGTGCAAAAGTATTACGACAGGGGTGATTTTCCTAAAAACCTCACTGAAATTCAAATACAGGGTGAAAAGCCAAACCTTTGTAAGAATTAACTAAAAAGTAAGAAGAAGGAAGGTTTCGGATTTTTAATTGGCCCCCACAAATCCCTGATCTTAATGCTATTGGATATCTATGGGATATTTTGGATAAAATAATTGATAAATCTAATGTTACTTCGCAAGATACACTTTGGGAACAGATACAAGCTGCTTGGCAGAAGATGCCATTAGATACATTGAAGAAGCTTGTGATGTCAATGCCTGACAGAATGAAGGCTGTGATCAAATCAAAAGGCTATTACACTAAATATTAAATTTATTTTGTAACAGGTATTTGTTTCTTGTTAAAGCATTTGTTGGTTAAATCAAATGAAATTACTTTAATTCAATTGTTTATTTTCTATCAATATGCTTCATAAAAGATAAAATAGTTCTTGTCCTAATACTTTTGCACAGTACTATATATATATATATATATATTTAATCATATCACCCCAAGCAAGGCGATAACGCCACTGATGCGCAGGGGGCTACGTAATAATGAAAAGATTTGAAAAGAGAAAGCCGGAAACCACATCCTAAACAGGGAACAAGGGATGAGCCTCTTCACCTGTTCAATAGACGTAAATATACTAGATGCGATTGGTAAATTGTCGCAATTATTTTATTATAGCGAAACGAAAGGCTATTATACTAAATATTAAATTTATTTTATAACAAGTATTTTTTTCTTGTTAAAGTATTTGTTGAGTAAATCAAATAAAATTACTTTAATGAAATTGCTTATTTTCTGTCAATATGCTTCATAAAAGATAAAATAGTTCTTGTCCTAATACTTTTGCACAGTACTATATATATATATATATATATATGCATGCACTAGGTGCGATTGGTAAATTGTCGCAATTATTTTATTATTGAAAGGTTATACTAAATATTAAATTTATTTTATAACAAGTATTTTTCCGGTTAACACACCTATTGAAAAGGTGAAGAGGCTCATCCCTTGTTTCCTGTTTAGGATGTTGTTTCCGGTTTTTCTTTTTTCCAATCTTTTCACTCTTTTTTTATTTTCTTTTTTCTTTTTTCAATTGGAGTAGATAGACTAAACTATCGCCCGGTTCACACTCCACCCACGACTATTGGACAGGTGAAGAGGCTCATCCCTTGTTTCCTGTTTAGGGTGTGGTTTCCGGTTTTTCTCTTTTCCAATCTTTTCACTCTTACGTAGCCCCCTGCGCATCAGTGGCGTCTTCGCCTTGCTTGGGGTGATATGATTAAAAAAAAAAATCAAATAAAATGACTTTAATTAAATTGTTTATTTTATGTCAATATGCCTCATAAAAAATAAAATAGTTCTTGTCCTCATACTTTTGCACAGTACTGTATAATTTGTCATACAAGCACAAAGGGCAAGGGTCGTTTAACGCCCTACATGATTTTTTAAAAATATATTTTTCATTTAACCGTGGGGTTTTTAGTAATTTCATTTAATTGCTGAAAATACCTAGTTAAAGAGGTCTGGTTTCTGGAATTATCATTCTTTAAAGAAGTAAAGGTGCTGGCTCCACTTTAAATTAAATTTATTCTTTGTGCTTCCTATGTAAGTTTTTTAATATATGGATTCTCTATCGTTGAGAGAGTGTATTTTTAAATTACAGACTCAGTAAGGCATTTATTATTTAATAGACAATTTCCCAGAATTCTACAGTTACAAAATCTTTCTTTATTCTTAATTATTTTTATTTTATTATGAAGAAAAAACTTGAGACAGCGGAAATGTGATTCTACAGAAGGATGTTGGGGATATCATGGACCAAACATGTGAGCAATGAAGAGGGGCTGGAAAGAATGGCAACGAAAAGGAAATTAATAGTGAGCATCAGCAAGAGACAACTGAAGTTCCTGGGACATTCAATGAGGAAGGAGGGCTTGGAGAACCTGATACTAACAGGCCAGACAGAAAGAAAAAGAGACAGAGGAAGGCAGCGGATAGGATATTTGAAGGACATGAGCAGGTGGATGACGGAACGTGGATTGCGTGGTGTAACAGAAGAAACATTCTAAGAGCCACAAGGGATAGGGAGACGTGGAAAGCCATGATCGCCTACGTCCTGAAATGCCAGGGCACAGGAAGAAGTTTTATCATTTTTTTGTTTCTGGTCTAAATGTTTGTTTAGTAATTTTTTATTATGCTTTTTTTTTTTTTTTTTTTGTAATTCTTCTCAAATTATCATTAAAAATATGCTAGTTTTAAGGTGTTTTTATTAAAGATTTTGCTTAGTGTATTATTTTTCGGAAGCGTTTTTTGATTAGTTGGAGAAATTTGTATCCTAAATTACTTTTGACTATTTAGTTGAATGTGGGTGTATAGCAAATACTTTTTCTGCTATGATTTCTTTTATCATCTATTCTTTCAGTGATATTATTATATTTAACATCGGGACATTTATAGCCACTTTCTTTCAAAATACAAATAGTTTTTAAAAAGAGTAAAAACAAAATAACTAAAAAGGTAAGGTGAGTGCAAATAAAAATAAAAATAGATAGTAGAAGTTATATATATAAAGAAAGGAAATATTGATAAACTTGATACACTTTTAGAGGAGCATTCCTTAAAAAAAGAGGGCCCCGCATCCATGGTTTGCATCTTCTTTAGTGGAAGGACACTTCTTCCCTAAACTCACCTTCACGTCTTGGTGATAGGTAGTCTCCAAATTTTACATGGAATTCTGGATTGGTGTTGCAGCTGTTTTGGACCGCTGATCGTCTCGGATCCAGCTTCCACAGTAAAATTCCTTCTCCAGAATCAAGTTGCTGAGAATGGCTGTCTGCGCAACCCCCCTCACACTAATCTCCTCACGCACAGGATTCTGACCCTATCCCAGCGGAGCAGACGTCGTCGTCGTCGTCGTCATCGATGGATTTCATAACAAAAGCATGTTGGAATCACGTATAAACATTTTGTTATTTATTTTTCATAACCATTCCACCATTCCATGAATTTTATTTTTATAATCATATCGCCCCAAGCAAGGCATTTTACTGCTACTGTTTTGCAGAGGGTTACATAAGAGAAAAGTTATGAGACAGAGTGACAGGTTATAGGGGGTGTCCGGAAGTGGATAAGAGAAGGATGAGAATACTGATGAGAGTGGAGTGGACGGAGAAAGGAGCATGAAAAAGAGGATCAGGTTAGTGAGATAGGAGATGACTGTTGACTTTACATTTAAATTCTTGGAGATTATAGCTGTCGGAGAAGCAAGTAAATGGAAGGGAATTCCACAGGCGGGAAGTGCGAGAAAAGAAGCTGCTGGAATAGAATTTACATTTACAATTTATTGGTTTCACTGTAAAAGGGTGAAACCTAGTTGCTAATCTTGTGGCTCGAGTAAATTCGTATATAGGGGGTACCAGTTAGCTAAGTTCATTGGAGCAGAAGCCGTTAAAGTATTTGTAGAAGAGACATTTTCGTGGCTTAGCAAAGTCAATTTTCTTTTACATATATTCTTTATTTCTTCTGTGTTTTGTGTGCCGTGGCTCTTCAGGAGGTATTAACTTGTACTTATGGCGGCATTTACCCTGGGATTGTTGAGCCGGCTTCTTCCCTTAAAAAAACTTCATGAGACATTTTTGGCACCACAAGCGGTCCCCAGCCGCATGTGATGCGGACTTCCCGCAGTGGATTACCAACTTTTACTGCGATAGATTTGGTTATAGAACCCACTCTGTACTGCTATTTATCCATTTCTGTAGGGAGATGAGATGGATTCGCACCTTTCTCAAGGGTATTTGCAAGTAAGTGAATGTAATGAATTCGACTGGAATTCGAACTCGGCTCCCTGATTCCTCAGTCTGAGTCGATATCCACCGTGCTCTTCCGGACGTGGGTGATCATGGCTCTCTTATCTTTCATATCTCTTATCAAAAGGGTAAACACTTGTTGAGATAGATGGCTTTATATATATATAATATATATATATATATATATATATATATATATATATATATATATATATATATATATATATATATATATATATATAAAAGGTAAAATCAGTTATTAAAAATCGCCTGAAGACACCACTAATGGTAAAAACTTGGGTAGCGATATAACTCGTTTATAAATGAAATATACATATATATATATATATATATATATATATATATATATATATATATATAGAGAGAGAGAGAGAGAGAGAGAGAGAGAGAGGGTGAGAGAGAGAGCTGCCATTTTAAATTAATTCCCTTTTGCCATATTTTGTTTAAGCATTTCACTATTTCACTCAGCAGGCTTTTGGGTATTTCAATTCAGAAAGTCTTGTCTTGTGGAGAAAGGCGTGTAGTTTGGGATTGTAAATTCTTGAACTTTTTACTGTCTCTTCTAGTCTCTGTTCCGTTATTCACTTACACAAGCTCGTTAGGCAGTATACTCGTTGCTTTACTCTATTCTTGCCTTAAATATATCCTGTGAGTATCACATTTTCTATCCCTTCTTTTCTCAATATATGGCCCTGAAATTTCAGCTGTTACTTTTTGATTTTATGTATAATTACCCTTTTTTTTTCATTTTAAAAATATTTCCTTATTCGTTATACGCTCAGTCTGTAGTATTCTCAGCATCCTTCTGTAGAGACAAATTTGTTGCCTCTTAATCTGTGCAGAAAATTGTATATCATTTACTGACTGATAGCATTGCGTCACTCATTTCTTTGTTTTTAACGAAATATTCCTGTTTTTTTAGTATTTTTTAGGATGACGAAAGAAACATCTTTTGCAATTCCAATGCACCTGTATATATTACCTTGAACAGCAGAAGTAATTGACAGATACATCCAGCAGAGACTGAGGTCAACAAAGGTCTCAGAAATTTTGAGAGATATTAAGCTTAGGTATCGCCCTTTTTTTGTATGTACTAATATTATTAAAATAAATAAATAATTCTTTTAACTAATCCAGAGAGAATAAATATATATTTTTGGCAAATGCACCCTGAAATAAGAAGGTGGGGGTTAATATTTTCTTCACACCACGGCACGGCTTTCTCGTCTGAGCTGTGGGAAAGTCAAGATCGGAAAAGTCACAGCCGGAACGAAATACTCTCTGTTACAAAGAATGCATTTTATACGAACGCTTCATAGGAAAGAGATGCGGTTTTCATTTCTTTTTTTAGAAACACCCACTAACTTTAACGATAATTTAGCTCGGCCTTCTGTTTTCCCCGAATGTGCGGAGAAAGTTCAATCCATTCTAAACGTGGGTTGTTATCAGTGAAATCTGGTTGAAGAAGAAAAACTTAGAAGAAAATGGATGTGAGCATAATACATTTGGTCTTCTCTGCGCTAATTGTTGAACGTGGACTCGTCCGTTAACATGAGTAGATCTACACATAGAAACGGTGGTCGCAAGGCGTAGCTTTTGAGTCGTACGCATTGCCGCACTGGACTGCATTATTAATCAATGTCTTTCAGCTGATTAAATTTGTTCTTCACTCAAGCTTTTGTTCCAGTGTTTTCTTACAGTATTATTAACCAGAACTACTATTGATACAGACCAGGTATTTCTACTAATTTGCTGAAAAAAAAACCCCCAAAAACTAGCATATTATGAAGATAAAAAAAAAAGCCCCAAAACTTAATAAAAACAAAGTTTCTCCGTCAAAATGTTTATGTTGTTATTTAGAGGAAAAATCAAAGTATTTTTTAATTATTTTAATTTTCTTTTTAAATCCTTTTTAACACATTCGAAATTCTGGTAAAATATCTTGTTTTCTTTTTCATCAGCGGGTAACCAAATTTTAACCAAAGTTTACTCCGAATTTTGTAATATTACAAAACTTTTTTTCGGTGAAAAACATTAATTTAAAAATTCATGCAAAAATCAAATAATTTTCAGATTTTAATAAACTTTCAAGTCTTATTCACGAATGAATGCAACTATTTTTGAAATTATTATTTTTAGAATAATTTGGTGGAAATATATACATATTTACTTTTATTACCTTTCCTCTAAGTAATTTTATGAAATTGTAAGAAATTAAATTCCGTTTCGAAAATTTGCTTTTTTAGTTAAACGCAGGACTCTTTGGGGAAAGTAAATCATCTATTTTTTAAAACATTAGCCTTTTTTTCTGAAAATCTGATTCGAACAGTAAATTGAAAAAAATGCAATAAAACTATGACATTATTTAATTAAATATGCTTTTAATTGCATTTAAAAGTAAATATGTTACAGACATTATAGTCCGAAGAAAAAATTCCTTGAATAAAACAAATTTTACAGGAATTGTTTTTATTTCTTCTTTCTTGATAATAATAATTTATAAACTTTCAAATTGTTAAAAATCCTTCAAAGCCTTACGGCGGTAAATTTATTAAGTTAATAAGTGAAAACTATATTTACTTATCGAAAATTGAAATGATTAATACAAATCTTCAAGCCAAAAGATTTTTAAAATAATTTATTTTTTGTGTATAGAAAGTGTTTTTAAGTATGATATTTAATGTGTTACATTAAAAGATTACGTGTTTCACAGTTTCTTCCCCTTACAGGAAAATAAATTTGGACAATCATGTCAGTTATGGTCAACCATACTTAGCTTTGCGTTTGCATATAACTGGGAGATGGTCGCTTTCGCAGTCAGATCTTGGATAGGTTATCCTGTAGAGAACTTTTTTTTGTTACATAATCATATCGCCCCAAGTAAGGCATTTTTCTGCCACTGTTTTGCAGGGGGTTACATAGGAGAAAAGTTATGAGAAAGAGTGACAGCTTATAGGGGGTGTCAGGGAGTGGGTAAGAGAAGGATGACTGTGACCATAAAGTGAGGGATCAGTTTATATGTTGATTATGATGTATAACTGATCCCCCCATTTATATCTACATTATAATAGTATAGAATTTTTTTAAATTATCATATCGCTCCAAGCAAGACATTTTTTCTGCCACTGTTTTGCAGGGGGTTACATAGGAGGAAAGTTATGAGAAAGAGTGACTGGTTATAGGAGGTGTCAGGAAGTGGGTAAGAGAAGGATGACTGTGGCCATAAAGTGAGGGATCAGTTTATATGTGGATTGTAATCTATAACTGATCCCCCAATATATATCTACATTATAGTAGTATAGAATTTTTTTAATAATCATATCGCCCCAAGCAAGGCATTTTACTGCCACTGTTTTGCAGGGGGTTACATAGGAGGAAAGTTATGAGACAGAGTGACAGGTTATAGGGGTGTTAGGAAGTGGGTAAGAGAAGGATGCGAATACTGATGAGCGTGGAGTGGACAGAGAAAGGAGCATGAAAGAGAAGATGCAAATTAGTGAGATAGGAGATGACTATTGACTTTCCATTTAAATTCTCGGAGATTATAGCTGTCGGGGAAGCAAGTTAATGGAAGGGAATTCCACAGGCGGGAAGTGCGAGAAAAGAAGCTGATGAAGTAGAATTTGCGTTTACATCTTATTGGTGTCACAGTAAAGTCTTGTGGCTCAAGTAAATTTCTATATAGTGGGCACCAGTGAGTTACGTTCATCGGAGCAGAAGCAGTGAAAGTATTTGTAGAAGAGACACAGGGAAGCTACATTGCGCCGGTGAGAAAGTGACTATATCTGAGCTGCCAAGCCTGAATCTCTCACATTACAGATTCTCCGTTGAATTTTGTCAATGACACCTAGGTGGATAGCAGAAGCACCAGACCAGATATGGCAGCAGTATTCAATGCACGGGCGGATGCTAAGTCGGGATCGATTACATTACAGTCTCTCCGTTGAATTTTGTCAATGACACCTAGGTGGATAGCAGAAGCACCCGACCAGATATGGCAGCAGTATTCAATGCACGGGCGGATGCTAAGTCGGGATCGATTACATTACAGTCTCTCCGTTGAATTTTGTCAAGGACCCCTAGGTGGATAGCAGAAGCACCAGATCAGATATGGAAGCAGTATTCAATGCACAGGCGGATGGTAGATTTATATATGTGCAGAATTGTTTCAGGCGGGAAAAACTTCCTGACCCTACACAGAGAACCGACATTCTTAGCAGCAGATTTAGCTATGGATTCTATGTAGTCATTCCACTTGAGGTTGGTTGTGAGAGTTATTGATAGTTATATATTTGCTTTTCATTTCTCCCTCTGTTCATAATCGTCGTGAAACCAGGTGTTGGTTATTACAGTGAGGTGAAACAAGTATTTCGACAGTAAAAAATGGAATAAGAATCATATATTGAAAGAAAAGTATTGTATAAAGCTCACAATATATTCGTAAAAAAATTATAAATGCAAATAAACAACAAAAATAAATTGACACGTAAGAAAGTGTCGTAAGACAAGTATGTGCCTTTTCACCGGATCTGTTCAACTTGTACAGCGAGAATATTCTTAGGACCCTAGAAGTTCTGCCTTGATTTGTCATCGGTGGCCACAATTTAAACAATCTAAGGTACGCTTATTGTTCTCTTGCATACGTAAGTTCCTGCATTACTGAGATCTTTTTGAAGTTCCCTCCGAGTCACAAAAGGGTCATTTTTTACTCGCCGTAAAGGTTCTTTGGTCGCCTTTCACGAATCTGATTCTTCAATGTTCTCCAAAGATTCTCTATTAGATTCATGTCCGGCGATTGGCTGGGCCACGTCAACACGTTGATGTTCTTGTTTGGAAGCCATGCACGCGTTGCTTTGGCTGTATGTTTTGCATCATTGTCCTGTTGAAAAACCCAATCTGGTCCAAGTTTTAATTTCTCAACTGATGACTGTAAGCAATCTTCTAAAATCTGAATATATTTTGCTGCATTCATTGTGCCATCAATAATTTTCAGTTTTCCAGCACCATTATATGCAAAGCATCCCCGAACCATAATGCTACTGCCTCTGTGCTTCACAGTGGGGATGGTGTTCTTTTGATTGAAGGCAGTTCCATCCTTTCTCCAAACATGGGTAGCATCGTTGTGGTCATAAAATTTAATCTTGCTTTCATCAGACCATAACATTTGTTTATAATAGTCATTATGCTTTTGTAAATTCATATTTGGCAAATTCAAGTCTGGATTTTAAATGACGTTTTTTTAGCAATGGGGTTTTGCGAGGAGAGCAAAATTTTAATTGTTGTCGGTGAAGATCAGAACTTATGGTCCTCTTGCATACGTGAGTTCCTGCATCGATGAGATCTTTTTGAAATTCTCTCCGAGTCAAAAAAGGATCATTTTTTACTCGCCGTACTATTTTTCGTGAACATTTTGGTGATATTTTGCGCGGTGCACCTGTTCTTGGCATATTTTCATGAGTACCAAAGGCTTTCCATTTCTTAATTGTGTACCCAACAGTACTCACAGGTATACATAGGTCTTTAGAAATCTTAAGATAGCTTTTTTTTCTTTACGTGCAGAAATAATTCGATTTTTAAGATCTTTCGACAGCTCTCTTTGCTTTGGCTTCCTGCAGTACTGTTAGTGTGACGTCTTGGGATGAACTGACCATCAAGAGAGCTCACACCTTTAAGTAATGCACGTTCTAGACTATTCCATAAAATTCTAACACATTCGAGCATGAAATATACTCAAAATATTAATTTTAAACATAATTTCGGAAGTGTCCAAATACTTTTTTCACTACCTCTTTTAATAATTTGTATATAAAATATATATACGTGTCAAATAATTTAATTTTGCTGTTTATTTATAATTTTTTTATTTATAATTTATTTATAATTTTTTTATAATTTTTTTACGAATATATTGTGCGCTTTAAATAATGTTTTTCTTTCAATATATGATTCTAAATCCATTTTTTACTGTCCAAATACTTATTTCACCTCACTGTAACTGGTCATTCGCTGTGCACCATTGGACCCATTTCCTCTCCGATATTTGTTTTTGCTAGCTTGGTGTCACTTGAGTGTGGCAGCTTCAATAACTTTTCTGCTGAGACATCAAATTCCTGTCATAGTTTAGCTGGGGTCATAGACACGTTTTCTCTGGTGAAGATGAGAGTACGCGAGGAAGACAGATGCGAACAGAAGCTAGCTTAAGAGACAGCCAAACAAAGAGAAGAGTATCAATTGCCAAACAGAGGGAAGGAAAAGAGGCGGTGGTCAGACAGAGAAATTCAGCAGCAAATGAATTGAGAGAAGAGCAAAAGTCCGGACAGGGAATAACGTTCGTCGACCCAAGGTGACAGACATCGAGCTAAAGAAAATAGAGAAGGAACAAGTTTACATAAAACCAATGAGATGACAGCCAAATATTTTCGCAGACACTGGAGATGACAGCATGACTAAGCACATCTCACAGAAAATTTGTTTTTTTTTAATCGTATCAACCCGAGCAAGGCGGTAACGCCACTGATGTGCAAGGGGCTACGTAATAATGAAAAGATTTGAAAAAAGAAAGCCGGAAACCACATCCTAAACAGGGAACAAGGGATGAGCCTCTTCACCTGTTCAATAGACGAGGGTGGAGTGTGAACCGGGCGATAGATAGATCTATCTACTCCAATTGAAAAAAAAAGACAAAGTGAGAAGATTTGAAAAGAGAAAGCCGGAAACCACATCCTAAACAGGGAACAAGGGATAAGCTTCTTCACCTGTTCAATAGACGTGGGTGGAGTGTGAACCGGGCGATAGATAGATCTATCTACTCTAATTGAAAAAAAAAAAAAACAAAGTGAGAAAATTTGAAAAGAGAAAGCCAGAAACCACATCCTAAACAGGGAACAAGGGATGAGCCTCTTAACCTGTTCAATAGACGTGGGTGGAGTGTGAACCGGGCGATAGATATATCTATCTACTCCAATTGAAAAAAAAAAACAAAGTGAGAAGATTTGAAAAGAGAAAGCCGGAAACCACATCCTAAACAGGGTACAAGGGATGAGCCTCTTCACCTGTTCAATAGGCGTGGGTGGAGTGTGAACCGGTTGCTGAGAAGAATTGTTCAGATATGAAAGTTTATGGTGTTAGTTAAACAAATAAATGGCAACTAATTGCGCGCTGCAATTAGTGCGGGTGTGTGAGAGAATTAGATGAGATGAATTTGTCGCAGTGATTTCACGCTAAGCCGCTCAATTTTCTTTTTTACCGGTTTCACGGTAGTAAAGCCGCTAAGTCATATGGATCTACTGAGTGTGTAAGAATTAGAAATAGAAACAATATTAATGAGCGGGAAGCGATGACAGTAATGCAGAGTACAGTAAATAGGGATTGACATTGCATTTAAATTTTTTGCAGATTAATGTTAATTGGAAAGCACGGAGCTGGAAGGGACTTCTACAAGTGAGAAGTGCGAGAAAATGGCACTGAATTCGGAATCTCCTTGACAATTTTATTTAGAACAAGATTCAATCTTCAACGGGTGTTTCATACCAAGACGGTGGTTGCCTACCGTGGCTTGAAATTAGTAATTACATCTTGCTGAAGGTTTTCTTAGGAAAGGAGTTCCGTTTTTATAGGGCATCAACATTTTAAGACGATGGGTGCCTACCGTTGTACGCAATTGATAATTGCCTCTCGCTGACTTCCTTTTAAGTAGAGAGTTCCTTCTTAATAGGGCATCAGTATTTCAAGACAATAAATGCTGGTCGTGGCACGAAGTTAGTAATTCTTCTTCTTCTTCTTCTTCTTCTTCTTCTTCTTCTTCTTCTTTGTGCCTTGTCCTTTCAGGACGTAGGCGATTATGGCCTTCGATGTCTCTCTCCGTGGCTCTTAGCACGCTTTCTCCTGTAATATCTCGCAGACCCTTTCTGTCATCTACCTACTCAGACCCTTCAAAATATGTTATCCGCTGTTTTCCTCTGTCTCTTTTTCCCTCTATCTGGCCTGTTAGTATCAGGTTCGCCAAGCCCTCCTTCCTCATTGCATATCCCGGTTGTCTCATCCTGATGCTCAATATTAATTTCCTTTTCGCTTCCATCATTTCCAAAAGAACATCATTGCTCACATGCTCAGTCCATGATATCCACAGCATCCTTCTGTCGAACCGCATTTCAGCTGTTTCAAGTTTATCCTTCATCTGTGATGATATTGTCCAACATTCACTGCCATTTTGAAGAACTGACATCACATAGCAATCTAGTCCTCTCTTCTTTGTTTCTAGTGAAAGTTCCGTTTTTTATAGGGCATCAACCACGGCGTACTATATTAGCCGGCCAGTTCGTAAAGTAGGAAAGCGACAGTAATGAAGGCCAGTTTTAAACGTTACTTGTTCCAATGTGAGCAAGAGGGCATGCTAGTTTGAGTTTGAGTTTGAGCTAGCTATTCCAGTGTATGAAATTCAAAGAAGCTTTCGCTTACATAATGAATAGCATTTGTCTTAACTAACTGAAGTAAGTATAAGTTTTATTTATTTTATTTTGAGTTGCTATATTAGTTTTTATGTCGGTTGTAAAATCAAACATTTGGGTCTGTAATTTGCTATGCAAAATGGGTATTTAGGAATATTGGTCTTCTTGTTACATTGAATTTTAAGCTTCTTTTTTCGCATTTTTAAATCAAAGTTTATTAAATATTTTCCCTTTTAAGTTTGTTTAACATTTTCAAAAAAAAAGAAAAAAAAAAGAAAAAAAAGAAAAGCAAATGTACTTTGCTACTTCAATTAGGTTGAGATTTTGTGAAAACTATTTTTGCTCACATCAATTTTTACTGCGAAATTTATTGATGTAAAATGAAAATAAAATGCCATTATTTGTTAATCGGCACAATGTTATTTTAATATTCTTCTTAGATATTGTTATTCATACGACTTATCTAAACTTATTTATAAATGGAACTCTGTCTCTGTGTGTGTATATATGTGTGTGTGTGTGTCCGTTACCTATAGACTCCGAAACGGCTGAACCAATTTTCTTGAAAATTTACTGTTGTACTATAAGCGTCTGCGAGTGTTCTTAGCTATGTTTTGTGTCGAGGTACCCCTCATAAATATCAAAAATCGATAATCGAAAAAATCGGGTTATAAAATGAGTGGACCGATTTTAATCAAATTTGATACACTCATAGACAAAGACATAAGAAACGATATTCAGATGTTTCAAGGTTGCAGTTCTTACAATCATGCAGAAAATCGATAACATCTATATATAAAAGGCAAGATGTTTGTGTGTGTGTCTGTTTATCTGCCTATATGTCTGTATTTTTTTCAGCCCTTTTATTTTAGTTCTTGCTTCAGGTTTGGCTCTAAGTAGGTATAATTGTAGTTCTTAGTCTCAGCCATGATACCATTTACTCAGAGGACTTATTTAGCCTTCAAAATTCAGTTTACGACGAAAAAACTTATTTGATATCGATACCAGGAAATCAAAATTTGACTTACATCCATTCATTTTTCTTTCAGTCTACGGTTTCGCTTTAACTGGAAAAAAGTATTGCTATTTAGTCTTTCGTGCCAACGTCCAAAGAGTCTGATCTCCGGAACCATGGATTAGTTTTAAAGCTTTCATTACACCCGAGCAACGCCGGGCTATACTGCTTGTCGGTTATAAAATCAGTATCCTTCTGAATATCTTGTTTGAATTTCGGTAAATAAATTTTATATTGTTCAATATGAAGCCTATTTAATTTCGTTTTCTTGGGACATGTAGTTACTCAGATATATACATTTTAAATGATGCTATTTTTGTGGGTGGGGGGTCATCCTGTATTTAAGATTTTCTTAAGAAACAAGAAGCTTTAAGATTTAATACCTGACTTGACTCTCCCTACTGATTTACTCCCTTCTCCCAATTTTTACTTTCGTGTTCCCTTGCTTAAGAGTAAACCTTTCCGTTATGAAGTTAATTTACGAAGTCCATACGAACTAATTTTCTGCTTTGCGTGAGAGATCTGGCTTTTAAGACGACAGTTGTACGACAAATCAGTGTCTGATAAGCCACTCTCGACGGAAGGGTGCCTTGAGTGGGCGCGGAAGTAAAGACGGATAACGAGGCTTGAGTGCATCCGCGGCCATTTCCTTCTAATTTGCCCGGACATTCTGCGAACGAATTGAGGAATATCCCTTCTCTAACTCTGTCTCTTTCTCTTTTTGGTACCATTTCTCTCACTCTCGCGTTTATATCTCACGCCGCTGCACGCAAATGTGAATATTTGGTTAAAATGTCTGTTTTGATAATACATATTTTTTTAGATTCATTTTCTCATTATGGTACAGTATCGTTTAGTATGTACCGTAATCCTTCAGAACGTGAACGTTCGTTAGTCTGTGCACCTACCTATCCCTTGTAGCTGCTAGTAACATTTGTTTTGTTGACATTCCTCTCACTTTTCGTTCTGCTATTCGGATTAGCTCATCATACCTACCAATTGCCGCTACATCTCGCTGACTCACACTGCACTCTGCTGAGCCATACGCATCGCTCTGTTTTGCATGGCACCCTGCTGACACATATGCATCCAGCTGTCTCACACTGCACCCTGCTGAGCCTTATGCATCTCGCTTTCACACTGTACCCTGCTGAGCCATATGCATCTCGCTTTCACACAGCACCCAACTGATCTATATGCATTGCTCTGTTTTGCCTGACACCCTGCTGACCCATATGCATCTCGATGTTTCACACTGCACCCTGTGACATATATGCATCCCGCTGTCTCACACTGCACCCTGCTGAGTCATATGCATCTCGTTTTCACACTGCACCCTGCTGATTCATATGTATCGGTCTGTTTTGCATGGCTTCCTGCTAACCCATATGCATCTCGCCGTTTCACACTGCACCTTGCTGAGCCATATGCATGGCTCTGTTTTGCATGGCACTCTGTTGAGCCATATGCCCCTCACTTTCACACTACACCCTGCTGATCCATATACATCGCTCCGTTTTGCATGACCCCTGCAGACTTATATGCAGCTCGCTGTTTCACACTGCACCCTGGTGACCTATATGCATCTCACTGTTTCACTGCATCCTGCTGTCCCATATGCATCTCGTTGTCTCCCACTGCATGTTGCTAACTCATACGTATTGCTCTGTTTCGCACTGCACTCCGATGACCCATATGCATCCCGCAGTCTTACTCTGCACCCTGCTGCCCGATATGCATTTCGCTGTCTTACACTGCATCTTGCCGTCGCATATGCATTCTGCTGTCTCACACTGCACTCTGCTACCCAATACGCATTCTGCTGTTCTCTTTACCTTCTCTAATACCTACAAGAGCCTTACGGAAGCTATGCTGAGAAATAATTATTTAAACGAGCTACTTTGTTCGGACCATATACACGACGTTTCGGTCGTTGTATTCTCCGGCCTTGTTCAGGTGATTGAAATTTCGAACTGAACTCTTAATTTGGTTCACCGGGAAAATTGTTCTAGTTCTACGTGCCTTTTCACTTCCGGATGTCTTAGTATCAGTTATCTTTCTTTAACTCAACTTATTAACTTTTTGATTCACCTCTGCTAGAGCCAGTTATTGAACTCACATCTATCTGGGTAAAGTCACTGGATTTAACCACTGATTTTATCCACTAGGACATATGTATGAATATTTGGGACTTATAAACTTAATGTCTCAGTATATATTTTTTTTTTACCAGAGCTCATATTACAATTTTCTTTTTATTATTATTTTTCTCTAGATCGCCGATTTGGCACGTGGAAATATAACAATCTTCTCCAGTGGTTGAAATAAGGGTTTTTGTTCGAAATTCTAATCATCTGAAGAAGGTCGAAGCGTGAAACGACCTAAACATCATAAATATCGCAACAAAGATGAGGATATCAGTTTGAACAATGAAAATAGTGTAAATAATTATAATACCTTAACTCAGAAATGCAGACAAATGTTGAGGATTAAATATGAAAGCGTAGGACTTATTAAGTCATGTTGTTAAGACTAATGTGTTTCTAATTTTGTAATTAAAAAAAGAACAGGCATTAAGTTTTTACCCATCTGTCGATTTTGGCTTTTGCAATCGTTAGATTGTCGCCATTTTATATTTTTTATTTTGCACATGCGCGTTCTTTTTTTAATTTATTTTATCGACTGATGAAATTCGTGGCATTTATAAACGTTTCCTATTTATTTTTTAATTGAGTTCTGAAAGAGAATGTTCCCCAATTCTCACATAACTCATTTCCTAAAATTGCTGATAATGTTTAAATAAAAGCGAAACGTGTTAAATTTATAAACGGTCCTGACGCAATTCTTAGTTTATCATTTTATCGGTTACTAACATAGGGGAAGCCACCAATTGATCAATGTTGATATCTATGTTGAAAGGGCGGTCACGTTCGAATCCTGCTGAATGACACACATTTTTAAAACAAAATTTATCGTAAATAATCAGGCCGGTAGAAATAAATATATAAATATACTGTTTGATTAAAAACAATATCCACTCAAATACGAGTATCGATTAAAAATAATGTTCAAATAAAAAAATCAAATATGCTGGTTGTTCAAACCATTTCGTTAATCTTATGGGTTTTTCCTAATATATATATATAAATATATATATATATGTTTAGGTCTTGAAGGCTATCACAAGGCGTTTGGTAAAATAAAGGAAGGTAAAGAAGGTGTTGCGTATTATCTATTTATTATTCATTTATATTTCGAGATCAAAATCTCATTATCAGAATGGTACAAGAGCTTGTTTTCACGTTAGTCCGTTCGTGGACTAAGCCTTTCAACTATATATATATATATATATGTATATAGTCTGCGATGGGTAAATTGTCACAATTTTATATTTCTATTTTCGCGCATGCGCAGGGTTTGTTTTTTATTTTGTCATGTGTACAATACAGTTGGGTCAGTTGGGCACCGTCTGTGAGTAGCTGAGTATTATGAGGAAATTAATTCCACCAGAAATTTGGGAATAAAGAAAAAAATTGCATTTAATGATTAAATTTTGCTCAAGATATTCTCCTTTGGCTTTGATTATTGCAGCACAAATTTCTAGCATTAGTTCCAAAGGTTTCTCAAAGTGTAAGTTTGATAATGGATTCCATTCCTTTTCCAACGACTCTAAGACTCTTTTTTCATTTTTTGGATGGAAAGGTTTCACTTTTCTGTCAAGTTCAACCATGCTAATTCTGGAGGTAGATTCGAACTTTTGAATTATAGTGTTTATATATATATATATATATATATATACATGTGTGTGTATGTGTGTGTGTGTGTGTGTGTGTGTGTGCTTGGTTGAATAATATCGACGAGTTATTTTTACGTAAACTTTTTTTATTAATATTTGTAAAAAAATTTAACAAAGTTTACTTTTTTTTTTTGTAGTACTTTCGAATGATGCTACATTCGTTTTCAAGGATTTAGATTTTGCGTGAAGTCCATTCAGGCCTCCACATTGTTCTGTCGCGTATAGCTCTTAAGAAGTTTTCAATTTTTGTTATTTGTTCCAATCCCTTTTCTGCCATCCATTAGCTCAGTCCCATTAAGTTGCGCACTGCTTTCCCCTGTACCCCTTTCCTTCATTTAGCTCTGTGATTATCATATTTCCCAAACCCTCCTTCTTCATTATTTGCCCCAAAAATTTCAACTCTCTTCTTGATGTGAAGTATCAGTTTCTTTTTTGTTTCCATTTCTCTCCAAAACCTTGTCGTTGCTTACATGTTCGATTGATGGTATCCCCATCATCCTTCTGTAGAACCTCATTTATGTTGATTTGAGTATCTTCTTCATCTCTGAGAAGATTGTCCAGCATTTGCTTTCATACAGGAGGACAGATATTACGTAACAGTTCAGTTCTTTGTTTCAAACGAAATAAATGAAAAAAATCTATAAATATGCCACACTGTTTATTTAAATATATAATATTGCAACATGAGTTATGCTAACAGTGAGGAAAAATGCATATCTATTATTAAAATATATATATACAGGGTTTTTTCGCCATATCTATGTTATATTAACACCAGCATTCATGTGCTATAGTATATATATATATATATATATAAACTTATTTATAAATGGAACTTTGTCTGTGTGTGTGTGCATGTGTGTGTGCGTGTGTCTGTGTGTCTGTGTCCGTTACCTATATACTCCAAAATGGCTGAACCAATCTTCTTGAAAATTTACACAGTTGTACTATAAGCGTTTGCGAGTGTTCTTAGCTAGGTTTTGTGTCGAGGTACCCCGATAAATATTGAAAATCGATAATCGAAAAAATCGGGTTATAGAAGATGTTTTCGATTTTAATCAAATTTGATACACTCATAGACAAAGACATAAGTAACAATATTCAGAAGTTTCAAGGTTGCAGTTCTTACAATAGTGCAGAAAATCGATGATATATATATATATACATATATATATATATAAGGCAATATATATATATATATATATAAAAGGCAAGGTGTCTGTTTATCTGCCTGTATGTCTGTATTTTTTCAGCCCTTTTATTTTAGTTTTTGCTTCGGATTTGGCTCTAAGTAGGTATCATTGTAGTTCTTAGTCTCAGCCATGATACCATTTACTCAGAGGACTTATTTAGCCTTCAAAATTCAATTTACGACGAAAAACTTATTTGATATCAATACCAGGAAATCAAAATTTGATTTACATTCATTCATTTTTCTTTCAGCCTACGGTTTCGCTTTAACTGGAAACAAGTATTGCCTTTTAGTCATTCGTACCAACGTCCAAAGAGTCTGAGCTCCAGGATCATGGATTAGTTTTAAAGCTTTCATTACACCCAGGCAACGCCGGGCTATACTGCTAGTATATATATACACAACAGTTGAAAAGTTTCAGGCCAATCCTGGTCATTTTTAGTTTGTCCCCAAATGTAGTTGTTTTGTACTTTAATTAAAAAAAAAAAAAAAAAATTATTATGCATGCTTAAAAAATGTCACACACGATTTTTATTAGAAGTATTATTATGACAAAAAAAAACCTTAATACTCACCTCCACCGCTTATATATATATATATATATATATATATATATATATATAATTCTAAACATACACTGTTAAATATAAGAGGCAATGAATGTCTATTATGTCTAATCATGAGCCGTTCTAAACATCGTATTTTGGCTTTAATTTCAGTTGAAATAAAGACAAAAATTCTCCAACTTTTGGATAATATTTTATTAAGTTGGTTCTAAGCTTTCGGCTCACATGTGCCATCTTCAGAGAGATTATAAGGACGGTAACACAAAAACATCCACCATCAGCGACGATTTTATCTTGTGTTGACATAAAACTTTGCTAAGCAACGGCAACAGTTACCAAAAATAGCAAACGCAGTTCGCAAATTTGTAATACAGTTCTCTGACGACACACCGCGTGATAACTCGAAATGAAAACAGAACCATATATCAAATACAATGTAATGTGTTATGACCGGACTTAAACGTGATTTTATTAAGTGTGAGTTGGGAGCCGAAAGCTTAGAACCAACTTAATAAAAAAAATATCCAAATACTGAAGAATTTTTGTCTTTATTTTCAACTGAAATTAAACCCAAAATACGACGTTTAGAACAGCTCATGATTAGACATAATAGACATTCATTGTCTCTTATAGTTAACAGTATATGTTTAGAAAATTATTTGCCGCCTCGATACACTATATATATATATATATATATATATATATATATATATATATAAGGTATATTATTTTTCTCAGTACTCTGATTTTGGAATTCATCTTTTGTCATCCAAAAAGGACTAATGTTATGAATTATGACTAGTAAGATTTTACGATAAGTAAAATAAAAAAAAAATCTATGTCGATCCAGGACGTTCTTTCCGCTTGAATCCATCCTGCATATATACAAGTCTACCATTCGACCCTGCATGGAGTACTGCTGCCGTTTATGGTCAGGCGCCCCTGCCGCTTACCTCAGTGTTCTCGACAGGCTCCAAAGGAGAGTTAGTAACGTGATAGGTGCTGACTTGGCGGCTCGACTATAGCCACTTCCCCTCCGACGAAATGTGGCCTCCCTTTGTTCTATAAGTACTTTCATGGCTTCTGCTCAGACGAACTTAAGTCACTGGAACCTCCTTAACAGGTGTTTACTCGTGCAACCAGAATGGCAACTGGGTCCCACCCACTCACAGTTAGGTTAGCCAAATGCAGACGACAATTCTACTCCTGCAGCTTCTTCTCTCGCACTTCCGGCCTGTGGAACTCGCTCCCATATTCTTGCTTTCCTGACGGCTACAACCTCCAGAAATTTAAATGCAATGTCAATACTCATCTACTAACCACTTGACTCTAGCCCTTCCCCCACCCCGTATATCCTTCCCTTTCTCTACCCCCTTGCAACTGTCATTATACCTGCATTTTCATCTTTCTATTGCTTCTTTCTAATTGGTTTGTAATCCTCTTCTCCCTCCTCTAATTAATTTTCTTTCAGTTATGTAGCCCCCCGCCCGAACATCAGTGGCATTTACGCCTTGCCCGGGGTGAAATGATTTAAAAAAAAGGTTTCTTTTATAATTCTTACTTGTTTTGAAATATCCGGAATCGTGAAGGTAAAAAAAGCCTTACTGTGCTTAAGTAATTACAAATGAATTACATATTTTTAAAATTAACAAATCAACTGAATATATCAGATTGTTATATGCTCTCGCAAACACGTGCACATAGAGAGCTTCCTTTAACACCTGCAAATTACATATCATTTTTAGGTGCGACTTAGAAAGAAATATTTTAGAAATGTTTTTTTCATCCATTTCATTCTTTCGTTCCCTCTAACTTACTAAATCTCTCCCCCCTCTCTCTTGCCCCCCTCTCTTGCCCCCCCCTCTCTCGTTCATTTTGTTTGACACTATATTCAGTCAGTTAAGTGCTATACGTGATATCCCTCAGTAGGTTGCCATTACTTTGTACGTTAGACTGATTGCTAGCCAAGCTTAAAGGACCCAATCTGTCCTGTTATTTAATCCATACCTGGAGTGAAGTGATGGATTAATACCTTTCCCAAGGGTATTTGCGCGTAAGTGAATGTAAGGAATTCAACTTTGTTATCGAAGTCGGCTCCTCAATTTCTCGTTCCGAGCCGATAACCATTACACCACATCCGCGACACTATATTTGGTTAAATTTGAAGTGTTCTCTTTTACGTAGCAACCAATTTCACTCTCTTATCTTAAACATCCCCCATACTGACCTATCAGAGTTGACCTCTCTGAACCCTGGAGCAAGCACCCACGTTACAGCAACACAAGATCTCATCACATATTTTTGTCTTAACCCGTCTTATTGCAACAGTTCTTTGGTTAAAGCAAGTATTTGACGCCCACGCAGATATGCAATCTACTGGACGACTGTTGACTGCAATGACCCTAGCTTAAAACTACTTGACACATCCCGAAATTGGCCCACGCAGAATTCTGAAAAATCAAGTCTTCCTTTCAACCAAATGAAATAGAAAAAGAAAAAAATTAATACCGAAAATAACAAACTGGTGAGAAATTCACGAATGAGAAATAATATTATTATGAGCGACAAATCGGGGAAACGAGTTCGAATTCCAGCTGAATTCCTTGCATTCACTTACGCACGTGTGAAAAGTATTAATCCGTCTCTTCCCTCAGATATGGGTTAAATAATAGGACAAATTGGGTTCAAAAGACTTGACTGGCAACCAATCTACCGCAGAAAGCAATGGCAACATACTGCGGGATAATCTTCTGCCCAGTCAGTCATGTTTCTTTCGAGACATGATCTCCGATATCGTGTATCACATTTGACACTTAACTGACTGACTGAATAAAATAGTTGGAAACAATACTTGTACTGGACATAAAGTAGGGGATCGGTTTTCTTTTGTTCTAAAGTAATAAACTGATCCCCCACTAATTATACTTAATATAATATTGTAATATGATCTATTTAATGAATTAAATGGCAGGACAAATTGGGTTCTATAGCCTTGGCTGGCAACCAGTCTACTCCAGAAATCAATGGCAACATACAGTGGGATAATATTCTGACCAGTCAGTCATGTCTCGAAAGAGACATGATCGCCCAAAGCGTGTATTACGTATGGCACTTAACTGACTGATTATGACTAACGGAATGTCATGTTTAATTACAAGTGCCGTATTTGTGAAGATCTATGTGATATAAATCCTCTCGCATATAGAAGCGAATGTGGGACAGTGTGCTAACTTCTTTTTAAATGTGCCGCGTCCATTCAGGACGTGGTCGATCATGCTCATCAACAACCCCCATCCCTTGTTGCTGCTAACACTTTTTCTCTTGGTATCTCTCCTAAACCCTGTTCTGCCATCCACTTCAAATATGCCTCGAGTTGCTTTCCTCTCTCACTTTAACATCAGTCCCGTGATTCTCCAAGCCTTCCTTCCTCATTATACGTCCCAGAAACTTCCCCTGTCTCTTCCTGATGTTAAATATAAGTTTCCTTTTTCGTTTCCATACTCTCCAAAACCTTGTCGTTGCTTACATGTTCTATTGATGGTATCCTCATCATCCTTCTGTAGAACCGCATTTATATTGATTTGAGTATCTTCTTAATCACTGAGAAGATTGTCCAGCCTTTGTTTCCATACGGAAGGACAGATATCACGTAACAGTTCAGGACACTTTTCTTTGTTTTTTTTTCGGTGCAAGATATCCTCAGTATCCTTCTGTAGAAGTATATTTCTGCAGCTTCGAGTCTTTCCTTCATCTTTTGATGAGATTATCTATCATTTGCTGCCTTATAAGAGGACAGGTATCACGTAACATTTCCCAAACTGAAGGCAGCAGAAATGTTTATACAGAGAATTTCATGAATGGAACTAGTAAGTCATTCTTGGGCATATAATGAGGGTCTGAAAATCTAACCCCCACAGAGTAGATGTAAAACAAGAAAAATAGAGGAAGGTAGTAAGGCACCTAGCTGACAAGCTTGTGAGAATGGCTGCTGGAACGGGGGGGGGGGAAAAACGTTGCTAACGGGAAAGGAAGTTGTGGAGAGACACGATTGTCCATGTCGTGAAGGGAAACGGCATATAGAAGAATAAGAAGAAAAAGATTGATGAAGAAAAAGAATGTTTCAAAATTTGTTCGGACAAGTGCAGATTTTAAATTTTAGAAGTACATCTTGTTTCTTTAGAATTCATCTCTTAGATGTTATTTCCCGATCATGACCCTCTACAATTTCCTGTTTTGTGGTTTCTCTAAATAATTTTTGATCTATTACCATAATTCTGTGTTCATGTTCTGCCATCCATTGGTATAAGCACCTTAAATATGTAACGCAGTTTATCCATTTCATTGTTGCTCACGTAATTCCCTTCCACACGATTGCTTCCCCGACGGCTACAATCTCCAGGAGTTTAAATGTAGGGTCAACAGACACCTCCTAACACACTAACCATCTTTCAAACACTCTTCCCATCTACCCAGCATCGGTATCCTTACCCATCTATCACCCTCCTTCTGACATTTCCTATATCTACCCACTCTTTCTCTTCACCTTCCCCTATGTAACCCCATGCGCAATAGTGAGAGTGGAGTGCCTTGCTTGGGGTGAAATGATAAAAAAAAAAGTTTTCTTAGGTAGAATAATAAGTCTGTCATTTTATAGCTCTTCTTTATCCTCGGTGTTAAGCATTTTCCGCCATATTGGTATTTAGATATTACATAGCTTTTCAGCGTTCTAGTTTTTCTTCTCAAGAAGGAAAAAAGAGTTAACATAGCATGAAAAACCGTTTATAATTTAAAAGGTAGAGTTATCCTCTCAAATTGTGTAATAAAGTCCCAAATATTTCAAACGTGCAAATGCGATCCTAAACATTAAACATTTTTTTTAATCATTTCAACTCAAAATAGGTAACATTGCCTATAGGACGCGAGGTGTTACTGGGAACGATAGAGAAGTCAATCAGTCAGTTAAGTGCCATACGTGATACACGCTTGGGCGATCATGTCTCGAAAGAGACATGACTGACTGGGCAGAAGATTATCCCGCAGTAGGATGCCATTGCTTTCTGCGGTAGACTGTCCTTTTATTTAACCCATAACTGAAAGGGAGAGACGGATTAATACCTTTCCCAAGGGTATTTGCGCGTAAGTGAATACAATGGATTCAACTGGAATTCGAACTCGGCTCCCCGGTTTCTCGTTCCGAGCCGATATCCAAAGTATTTTATTTGTAAATAAGTGTAATTTTATTGATAAGATTAAATAACAAATTTATAAGAAGTAAAATACTCAAGTAGAAAATACATGTAGCTAATTATTTTGTATTAGTGAAATGTTCCAATAGAAAAATGCATGTGGTTAAATGTACTAGAGAAATAGAAGCAAATAGATTTTATAGTTGATAATAGCAGAATGTAAAGTCTTATGTTCTTTTCCCCTTTTTGGTAGGTTGGCGACAGGGTAAGAAAGAAGGTGAAACAAATAAAGAAATCGTACTGAGTGGTCTTTAGTTTTACGAGTCAGTTGAAAATTTTCTGTTGTTGTTGTTGTTTTTCTTTTTTTTTGCGGCGTGGAGTGAAAACGAAGAGAAGAAAATTTAGAAGTAAAGGTAGAATTCATGTATGTCGGCGAGACATGACCTCGGATTGAAGTATCTTCTTTACACCGCGACGAGATCCTTCGAATACCGCTCCCATTCTGACTGATTTTGACCGGTCATGGAACGTGGTTAGGTAGTGGATTTTAGTCATGTGACCGGCTCCAGTAGGCGTTTTTATTCTTTAGGTGTGAAAAAAAATTGACTAGCGTCATAGATTAATTTACAATTTCCTATCCTGTTAGCATGCATAATTTTGCTTTTCAACACTGACTTGTGAAATTTGCCTTGGTCTGGGTTTTTCCAAAATGTTTTTAGTCGTTTGGATCCTTTTTTGCGGGTGAGTAATTTTACATTTTGCGTTTTAGTTAATTGTCGGCTGATATAAGATTTCTATCCTATATAGTAAAGCAAGAAATCACAAGGGATTTCCACAGGCGAAACGTGCGAAAACATCCCATTAGAATAGAACATACGATTACATCTATCTAATTCAGTCGTACGAGAAATCGGACAACCGAGCCCGAATTCCAGATGAATTCGTTACAATCACTTACGCGCAAATAACCTGGGAAAAGATATTAATCCGTCTCTTCCCTCCAGCTATAGATTAAATAAGAAGATAGCTTGGGTTCTATAGCATTGGTTGGCAACCAGTCTACCGCAGAAAGTAATGACAACAGACTGCGGGAAATCTTCTGTGCACCCAAACATATATCAGCCAAGCATGTATGGCACTTAACTGACTGACTTCAGTCGTAAAACGATAAGAACTAAAAGCCAAATCAAAATAATATGTTTAAAATCTTGCAGGTAACACACCAAAGAAGAAAGCTCATCAGAACAATTGCCATGGAAATATTTGCACCAAACCAGATATGTCAACAATATTCAATACACAGACGAATGGTAGGTTTATAAATGTCCAAGATAGATTTTGACTGGAAGAAAATTTTATCACGATACTGTAAAGATCTTCTTCTTCTATGTGCCCTGTCCCTTCAGGACGTAGGCGATCATGGATCTCCACGTCTCCCTATACCTTGTGGCTCTTAGTATGTTTGCTCCTGTTGCTCCTGGCAACCCCCGTTCCGTCATCCACCTGATCAGACCCTGCAAATATGTTATCCGCTGCCTTCCTCTGTATCTCCTTCCTTCTATCTGTCCAGTCAGTATCAGGTTCTCCAGGCACTCCTTCCTCATTGCATGTCCCAGGAACTTCAGTTGTCTCTTCCTGATGCTCAGCATCAATTTCCTTTTTGTTGCCATTCTTTCTAACACTTCGTCGTTGCTTGTATGCTCAGTCCACGATATCCGTAGCATCCTTCTGTAGAACCACATTTCGGCCGCTTCCAGTTTTGTCCTCATTTTCGATGATATTGTCCAGCATTCACAGCCGTATTGAAGAACTGACATCACGTAGCAGTCTAGCACTCTTTTCTTCGTTTCTATTGAGATTTTCCTGTGTGTTAGTATTTTGCTCATCTTCTGGAACGCGTCCTTTGCCATGCCAATTCGCCTTCGGATCTCCGTGTCGCACTTTCCATCTCCTGTTAGAACACTTCTTAGGTACTTAAATTCTTGGACTTACAGATCAGCTTACCCATTAATGGTTTTTTGGGACTTAAAATTAATAACAACCGGTCTAGATGAAGAAGTCCCACTAAAAAAGAAAAAAAAATATTCCTCTCGACAGGAATCTCGTTTTATTGACTCAATATAGTCTCTTTATTTCAAGACGAAGTTTGGCCGCAGGCACGGCACCACAATTCCGTGTCTGCTATAATTTACCGATACTTTGAAGTAGTAAATGTTGTCTATATTAAAACAGATCGACCGGTCATAATTCAAAACTGTACTCCCTTTAGAGGGAATTACCGTACCCGGTAAAAAATCTATGAGACACGGGTTCGAATCTCACGATAGTCGACTTGTCAGGAAGGTTGTTAAAAACCTAGGAGTCTGATCCTGGTAATTTTAATTTTACAAGTAGACTAGAAACACCTGGATGTTCGTTGGTTTACCTTCAGATAGATGTCTTTGGAGGTCGCTGAGAAGAAAAATAATCGATATGAATGACGGTCAGAAGGACTGCCAATCCCTTCTTTGAATTTTGTCGATAATCTCGAGGTATATACTAGGAGCACCAGACCAGATATGACTGCAGTATTCAATGCGCAGACAAATGACAGACTTATGAATGTGTAAAATGGATTCTGACAAGAAACATGTTGATATGTTACGTTGCAACATATGATTCCATGCATTTTCGTGTTGGTGGTTGATCGGTCATTTAACAAAGTACTATCCTTAATATATATATATATATATATATATATATATATATATATATCTGTAAATTCAGATAAAACTTAGTGGGGAAATAACCATTTACAACATGTCATTTCAAGACATGCATTCTTCGACCCCTTATAAACAGAGAATGAGGAACATTCTAAACACAGAGGTTAGCTTAGGTAAAGGAAGGTGTTGGGATGTATTGGTGTCATCTGGGTTAGGTTAGGGGAAGGAATTTAGTAGTAAATTCCTCTTTGGTATTGGGAGAAATGTGGCTTGACCCTTGAGTTAGTATAGGTGGATGGGGGAAAGTAACTGCTTGGCCAAATTTTAACAAAAATTTTATTGGGACTAATTGGGAGAATAGGGTAATTATTGTAATTTAAACTTATTTCTATGGAGTTACATACTTATGATCTCGCTTCGTTTGTTTAGGAGTATATTTTGGACTTGAAATTTAAAACATTTTTTTCTGTCAAACATAGATTACATCTATTTCTTAAGCTATTAGGGGCCCTAGCCTTGCCTATGAGTTTGTATTTTAACTGTGGATCTAAGTTACTTTCTTTTAATTCCCAGTATTTTCTAGAAAGGGCTGTTTGGTATCTTAAACTAGGGTTGGCGAAGGAGTGCTTGTATTTGAATAAAAACAAATATCCAAATGATATCCAAATGTTGGAAAATAAAGACAAAAAATGTCCAACATTTGGATATTTTTTTTATTATGAATAATAAAAATTATCCAAATGTTGGACAATTTTTATCTTTATTTTCATCTAAAATTAAAGCCAAAATATGATATTTAGAACCACTAATGATTAAACATAATAGACATTCATTTTCTCGTATATATATATATATATATATATATATATATATATATACCGGCCTGAATATTTTTGAAAAATTTTGTTACAAAATTCATGCCGGTGTATACATATATAATGTTTAATTAAAAACAGTGTAATTACTCAAATACGAATATCTATTAAATAGTGAATCTGGTGAAAAAATATGGTGAAGCGTCCGACCCTTCCAAATATCGGCTTTTTACCCTTTTACCTCTTTTTGTAAAACTCATAGAGGCTATAATCAATCCCGATTTATCTCTCATCGCAGGACCTTTTTTCAAGGCAAACAGTATGTCATTCGTTTCTTTAGGTCAACTGCTGATGTACTGATGATAACTGCAGAAAGAGTCTATCGTGCTCGAGACAAAAACGGTGAAGCCTGGGCTGTAACTTTGAACATTTTTGGCATACAGGTTTGGCATACAGGTCTCCTCCACAAGCTGAAAGTTTACGGTGTCTCCGAGTCCAGTCTTTTCTGTCAAATCGTGAAATGAATGTTATCCTAAACGGCCACTCATCTAGATCTTTCGTACTAACTCGGTCGTCTTCCCGGGATCCATCCTCTGAAATTTATACTATTATTGGGTTTCTAAATGCTTCTAAAAATCTTTTCACTTCCAGTCGCCCCTTGCGTCCCAGTCGCATTATTGCCTTGCTTGGGGGAAATTGATAAAAAAATATTCCTATAATCTGTGCCTCTTGCTCTGTAACCTATTAGGACTTGGACCTTGTATCGGGTTAACATCATTGTAAAAATAAATAAAATGTAATAGCCACTAAAATTCTGCGCCGATAAACGCAAACACACACGAAACATTAGCCTTAGTTACATACTGATCGGGTGATTGTGTTTATGTTTATTTTTCAACGTCAGAAGACTATTTACTATTTGTTTACTCTTGGTAAGATATCATACATATAAATGATAGGTAATGAAATAAAATAGGGTTGGCATTTATTGAAAGAAGTTCAAAAGAGCCGACATTTTTAAAAAAAATTCTTTTGCCAGACCTCACGCAAAGATAGACGTCCTACATAAGCTAACGAGAAGACTTTTCACATTCCGGTCCTAAGTTTTCGACAGCTGATTAATTATAATTTCCTATTTTTGTTATGTCTCTGCCGAATAAACTAAGTACATCCTTTGTAAAATGTTAGAAAAATCTTAGAATTGTCTTCATAGTTTACTCATCTGTTTATGACCTTAAATGGTAGAAGATTATCCAGCAGTAGGTTGCCATTACTTTCTGCGGTAGACTGGTTGCCAGTCAAGGCTATAGAACCCAATCTGTACTGCCTGTTAACTCATAGCTGGAGGGAGAAGGGATAGATTATATTACATTATTTTATTGAGTATAATTAGTGGGGGTCAGTTTATTACGTCATAACAATAGAATACCGATCCCCCACTTTATGACCAGAAGAAGTTTTAATTATATTTCCAACTATTATATTCGAACTCGGCACCCCGATCTTTCGTTCCGAGTCGATATCCACTGGTAAATGGTAGTACGTTGTTTGAAAGCATTCGGGAAATTTTTCAGAAAATAATCAAAGCTTACAGAAGCAACAACCTTTAAGATTCTTCTTCTTCTTCTTCTTGCATTATCTCTTCAAAATGTTGGTGATCATGGCTCTCCACAACTTCTTTTTTTATTACTTCAAGCAATGTTTATTCATTTAAAGTACCTGTTCTTCTTCTGCCATACATTTCCAGAAGCAGATCATGTAGGTTACCAGTTTTTTTTTCACCTGTCAACATTTCCCCGGAGTGTCAAATTCTCCAAGCCTTCTTTACTCTTTATGGATTAAAAAATCCACCTCTTTCTGATTCTAAATATCTTATTATGTGTCGCTTACCTTCATGATGAAGGTGATCATGGCTCTCCACAATTTCCTTTGCTTTAAAGCTCAATAATTTTTCTCTTTTTCTTATTTCTCCTAAAGCTTGTTCCGCCATTCATTTACTCAACCTCAGTAAGTTATTTTTTGTTTTTTCTTTTCTTTTTACCTTCCATCTGGTTTGTGAGTATCAGATTTTCCAAGCCCTCTTTCCTCATTACGCTTTCTAAAAATTCCAAATGCCTCTTTGTTTTTATTTTCTCTAAAATTTCGTCGGTGCTCACATTTTCGGTCCATAGTATCCCTCCGTATCATTCTGTAGAAGCATATTTCTATTGCTTCAAGTCTCTTCATCTTTGAGGAGATTGCTAAGCATTTACTGCCATATGGGAGAACAGACACGAAATAACAGTTCATTAATCTTTTTCTTTGATTTAATCGAGGCTTTTCTATTTCCTAATGCTCTGTTTAACTTTTATTTAAAACTTTCCCGTTACTCACATATTCTCAGCATCCTTCTGTAGGACTACATTTCTGTCGCTTCAAGTCTGTTCATCTATTAACCGTCACAGACAATCGCTCCTGTCCCCCATTAGCATGGATCAGGCTAGTCTCCCTGAAAGCAAACCACTGCGCCTCCTCGGGTTAACTCTCACAACAAACCTCACGTGGAATGACTATATAGAATCCAAATCTAAATCCGCTGCTAAGAAGATCAGTTCTCAGTGGCCAGGAAGTTTTTCCCGTCTGAAACAATCCTGCTCCTGCTATTCACCTAAAGGTCCTTGACAAAATCTAACGGAGAATTTGTAATATGATCGATACAGTCACTTTCTCACCGGCGCAATGTGGCTTCCCTGTGTCTCTTCTACAAATACTTTCACGGCTTCTGCTCCGATGAATTTAGCTCACCGGTGCCCCCTATATATGAATTTACTCGAACCACAAGATTAGCAATTACGTGAAACCAATAAAATGTAAACGCAAATTCTACTCCAACAGCTTCTTTTCTCGCACTTCCCGCCTGTGGAATTCCCTTCCGTTCACTTGCTTCTTCGACAGCTACAATCTCTAAGAATTTAAATGTAAAGTCAATAGTCATCTCCTATCTCACTAAACTGCATCCTCTCTCTCATGCTCCTTTTTCCGTCCAATCCACTCTCATCAGTATTCTCATCCATCTCTTACCCATTTCCTGACACCCCCTGTATCCTGTCACTCCTTCTCATAACTTTCCTTCTTTGTAACCCCCTGCAAAACAGTGGGAGTAAAATGCCTTGCTTGGGGCGATATGATTAAAAAAATCTTTGAGGAGAAATGATGAGACCTTTTGCCAAACTTCTTTTTTATGGGCCATGTTCCTTTAGGGCGTAGGCGATCATGTCCCCCAATATATTCCTGTTCTTTTCAGCCCTTATCTTTAGTCTTGTTATTTCTCTCAAACCCTGCTGTAGCATCCATTTGTTTAAGTTCATCAAGTCACGCGTTGTTTACCCCCTTGTTTATCTTTTCTAGTGTTGGCCCTGTTAGTATCAGATTTTCTAAGCCTTTCTTCCTTATTACGTATCATAAAAATTTTAACTCTCTTTTTGATGTTAAGTATAAGTTTCCTTTTCACTTTCATTCCCTAGTCGTTGATCTCATATTTAGTTCATGGTATTCCTCAGTATTCTTCTATAGAACTACGTTTCTGTTGTATCTGTTTATACTCCTGAGATGAGGTAGTGTTTACACTATTCACATTGTTCCGACTATTGTCTTCGTGTTTATGACGTTTCGACCGTTGTGCGCTACCGTCTTCTTCAAGTGCTAGGAATTTCGAACCGAACCCTTTATTACGACTATTGGGGTATATA
>JBBBDQ010001383.1:602500-680000 GCA_037127315.1 Ascarosepion bandense | reverse complement strand
CCACACAAAACATTTAGTATGGTTTTTCATATCCATATGCATACACATACACATACACACATATATATATATATATATATGTATGTGTGTATATATGTATGTGCGTATGTGTGTATTTGGATAAAGACAAAAAGGAAGACTTACCTTCGCTGACTCGTTTCATTCTCTCAGAAACTTTACGAAGGTAAATGTCTTTATATATTTACGAATTGAAATGTTCTTTAAAGAACCGTGTTGTTGATCAATTCAAATTCGTAGATAATTACATTGGACATGCGTGTTTAACAAAAGGAAGACTCACCTTACATGTCTTTGACCATATCTCTATTAGATTTAATTTAAATACACATGGAGACCTACAAAACTCTGTCCGTAACATGAGGCATTTATACGGGATACTTGCTTTGGGTGATCATGTCTCTTTCGGGACATTGACTGGGCAGAAGATTATCTCGTAGTAGGTTGCCATTAATTTTTGCGGCAGACCGGTTGCCAATAGAACCCAATCTGTCCTGTTATTTAACCCATAACTGGAGGGAAGAGACGGATTAATACTTTTTCCAAGGGTATTTTCGCGTAAGTGAATGCAAGGAATTCAACTGGAATTCGAACTCGGCTTCCCGATTTCTCGTTTCGAGCCGATATCCACTGCACCACAACGCACATCCATAACACACTCATTGGCAATATAAATATGATAAATAATGTAATATAAAAATATAATACATATATACAAATAACGTGTGTCCACTAGGAGAAATCGTCATGAGATCTGACGTTCATTGACGCAGGTTCAAATCCTATCAGAGAACATATTTTTCTAACAAAATTTCTCGAATATTCTACACCGGTAGATATAAAAAAAAATAAATATGCTTTTTAAAAATAAAAACAGAACATCTACTCAAATATCGGCATCTGTTAAAAATAACAAATAAAAAGTTAGAAATATATCGGATTTGATCCATTTCCTAAAAAGAAAATTAACAATCAGACAAAGCTTGAAGAATATAACAGATGGTAAATCGTTTCTTCTTCTAAGTGCCTTGTCATTTCAGGACGTAGGCGATCATAGCCTTCCACGCTTCTCTATCCCTGGTGGTTCTTAGCACGCTTTTTCCTGTAACGTCTCGCAGACTCGTTCTGTCATCCACCTGATCAGGTCCTTCAAATATGTTATCCGCTGTTTTCCTCTGTCTTTTTCCCCTCTATCTGGCCTGTTAGTATCAGGTTATCCAAGCGCTCCTTCCTTATTGCATGTCCCAGGAACTTCAGTTGTCTCTTCTGTCATTCACCAGCTCAGGCCCTTCAAATATGTTATCCGCTGCTTTCCTCTGTCTTTTTCCCCTCTATCTGGCCTGTTAGTATCAGGTTATCCAAGCGCTCCTTCCTTATTGCATGTCCCAGGAACTTCAGCTGTCTCTTCTGTCATTCACCAGCTCAGGCCCTTCAAATATGTTATCCGCTGCTTTCCTCTGTCTTTTTCCCCTCTATCTGGCCTGTTAGTATCAGGTTATCCAAGCGCTCCTTCCTTATTGCATGTCCCAGGAACTTCAGCTGTCTCTTCTGTCATTCACCAGCTCAGGCCCTTCAAATATGTTATCCGCTGTTTTCCTCTGTCTTTTCCCCCTCTATCTGGCCTGTTAGTATCAGGTTATCCAAGCGCTCCTTCCTTATTGCATGTCCCAGGAACTTCAGCTGTCTCTTCTGTCATTCACCAGCTCAGGCCCTTCAAATATGTTATCCGCTGTTTTCCTCTGTCTTTTCCCCCTCTATCTGGCCTGTTAGTATCAGGTTATCCAAGCGCTCCTTCCTTATTGCATGTCCCAGGAACTTCAGTTGTCTCTTCCTGATGCTCAATATTAATTTCCTTTTCGTTTTCATTTTTTCCAAAACCTCGTCTTTGCTCACATGCTCCTTCCACGATACTTCTTTAGAATCACATTTCAGCTGCTTCAAGTTTTCCCTTCATCTTTGCTGATATTGTTCAACATTGATTGCCATATTAAAGAATAACATCACATAGAAATCCAGTACTCTCTATTTTTGTTTCTAGTCAAAGTTTCCTGTGTCTTAATACTTTACTCAGCTTCTGGAACGCGTCTTTCGCCATACCAATTCGCCTTTGGATCTATGTGTCGCACTTTCCGTCTTCAGTTAGAACACTTCCCAGATATTTAAATTTTCGTACCTGCTTGATTCTGGTATCCCCGGCCTGCATTTGCCACTTTGGGCTACTCTTTTTGCTGATGACCATGCATTCGGTTTTCTTACAATTTGTTTGTAGTCCCTTCTTTTCACTCTCTTCAGCTTTCTTCTGTAGGAGGTCCTGCAGTTTCCTTTCCGTGTCTGCAATCAACACTGTGTCGTCTGCATATGTTATGTTGTTCAAATTGTGGCCTCCGATGACAAATCATAGCATAACATCTAGGGTCCTCAAAATATTCTTACTGTACAGGTTAAATAGATCAGGTGAAAAAACACATCCCTGTCTTATGCCCCTTTCTATCTTTGTATATCTGCTGAATTCGTTACCTGTCCGTCTTCAGGCGGGATGCTGCCAGTAGAGACGCCTAATTACCCTAATGTCTTTCAAGGTTGCAGCGCATCTCCATCAATTCTGGCCTAATAACTATGGCCGGTAGTATATATATATATATATATATATATATATATATATATACTACAGTATATATATACTACAGTATATATACTACAGTATATATATATACTACAGTATATATATATATATATATATATATATATAGACTACAGTATATATATATATATATATATATATATACTACATTATATATATATATATATATATATATTATATTATATCATATATATATATATATTATATATATATAAAGACTACAGTTGTTCTTTTAAACAAGTTTTTCCTTTAAAATAATCATTAAATTTATCCAGCATCCTTTTTAAATTCTAAATATAATTCAAGAAACAGATGCCAAAAAGTATACCCAAAATAACGGCTTCTATCTGCAAGGCATCGGCTCCTATGGGTCAACTTCAGCGGTGTGCTAAAGCTAGATTAATGAAAGAAAATCAAAATTGTTTTGAGTCGGTTATTTTTTATGAAAGTGTCATCATATTGAAAACTATCAAAGCGCATGGAGTCATAACAGTCATATTATCTATGGGCAAAATAATAACTATTTTTTAGCAGTCCGTTCAGGCACGTTTGTGTTTAATTCAAAATTGGAACATAAAGTAAGAGTCCTTTATAGAAGATATATATTTAAATATAAGTTGAACATACAGTTGCGAGCATAAAGTTCAGAACGATGTTAAGAAAATGTTTAAATATGTAATAACTTTTTATTTTAAAGCTTTAAAGAACATCTTATCAAGGAAAGAAAAGGATATAAAAGTAATTTAATTCCAAAATATAAAATTCAATAAACTTATTTTGATAAAGTTATAAAAATAATTAAATAACATTCGAAAATAATAGATGATCAAAAACATCAGAACGATTAAATAAATCCATAAAATTTAATAATTATCTTTCTTTATTGAAAATATTTTTAGAGTAAGAATATAAAATTTTACTAAATTACACCGGCTTTTTACTGGCTCTTGCATTATAAACACGGCGAAAAAAATTTGTGACGTCATTGATACTTAGAAAACTGATAGTCAAGTTATGCAATGAAGATAAACTCTACATTGGGGATATTTCAAAGAGTGTGGGGAAATATAAAGGTGTTATTCATAGTATTTTAAGAAAACTTGAGGAAACTGGGTCATGTGATACCAAGGAACCAATGGCAGGCCAAGGAAATCTACTGCAAGGGAAGACAGATGGATTGGTAAAGAATAGAGCTAATGCTAACCTTAGCATTAAAATATCAAGACACTATTTCCCGAAGACTTAATGAAATAAATCTGAACAGCCAAGTAGCCTCTACGAAGACTTACATTTCTAAAAGGAATTAAATGAGCCGATTGAAATTTGCCACTGAACACCTCATATAGACAAAAGAACAGTAAGATTGTGTTCATTTCAGCGATGAGTCAAAGTTTAACCTGTTTAGTTGTGACGGGAGAAGGTTTGTTCGACGCAGTCCTAAGGAACGATATTTGCCTCAGTGCACTAAAAGTAGCGTTAAACTTGGAGGAGGAAGTGTGATGTTGTTTGGCATGATTTCATTTGATGGTAGGAGACCTCTTGTTAGGCTACACAGTAAAATTAACACAACTGTATACAAAGAAATATTGAAGAAACATGCTGTACTTAATTTGAGAAGTGCAATTAATCAACCAGCGGTATTTATGCATGATAACGCGCCATGTCACACATATTAGACATATCCAACTTCCTCCGAGTCTTCTGTACTGTTTTCAAATTGACACCTAAACTATCTCAAATGTTCCTATTGGAGCTGCCGGTGCGAATGCCAAGCAGTACAAGCAGTTATATTTTATTTTTAGATATTATTAGTTTTTTTACTTTCGTCTTTATTTTTTGTTAGAATAGGCATTGTCAACCATTATTATTAATATTTGACTACTATTTACTTTCTTTCTTTAGATTTTTTCATTTTTAGATATTATTAGTTTTTGACTAGCATTTCCTTTCATCTTTATTTTTTTGAAGATGCATTATTAAATTAAATGTTTGTCCATGTTTGATCTCGTAAAACACGAAGAAAGTACACAAGAGTAAAATTATTAATAATAATAATGGCTGAAAATGCTTCATCCAATAATAGATAAATGAATGTAAATAGTAGTCAAAAACTAATAATGATGGTTGATAATGCATCTTCAAAAAAATAAAGATGAAAGGAAATAATAGTCAAAAACTAATAATATCTAAAAATAAAATATAAAAAAGAAGAAAATAAATAGTAGTCAAATATTAATAATGGTTGACATTGCCTCTTCTAACAAAAAATAAAGACGAAAGTAAAAAAACTAATAATATCTAAAAATAAAATATAAAAAAGAAGAAAATAAATAGTAGTCAAATATTAATAATGGTTGACAATGCCTCTTCTAACAAAAAATAAAGACGAAAGTAAAAAAAACTAATAATATCTAAAAATAAAACATAAAAAAGAAGAAAATATATGGTAGTCAAATATTAATAATGGTTGACATTGCCTCTTCTAACAAAAAATAAAGACGAAAGTAAAAAAACTAATAATATCTAAAAATAAAATATAAAAAAGAAGAAAATGTATGGTAGTCAAATATTAATAATGGTTGACAATGCCTCTTCTAACAAAAAATAAATACGAAAGTAAAAAAACTAATAATATCTAAAAATAAAATATAAAAAAAGAAGAAAATAAATAGTAGTCAAATATTAATAATGGTTGACAATGCCTCTTCTAAGAAAAAATAAAGATGAATGTAAACACTAGTCAGAAACTAATAATATCTAAAAATAAAAATAAATAAAGAAAAATAATAGTAGTCAAATATAAATAATAATGGTTGACAATGCATCTTGTAAAAAATAAAGATGAAAGGAAATACTAGTCAAATAATAACCCCTAGAAATAAAATAGAAAGAAAGTAAATAGTAGTCAAAAATTACTAATAATGGCTGATAATGTTTCGTCGAATGAAAATGAAGATGGAAGTAAATACTAGTAAAAAAATAATGACAATAGCTCACAATGTTTCATCTAATAAAAATGGAAATGAGAGTAAACACTAGTAAAAAAAAAATAATAATAGTAATGGCCCGAGAAAAGAATAATCTAACAAAAGATGTACATGTATGTAAATAGTTGTCAAATATTAAAATGCCCGACAATGCTTCATCTAATATTAAATGAAGATAAAAGTGTAACTTTTTTTTTCAGACGGCTAATATTAATTTTAAGTGATTTTCAGGATGAGAAAAAAAATTCTCTAAATTTGGAGAATACAATTATTTTTTGTCGGGAAAAGTAGCGGAAAGATTAACAAGTGAAAACCCAGATACGAAGATTTACTGAGTACAGAATTATTTTTAAGTGAATTCTTCAAAGACAAACTATCTGCCACTGAGTTTTGACGATGGGGGACCCAAGGTTGATATCCACTGCGCCGCAGTGCACATCCAATGATGGAGAGTACTTGATTTAGTAAAAACTGTGGTAAGAAGCAGGTAAAAATAGCCAGAATTAGTAATAATGATGACAGATGTATCAGCACGGAACGTGAAATCGGGGAGCCGAGTTCGAATTCCAGTTGAAATCACTGCATTCACTTACGCTCAAATACCCTTAGAAAAGGTATTAACCCGTCTATTCCTTCCAGTTATGGGTTAAATAACAGGATAGACTGGGTTCTATAGCCTTGGCTGGCAACCAGTCTACCGCAGAAAGCAATGGCAACCTACTGCGGGATAATCTTCTGCCCAGTCAGTCATGTTTCTTTCGAGGCATGATTGCCCAAACGTGTTTCACGTATGGTACTTAACTGACTGACTGATGACAGCATTGATCTACTAAAACACTGTGACTTTTCTCGTTTATTTTACAATTGTTTTAATAACGGGGAAATTCTTGAATTTTTTGATAAACCTTTGAATTGTTGGAAATGGTACTTGAAAATGTTTGTAGCTCTTTTCTTTATTGTATTTCGTCACATTTTTAAATTGTTAAACTAACGTCCCTATTAACTTTTTTAATACTAACCATGGTGATTAAATTCATTCGTCCTGGGTATGACGATAAACTACATCCGGCAGCAAGGTCTTTGATCGGGAGATTGGAGGTTTTGAGGATCGTGATACTATTCTATAATTGTTGTTCCCAGGTCCACCTTGACCCGGAATGGTAGCACCTGTTAGGGTCCCAGCTATGGGCAAATAATTAACCCCCAAACTGGGGTCAAAACACTATGAAAGTATAAAAATACACTTTTATAGAAATATATACATAAAAATAGACCTATGTAGAAAAATATAAATTTTTGAAGGAAAAATTTTACCAATAATACAATTTTGAAGAAAAATTGCTACCATGACGCATTTTTGAAGGAAAAAAAATTCTCAGTAAAACATTTTTTAATACAAAACTAGAAGACATTTTCAGTTTTCTAAAATAAAAAGAATACAAACAAAACATTTTCATTAAATTCTGACTAAATCAACCTTCTCACTATAACCAAATATTAAAAAAAACAAAACAAACTTTTTGGCATTAAATAACCCACAGAGGTGTTGATATGCCGTAAAACAAAACTAAAACAAACTCAAACCGTTTATTTATCAAAAGGGGAGCTCATATTTTTCTTTAATGAGATTTTCGGACTATTCATGTCGGTAGATGAAAATAGTCCTGGGTATGACGATAAACTATACACAGATGCAAGACCTCTGATCGGGATATTGGGGGTTTTGAGGATCGCGGTACGACCCCTTAATTGCTGTTGTTCCCAGGTGCGGCCTGACCTGGGCTGGCTGCACCTGTTAAATACCAAGTTATGGGCAAACAGTGACGTCCTTTAAATAAAAATCAGAAGTACATTTTTATAATAAAAAAAACTAGCAGTATAGCCCGGCGTTGCTCGGGTGTAATGAAAGATTTAAAACTAATCCATGGTCCTAAAGAATACTTGTGTGAAGTTTGGTGAGAATCGGATAAAAGTTGTGGATTTGTATAAAGGATACACAGACAGATAAACACACACACACACACACACACACACACACACACACACACACACACACAAATCTTGCCTTATATATATATATATATATATATTATCGATTTTCTGCACTATTGTAAGAACTTCAACCTTGGAACTTCTGCATATCGTTTCTTATGTCTTTGTCTATGAGTGTATCAAATTTGATTAAAATCGGACCACTCCTTCTATAAGCAAACGTTAGCCTGAAGAAACCCGGGTAGCAAGGTGTGCCAGTATATTTGCCTTTTGTTATATATACAAACTAGCAGTATAGTCCGGCGTTGCTCGGGTGTAATGAAAGATTCAAAACTAATCCATGGTCCTGGAGCTCAGACTCTTTGGACGTTGGCACGAAAGAATAAAAAGCAATAGTTGTTTCCAGTTAAAGCGAAACCGTAAACTGAAAGAAAAATGAATGGATGTAAGTCAAATTTTCATTTCCTGGTATCGATATCAAATAAGTTTTTTTCGTGGTAAACTGAATTTTGAAGGCTAAATAAATCCTCTGAGTAAATAGTATCATGGCTGAGACTAAGAACTACAATTATACCTATTTAGAGCCAAAGCCGAAGCAAAAACTAAAATAAAAGGGCTGAAAAAAATACAGACATATAGGCAGATAAACAGACACACACACAAACATCTTGACTTATATATATATATATATATATATATATATATATATATATATATATATATGTATCGATTTTCTGCACTATTGTAAGAACTGCAACCTTGAAACTTCTGAATATCGTTTCTTATGTCTATGAGTGTATCAAATTTGATTAAAATCGAACCACTTCTATAACCCGATTTTTTCGATTATCGATTTTCGATATTAATCGGGGGTACCACGACACAAAACCTAGCTAAGAACACTCGCAGACGCTTATAGTACAACTGTGTAAATTTTCAAGAAAATCGGTTCAGCCGTTTCAGAGTCTATAGGTAACGGACACAAATACACACACACACACACACACACACACACACACACACACAGACAAATTTCCATTTATAAATAAGTTGAGATTAGTCAACGTGGACATTGAGCCAACAGATATATCAGACGGTATGCAATGAAAGATGTCCGCCCGTCTGTTTTTAGTCATTCTCCGCCTTCGTAGTGGCATTTTTGTCTTTTAATGGAAAACTATTAGGAGTTCCAGCTTTTGACCAAACTCTCTCGGCCTGCTTTGTTTGGTTATCAACAAAACAACTACCTACATGTTATCTTTTCATTTCTTTGCTTATCGATTTTCGATATTTATCGGAGGTACCGCGACACAAAACGTAGCTAAGAACACTCGCAGACGCTTATATTACAACTGTGTAAATTTTCAAGAAAATTGGTTCAGCCGTTTCGGAGTCTATAGGTAACGGATACACACACACACACAGATACACAGACACAGACAAATTTCCATTTGTAAGTAAGTTTATATATATAACAAAAAGCAAATATGCTGGCCCACCTTGCTACCCAGGTTTCTAATGCGAGATCTCTTCTGGCTAACGTTTCCTTACAGCTACTATTTTTTCGGCACAATGTAAATATTGTTGTCCACTGCTAAAAACGTTAGTAGAAATAATGTTTTTTAGACTAGCTTTCTTTTTAATTGTAAAGTCTGTTTCTGGCAGTTACAAAGTTATTTGGGCTTATTTTAATAATGAAAATATCTTGTTAGAAGCTGTACTTACGTCATTGATATTTGTGTACGACTACAGACGTTTTATATTTTATTTTACAAAGATATTTCTTTTAAATAAAGAACACACACACATATATATATATATATATATATATATATAGACACACGCTCACATATGTATATATGCGTTTTATTTTAAGAAAATATTTTGAACAAGCAATTGTTTGGCGGAATAGACTTTTATCATTTTTTCACAAAATAATGTTTTCATAGAAGAACAAACAGATGTGTATATTTTTGATGTCGTGCCACATTTTTAATTAAAGAAAAAACATTTTCATTAATTAACAGATGTACAAAACATATGCAAGTATCAATAACGTAAGCAAATTTTTAAGTCATGACATTAGTAAATAAAGAACAAAGTATAAATAACTCTGTAAAAACCACTAATAAATTTGAAGTTTTATTGATCTTATAAACTGGTTTCCCTTCTAAATTGATAAAAGAAATTAATATTTTTAGATTCTGACAAATGTCCCGGCTTGAGGAGAGACTAAAGAATGTTGATCTACAAAAATCATTCTTCGAAGAGAATCTCCATATATTTTAGGATTGGACTATTTAAGTGTTACCCTCTTTTCGCCTCACTTTCTCTTTTCATATTTTTTTGAGTTCTTTGAAGCTTCCTTTTGAACTTGCCATCAACATAAATTTGCGAGTAAATGTGTTGCATTTATTTTGAATGAAGCGTCGTGTTTGAGCTTTTTGTTAAAAGGAAGATGATGTTTCTTTGTATAAGGAAATCAAAATGACCACTTTTGAGCCTTTTTAAGGTGATGATGTCTCTTTTTATAAGTAAATCCAAATGGCCATTTTTGAGTCTTTTTAACACGAAAAAGATGTCTCTTTGTATAAAGAAAACCAAATTACCATATTTGAGCCTTTTTAAGATGAAGATGATGTCTCTTTTTATAAGTAAATCCAAATGGCCATTTTTGAGTCTTTTTAACACGAAAAAGATGTCTCTTTGTATAAAGAAAACCAAATTACCATTTTTGAGCCTTTTTATGATGAAGATGATGTCTCTTCTTATAAGTAAATCCAATTGGCCATTTTTGAGTTTTTTAACATGAAGACGATGTCTCTTTGTATAAGGAAAACCAAATGACCATTTCTGAGCCTTTTTAAGATGAAGATGATGTCTCTTTTTATAAGTAAATCCAATTGGCCATTTTTGAGTCTTTTTAACACGAAAAAGATGTCTCTTTGTATAAAGAAAACCAAATTACCATTTTTGAGCCTTTTTAAGATGAAGATAATGTCTCTTTTTATAAGTAAATCCAATTGGCCATTTTTGAGTTTTTTAACATGAAGACGATGTCTCTTTGTATAAGGAAAACCAAATGACCATTTCTGAGCCTTTTTAAGATGAAGATGATGTCTCTTTTTATAAGTAAATCCAAATGGCCATCTTTGAGCTTTTTCTTTAAGATGAAAGTGATGCCTCTTTGTTTACGTAAAACCAAATGACCACTTTAGAAGTAAAGTTAAATACTATTCTTTCTATAATTCTGTATTTATTTATCTCAATGCTTAACGGGGGAAAATAATGCAGACTTTTATAAAATACCTGTAACAGAAATAAACAGAATATGTTCTAAAACGTCACTTAATAAATCCCGGGCTTAACTAATAAAACAACAACTTTTATGTAAAATTCGACTTTATTCGTCAACATAGTCTCCTTCTCACTGATTCCAATGCTTCTCTAACAATTCGATGCTTTCTTTGTAGAACGATTTGTCTTTGGCCTCAAAATACACCACAGTTTCCGATATCACTTCTTTATTTGAGCCACATCTATTTCCTTGGAGCATTCTTTTGAGATCTTCAAACAGACAGTAGTCGATGTGGGCCAGATCTGGAGAATAGGGTGGATGCGGAATGAATTCGAAGTGCGATTCATATCATTTTCCATCGTTGCGGTCGACTTGTGACACGGTGCGTTGTCTTGGTGAAAGATCATTTTTTTCCTCTTCATTTGTGATTGTTTCTTGGTGATTTCTTCCTTTAAATGCACCAATAATGTTATATAATATTCGCTATTGATGGTTCTTCCTTTCCCAAGGTGATTGGTGAACAAAATACCTTACGAATCCCAAAATACGTAGGCCAAAAGCTTGCTTACTAATGTTTGCGTCTTTAGTCGCTTTGGACGGCTTTCACCTGCTGCTGTTCACACAGCTGACTGCAGATTTGACTCCAGAGTGAAGTGATGGATTAATGTTTCATCTGTTGTCACATATTTACAGAAAAACCTCTTCTTGTTGCGTTGAAACAGTTGCAAACAACGCTATGAATCGTCGACGCATTGTTGTTTTTGATCGACTGTGAGCAAACGTGGCACCCACTTTGAGCACAGCTTTCTCTTTTAACAAATGTTCTGGCAAAATGGTGACTACACTGATATGTTAAACTCCTCTAATATCTCACATAAATTCAATTTACGCTCGGCTAAAATGATTTTGTGGATTTTTTGGTGTTTTCCGGGACAGCTGTCGATATTGGGCAAGCTGAGCGTTCAGCGTTATTTGTGTCTGTACAACCGCGTTAAAATCAGCATAACACCTCTTAACTATTGTTTTCGACGGAGCAGAGACCGAATAACACTTATCAAGCCATTGCTTTACTTGAGCAGTATTTCCCTTTCAGAAAACAATGCTTTGTTAGCACATGAAATTCGGATTTTTCCATTGTTTTGAAAGTTCACAACAGTAGATTCACTTAATTGTAATTTGTAAACTAATAATCTGATTGGGCCCTTCTTTTGTCACGTGCCATTTGACGATTACTACTTCATAAAAATCATGTGAATTTTTTATTTGTGACGCCATCCATATGTCAGAACCGGGACTTACTGAGTGATGTGTTAATTTTTAAAAAGTCGTTTAAGCGTTAAAATAGATTATGACTTTTGTGCGGCAAATTTAGATTTTCTCTTGTGACTTTCCCCTTTATAATTACATGCCAGTGACGAGAATGAATTATAATCTTTTGCAAGAAAATTGATGCAAAGAGAACGAAAAAAAAAAGAGTTAGAATTCGTTTCCTTGATATAAGAATTTTTATTGCAATTACATTTTGCAGCCATTTTAATCAATAAAAGATTGGCAACAATAAGTGAAAGTCTGTGTATACATGCAAAATTTGGATTTTTATTCTAACTCAACTAAAGACGCGTTCCAGAAGCTCAGTAAAGTATTAAGACACAGGAAACTTTCACTAGAAACATAGAAGAGAGTACTAGATTGCTGTGTGATGTCAGTTTTTCAATATAGCAGTGAATGTTGGACAATATCATCGAAGATTAAGAAAAAAACTTGAAGCAGAGGAAATGGGGTTCTACAGAAGGATGCTGCGGATATCATAGACCGAGCATGTGAGCAATGATGAGATATTGGAAAGAATGGCAACGAAAAGAAAATTACTATTGAGCATCAGGAAGAGACAACTGAAGTTCCTGGGACACGCAATGAAAAAGGAGGGCTTGGAGAACCTGATACTGACAGGCCAGATAAGGGGGAAAAGAGACAGAGGAAAGCAGCGGATAACATATTTGAAGGGCCTGAGCTGGTGGATGACAGAACGGGTGTTGCATGGTGTTACAGAAGAAAGTGTGCTAAGAGCCACCAGGTATAGGGAGACGTGGAGAGCCATGATCGCCTACATCCTGAAAGGTACACTGAAGAAGAAGATTTTGAGGGACCATAAAAATAATAAAACTCATGGAGTATATCGAAGTTTCTGGCTTTCGGGTAAAAACGATTTTAGTCAATCTCTCGAGCAATGAAAGTGATTCTCTGAAAATCAACATCTATCATGTTGATTTCTGTTAAGAAAGAGAAATTATCCAAAATTACTAAATGGGATCAAGATTGAAAGTTAGCAAAAGGAAAGAAAATATTAAATGAAGAAATGCAAAAATAAAGGCCAGCAAGAGTGAAAAAAAGTAAGTACAGTAAAAAAGAAAGAAAGCATAATAAGGATGAAAGAAAAGATAGAGAATGAAAGATAGGAATCGGAAGGAGTAAGAGATTGGTAGAGAAAAAATAGGAATAGAAAGATGAAAGCGGAAAAAGAAAGAAATTAAAAATAAAAATAATGAGCGAAAAAACTGAGGGAAACAAAAAAGGACGAGAGACGAACTGAAGGAAAGGAGTAAACAAGTAAAGAAGAAGGACAGAAAAAGAAAATCCCAAAAAGAATGAAAGTAGAAAGAAAGAAAGAAAGAAAGAAAGAAAGAAGCAAAGAAAGAAAATAATGCCGCAGCGTGAATGACGTCATCGTTCCTGTTAATTGGGTCAGCCTGAAGACAAAGAAAGACGTTATGTAAAGCATGTTGGAGAAAGAAAGAAAGAAAGAAAGAAAGAAAGAAAAGGAAAGAAAAAAAGAAAGAAAAGGAAAGAAAGAAAGAAAGAAAGAAAGACAAAAAAAAGAAAGAAAGAAAAGGAAAGAAAGAAAGAAAGAAAAGGAAAGAAAAAAAGAAAGAAAAGGAAAGAAAGAAAGAAAGAAAAGGAAAGAAAAAAGAAAGAAAAGGAAAGAAAGAAAGAAAGAAAAAAGAAAGAAAGAAAGAAAAGGAAAGAAAAAAAGAAAGAAAAGGAAAGAAAGAAAAGGAAAGAAAAAAAGAAAGAAAAGGAAAGAAAGAAAGAAAAGGAAAGAAAAAAGAAAGAAAGAAAGAAAGAAAAAAAGAAAGAAAGAAAGAAGGAAAAAGAATGAAGACGTAGAATGATTAAAAAAGAAAACGAGCGAGAAATAAGAACGAAAGAATGTAAGGAAGGAAAATAGAAGAAGCAAAAATAGAAACACTGTCAAAGAAAAATAATAAAAAGGAAAAATAAGAACAGAAAAAGAAAAGAATGTGTAAGGATAAGAAAAAGTGAAACACCACAGGAGAATACAGAAAAACAGAATAAAAAAAGAAAAGAATGAAAAAGAATGGAAAGAAAGAAGACAAATAGAGAGTGAAAAAGAAAAAAAGAAAAAATACAGGTAGTAGAAAGAAAGAAAGAAAATAGAAAGAAAGAAAGTGTAAAGAGAAGTAGAAGAAAAAGTTAAAAATAAAGGCAGTAAGGAGAAAGAAAGAAAGAAAGAAAATCAAGACAATGGAGAGCGAAGAAAGCGAAAAAAGAAAGAAAAATACAGGTAAGAATAAAATAAATAAAGAAAGAAAAAGAAAGAAAAAATGAAAGAAAAATAGAAAAGAAACGAAAATAAATAGGGAAAATGACAGAAAGAATAAAAAAGAAAAAGAAAAAGCGAAATAAAAAAAAAATCAAAAGGCACCGAAGAGAAGAAAGTGAAAAAAAAAATGTAAGTACATATAAAAATAAAATAAGTAAATAAATAAATAAAGAATAAAAGAAAGAAAGAATGAAAGAAAAATAGGAAAAAAATAAATAGGGAAAATGACAAAAGAAAGAAAGAAAGAAAGAAAGAAAGAAAGAAAAAGGAAAGAAAGAAAAAGCGAAAGAAAGAAAATCAAGTCAGTGGAGAGAGAAGAGAGCGAAAAAGAAAGAAAAATACAGGTAAGAATAAAATAAAGAAACAAAGAATGAAAGAAAATAGAAAAGAAACGAAAATAAATAGGGAAAAAATGACAGCAAGAAAGAAAAAGAAAGAAAGAAAGAAAGAAAGAAAAAGCGAAAAAATGAAAATCAAAAATTAAAAGGTACTGAAGAGAGAAGAAAGAAAAAAAATAAAAATACAGATAAGAATAAAATAAGCAAATAAATAAAGAAAGAATAAAAGAAAGAAAGAATGAAGGAATGAAAGAAAAATAAGAAAAAAATAGAGAAGAATGACAGAAAGAAAAAGAAAGAAAGAAAGAAAGAAAGAAAGAAAGAAAAAGCGAAAGAAAATCAAAAGGCACTGAAGAGAGAAGAAAGTGAAAAAAATGAAAATACAGGTAAGTAAATAAAGAATGAAAGAAAAATAAAAAATAGAGAAAAATAACAGAAAGAAGGAATGAAAGAAAGAAAGAAAAAGAGAAAGAAAAATGAAGGAAATCGAAAGAGAAAAAAGTGAAAAAGCGAAAAAAAAAAGTGAGACGCAAAACGGATAATCAACAGAATAAAAAAAGAAAGAAAATGAAAAGGAAGTGAAAAGAGAAGAAAGTGTAAAAATAAAGATAAAGGAGAGAGTAAAAAGAAAGAACGTAAGTAAGTAAAAACGTAAGTAAAAAGAAAGAAAGTAAAAAGAAAGAACGTAAGTAAAAAAGAAAGAAAGTAAAAAGAAAGTAGGTAAAAAGAAAGAAAGTAAGTAAAAAGAAACAAAAAAGAAAGAAAGTAAGCAAAAAGAAAGAAAGTCAGTAAAAAGAAAGAACATAAGTAAAAAGAAAGGAATGAAGCAAAAAGAAAGAAAGTAAAAAGAAAGAAATTAAGCAAAAAGAAAGAAAGTAAAAAGAAAGAAAGTAAAAAGAAAGTAAGTAAAAAGAAAGAACGTAAGTAAAAAGAAAGAAAGTAAAAAGAAAGAAAGTAGGTAAAAAGAAAGAAAAAAGAAAGTAAAAAGAAAGAAAGTAAAAAGAAAGAACGTAAGTAAAAAGAAAGTCAGTAAAAAGAAAGAACGTAAGTAAAAAGAAAGAAAATAAGCAAAAAGAAAGAAAGTAAAAAGAAAGAAAGTAAAAAGAAAGAAAGTAAGTAAAAAGAAAGAAAGTAAAAAGAAAGAACGTAAGTAAAAAGAAAGAAAGTAAAAAGAAAGAAAGAAAGTAAAAAAGAAAGTCAGTAAAAAGAAAGAACGTAAGTAAAAAGAAAGAAAGTAAAAAGAAAGTAAGTAAAAAGAAAGAACGTAAATAAAAAGAAAGAAAGTAAGTAAAAAGAAAGAAAGTAAGTAAAAAGAAAGAAAGTAAGTAAAAAGAAAGAAAGTAAAAAGAAAGAACGTAAGTAAAAAGAAAGAAAGTAAAAAGAAAGTAAGTAAAAAGAAAGAAAGTAAAAAAGAAAGAACGTAAATAAAAAGAAAGAACGTAAGTAAAAAGAAAGAAAGTAAAAAGAAAGTAAGTAAAAAGAAAGAAAGTAAGTAAAAAGAAAGAACGTAAATAAAAAGAAAGAAAGTAAGTAAAAAGAAAGAAAGTATAAAGAAAGTAGGTAAAAAGAAAGTCAGTAAAAAGAAAGAACGTAAGTAAAAAGAAAGAAAGTAAGCAAAAAGAAAGAAAGTAAGTAAAAAAAAAAGAAAGTAAAAAAGAAAGTAAGTAAAAAGAAAGAACGTAAATAAAAAGAAAGAAAGTAAAAAGAAACAAAGTAAGTAAAAAGAAAGAAAGTAAAAAAGAAAGAACGTAAGTAAAAAGAAAGAAAGTAAAAAGAAAGTAAAAAGAAAGAACGTAAATAAAAAGAAAGAAAGAAAGTAAAAAGAAACAAAGTAAGTAAAAAGAAAGAACGTAAGTAAAAAGAAAGAAAGTAAAAAGAAAGTAAATAGAAAAAAGTAAAAAGAAAGTAAAAAGAAAGAAAGTAGGTAAAAAGAAAGAAAGTAGGTAAATATCAGAAATGCATAAATAAATAAAAAATGAGGCTAAGAAAGAAAGCGAGAAAAAAAAAATGAAAAAATAAAATATATATATATATATATATATATATATATATATATATATATATATATATATAATATAGAAAAGCAGGAAGGAAGACGATTTAAATGTTAGGACAGCGATATAAAACGTGATTTCGTTAATTTTTTTAATACCATTCATATTTACCTCACTTTGTGTAACCAACGAGGAAAGTAACCAATTTTAAAAGCAAAAAAGGTCGGCATGAAAACAAACAGAAAGGACTGAGAGATAAGAAAGAGGAAGAATGAGTAAGCGAAAGGCAATGCATTAGAGTGAGTGGGTATGGGGCGAGTTACAGCTAATTGGCACAGAATGTTCACTCGGCACAAATTTGGTGCGCGCTCCGCTCACGTGATTGTTAGACAATAAACAGCAAAGCACTTTATATTTTTGTTGTTCAGAAGGATAAAAAAAAACTGCACATATGAGAGAGAGAGAGAGAGAGAGAGAGAGAGAGAGAGAGAGAGAGAGAGAGAGAGAGAGAGAGAGAGAGTTAGAATATGTTCAATTCAAATGGCAACCAGTTCATCATTCGCGCGAAAAATGTCATAGCCTTTATGGTGATGTGTACAAACGTATGTTAGTCTGTAGGTAGAGTTGAGAAATGGGATGAGTTGTTAGAACGTTGGCTTTCTGATCGTGAGGCCCAGGTTCGAATTCTGACCATTTTTCAGGAAGATGACGTCTTGATGTCTGGAGGAGCCGATCTCAGCGTGCTGTACCTTTGGAAAGTGTTTGAAAATAATAACACGGGTTGAGTGTGAGAGAAAGTGGGTAGACGGGATGGTTGCACGAAGTCACAAGTCATCATGAATGAGGGTTTAAGCGACCTGGCCTTGTTCAGATTGTTGTTCATGCTCTCTCTCCTAGAAACTGTAACTAAGGTCCGCTCAGCATAGTTGTAGTATAAACCGCAGGTAGGCTCTGTGGGTTTTGAACAAACACAATGTGCCTGAGCAGGCGTTTGCAATGGGGATTAGTTAGCCAACCTAGTAGACACGCATCTTTGGATACGCGTAGCCAGCCATAATACATAAAAAATTAAAAAAATAAATAATGTAGGCATATTGGGAGGAAACTGTAAAAATTATATATTTTGTAAGGGATAAAAATTTAAGAAAAGAAATGAAAACTAAAAATGGAAACGTTATCATTTGACCTCAAGCAGGGATATAAAGCCACCAATACGCAAGGGTTTACTTAAACTGAGCAAATATTTAAACTGATGGTGACGACTGGCATTGCATTTGAACTTTTGATAGGGAAGCAAAAGCCGGAAAAGAATTCCACAATGCATAAGCGCGAAGGAAGAAACATTTAGACTAATTGCTAGATGCAAGTTACGATTGACGCCAGCAATTTCAACAGCAAATTGAAAACACCTAACTGCCAATCTAGCGCTGCCTTTAAATTTGTAAATTCGTGGTTACTAGATAGGAAATCTCATCAGAATAATTCCAATGAAAAATATTTATAGAAAAGGCATACGAAAACTGGGATGTGTGTTCTGGTGAAGAGGATATCGACTCGGAACGACAAATCGGGGAGCCGAGTTCGAATTCCAGTTGAATTCCTTGCATTCACATACGCGTAAATACCCTTGGAAAAGGTATTAATTCGTCACTTCCCTTCAGTTATGGGTTAAATAACAGGACGGACTGGGTTCCATAGACATGGCTGGCAACCAGTCTACCGCAGAAAGCAATGGCATTCTACTGCGGGATAATCTTCTGCCCAGTCAGTCATGCCTCTTTCGAGACATGATCGCACAAAAGCGTGTATCATGTATGGCACTTAACTAACTGTCCCCAAAGTTTGTAAATGTATTTTTGAAACACACACACACACACACACACACACACACACACACACACACACAGAGTCTCTCTCTTTCTCTCTCTCTCTTTCTCTCTCTCTCTCTCTCTCTGTATATATATATATATATATATATATATACGGGTGTATCAAAATACTTAAACAAAATTTAAGGCGAATTTCTCAAACCAAACAAGGACACTTTACCTTGTTTTGGTGTCAAGAACCCATCTCCAAAATTTACACGTGTATTTTTGGATTGCATCTTTAACAGCGTCTATAAACTTTGAACTTAATAACTCAAAAACATAGGATTTGCGGACACATATTTGTATGAACTTTTGCCATTGTTTTGCTGGAAGTAACATACCCCAAAATTGTAAAAGTATTTTTGATACGCCCTATATATATATATATATATATATAAATATATATATTTTAATCATATCACCCCGGGCAAGGCGGTAAGGCCACTGGTGTGCAGGGCTCTACGCAAGAGTGAAAAGATTGGAAAAGAGAAAGCCGGAAACCACATCCTAAACAGGGAACAAGGGATGAGCCTCTACACCTGTTCAATAGACGTGGGTGGAGTATATATATATATGTATGTATGTGTGTGTGTGTGTGTGTGTGTGTGTGTGTGTGTGTGTGTGCGTGCGTGCGTGTGTGGAATTTCCTTCCATTTACTTGCCTCCCCGACAGCTACAATCTCCAAGAATTAAAATCTAAAGTCAATAGTCATCTCCTATCTCAGTAACATGTATATATATATATATATATATATATATATATATATATATATACATACATATCAAATTCCTGAAAATAAGAGTTATTTAACTTATTTGTAAACAAGCAATAATAGGACCAAATATAAAAGAATAAAGAATAAAGAGTAAATAAATTAATAAAAAACAATCTCAATTGACCGACTCCAGAGTTTCGCGTAAAAAACTCTTTTTTTTTTTTTTGATATCTGGTATTTCAAACATCTGTCATTGAAAAATGTATTAAATATCTGACTCTGCTGAGTGTTCTGGTGCGAAGCATCAAGAAGGCAAGTCCATTGAATATATATATATATATATATATATATATATATATATATATATATATATATATATATGGATACTTATATTTGAGAGGATAGTCTGTTCATGTAATTAAGCAGTACATTATGTAATTTTCGCCGGCCTAAATTGTTCGAGAAATCATATTTAAAAAATATCTAACTTTCGGAAGGAATCGAACGTGTATACTTTCCACTTCATCATACATTTTCCCATATATATTTCCAATATATATGGAGTATAGTAAAAACACCCAAGCCTTACAAACGGTGGCAAAATATGTAGACCGTGCCAGGAAGAAAAGTTAGAGATTATGCTATTCCCAAACAAAAACGAACTATTGAATGAAAGACCGGAAATTATGACTAAGTGTAACCATACTAAAAAATACCTATTTAGGTTCATACAACCATAGATGAAAATGTTATTTCTTGTAATTTTAAAAATTGCACTTTCAAAAAATTCCCTGCCACGTGAGCGTTCAAAAAACCACCGTTACGTGTGCGTTCTTAAAAACAAGACAAAATAAAACCGGTAAACGGTAAAATCAGTTATTGCAAATCGCCTGAAGACACCACTCATGGTAGAAACCTAGGTCGCGTAATAACTCGTTTACAAATGGAAAATACATTTCCATTATATATATATATATATGCCGTCATTAGATCTGACTTGTCTTACCACTAGTTTAATAATGATTGCCTTTACCCGTTTAATTACTGTTTAATTATACTAACAGACTATCCACTCAAATACAGCATCCATTAAGAAATAATGTTAAAAACAAAAAAATTAAAATATGTCGGTTAATGCCAGTTTTGTACATTTCCGTATAATTTCGTGATATATATATAAATATATCGTTCATTCAGCAACGAATTAGAATACTCTCAGCTATTGGCGTATGAATACATGTATATCACACGCTAAAAGTGCCTCCTTTTACCGAGAACGCATAGCTCAGAGGTTGAATCGCCGACTGACGCCAATTCGGTCGGGTTTCAATCTGGGTAAAAAGCAATCGGATGACTAACTGTACTGATGAGCTGTGATACAGCGAAAAACAGATCTGTCTGCGGATTACTATATATATATATATATATATATATATATATATATATTAAACTGATAGATAGAAACTTCCGAAAAGAATCTCTACTAAACAAAATTTTCAACAGAAACACAATCAAACTAAGCTATAGTTGCACTAATAATTTAGATAGTTTCTTAAAAAACAAAACGCCAGAAACTTAAATAGCATCGTACAAAACAAAACCACTAACAAAGAATGCAGGAATAAAAATAAATGCCCACTTCAAGGTCTCTGCAACACAACAGAAATACATTTACAAGGTACATAGCCAAAACAAAATATATTTGGGCTCAACCAAAGACACCTTTAGGACCAGGTGGTTTAATCACAGGTCTACATTTAAAATAGAACAATTAAAAAACAATACAAAAATTGGCTAGCCACGTGTGGAATTTGAAATCAAAATATGGAAAAGACCCAGACATAACGTGAAGCATTTTAAAAACACACAAACCTTACAAAGGTGGAAAAATATGTAGACTGTGCCAAGAAAAAAAATTAGAATTTATGATATTCCCAAAAAAGACGAACTGTTAAATGAAAGAACGGCAATTATGACTAAATGCAACCACACTACGAAATACTTCTTAAGTTCATAGAATCATGGATGAAAACGCCATAATAGTTTTAATTTAAAAATTGCGCGTTCATAAATTCCCTACCACGTGAACGTTCAAATAAAACACCGTTACAAGAACGTTCTTAAAAAGAAAAACGATAAACGGTAAAATCCGTTATTAAAAATCGCCTGAAGATACCACTCATGGTAGAAACCTGGGTAGCGAAATAACTCGTTTAAAAAATGGAATATATATATATGGCTTTCTCTTTTCCAATCTTCTCTCTTTGTTTTTTTTTTAATTGGAGTAGATAGATCTATCACTCGCCCGGTTCACACTCCACCCACGTCTATTGAACAGGTTAAGAGTCTCATCCCTTGTTCCCTGTTTAGGATGTGGTTTTCGGCTTTCTCTTTTCCAATCTTCTCACTTTGTTTTTTTTTTTCAATTGGAGTAGATAGATCTATCTATCGCCCGGTTCACACTCCACCCACGTCTGTTGAACAGGTTAAGAGGCTCATCCCTTGTTCCCTGTTTAGGATGTGGTTTCCGGCTTTCTCTTTTCCAATCTTCTCACTTTGTTTTTTTTTCAATTGGAGTAGATAGATTTATCTATCGCCCGGTTCACACTCCACCCACGTCTATTGAACATGTTAAGAGGCTCATCCCTTGTTCCATGTTTAGGACGTGGTTTCCGGCTATATCTTTTCCAATCTTTTCACTATTACGTAGCCCCCTGCACATCAGTGGCGTTACCGCCTTGCTCGGGGCGATACGATTAATATATATATATATAAAGTGAAACATGTAGATATAATGGCGATAGGAAAATGGTTAAACAGTCGGAATAGGAATTGTTGGCTATTATAAAATTGAATAAAATAACTAAAAACCAACATATTTCAAACAGAGAATTATTCAGGAAGTCATATGTGAAGAGGGTTGGTTGAATATTTTGTGTTTGGAATAACGCTAATTAAAAAATGGATTATGCAAACATAATACAGGTTTTGTATAAACAAATTTTTATTATTAATTTTGAAATATGCGCTCAATGAAAAAATCTTGCCGAGGCAGCAAAATAAAATACAATTAAAATAAAAATGTCAACAACAATATTATTATTATTATTATTATTATTATTATTATTATTATAATTATTATTTTTATTATTAATGTAATTGACGTAACTACTCTAACTGGTAAACTTTTCAGAAGACCACGCTTTTCAGAAAAGAAAATACACAATCTTTAACAATATTCCGACAGTATGAAGAAGACAGTCATATTGTCGATTTATTGTTAAACTTTCTTATACACCATTTTTTCTTTTTTTTTTTTTGAAATCTCTCACTGTTAGTGTATTATTATTATGTCATTTTTCATCATATTTCGATTTCTGCTTTGGTCTCACTACCAACCAAGTCTGCGGGGAGACCTAAGGCAGGTAGTGGCGTGTTGTTATGACTCCATTTCATGTTTTTCTATCTTCCCTATCATCCCTAGCATTACATAGATAAAGTTTTCCTTAGTGTGTGGGCTGTACTTAATAAGACATTTTTTTGTATATCTCTTAAGCTGGGGTTTCCAGGGATTCTTTCAATGTGTTGTTTTGTTCCATTTTTTATCATTCCAAGTGCACCTACTATCACTGGCACAACTCTTGTTTTCAATTTCCACATTTTTTCTATTTCAATTTCCAGGTCTTTATATTTTGACAGTTTTTCAAATTCCTTGATTGCTATGTTACAATCCGCTGGACAAGCCATATCAATTAATAGACAAGTTTTCTCCTTCTGGTTTTTAACAATAATGTCTGGCCTGTTTGCTTCAATTTTTCTGTCTGTGTAGATGGTGAATCCCATAGAATGGTTACATCTTCTATTTCTGTAACCGGTGCTGGGTGATGTTCATACCAGTGTTTGTTTACAGCTTTTCCATAATGTTTGCATATTGCCCAATGTAAATATTGCCCAACTCTATCGTGGCGATTTTTATATTCATTTGGGGCAAGCACAGAACAGCCTGAGATTAGGTGGTCTATTGTTTCTTGGTGTTTATCACAAAACCTGCATTTTGGATCCATTTGCCTGAAAGTTTCTAGTGAAAAGACTTTGGTCTTGTGCTGCAAGAATAAAGCCTTCAGTTTCAGACTTTAATCCAGATGCACGTAACAATCGATGAGTATTAACTTTGTCAACATTGGATTTATTGGCACGTTCTGGATATTGGCCATGCAGAGGTTTGTCTTGCCAGCGCTGTTTCATCTGTTCAAGAGTTTTATCGTTGGCTTTCATTTTCATATTTTTTGCCGCAATAGTTGGTTCTTGGCTTCTGTTTTGCTTTTCTACAGAATCTACTAACTGTAAATCTTGTTTGTATTTACTGCCTTCTTTTATTATTGAATATTTTTTCTTTCTTTATTCATGTTGCCTTACTAATTGTATCATCCAATCCTTTGTTGTTTCTATGTATGTTAGTAAGCCAATAGTTGTTTTCTTGTATGACAATTCCAGCTGAGTAAGACCTCTTCTACCTTCTTTACGGGGTATGTATAGACGGTCTACATCAGCCTTTGGATGATGCATCTTATGCTTAGAAAGAAGCTTTCTTGTTTTAGCATCCATTCGCCTGATGTCGTTTAGAGTCCAGTTTAAGATGTTGAAGCTATATTGGACAACTGGGATTGCAAGGCTATTAATGGCCATAACTCTGTTCTGTGAATTTAATTCAGTTTTTAATATCATTCGAAGCCTTCTATAGTACTCTTTACGCACTGTTCTTTCATTTTTTTATGGTGAATGTTTTCGCTCTCATTTACACCTAGGTATTTATAAGCTTCTTCTGGTCTCAATTCTTTTATTGTTACAGCAGGGTCTAGGCTAATTGAGGATGTTTCTTGTATTGATCCACGTAAAACTGTAGCTTTAGCACATTTATTCAAATTAAATTTCATTCCAATGTCTTCGCTGAAGCATTTTACAGTTTGCAGAAGACCTTCCAGCTCATTATCATTCTTAGCATATAACTTTAAGTCATCCATGTAAAATAGATGGCTTATTTTCTTTTGGCCTATTTTATAACCACATTCTGTCTTGTTAAGTTGACTGATTAGTGCTATTAATGATATGCAGAATAGTAAGGGAGATAAAGAATCACCTTGAAATATACCTCTTTTGATGTTTATTTCATCAGACTTATAGGTTCCATTTATATGATTGAGGTAAAGGTTTGTTTTCCATATAGACATGCACTGTTTGATGAAATTAATGATGACGGGCGATGTCTTGTATATATTTAAAGTCTTTAAAATCCAGGAATGTGGCACACTATCGAATGCCTTTCGATAATCTATCCTTATTATTATTATTATTATTATTATTATTATTATTATTTGCTTGTTAATTAGTTGCTTAGTAAGCACGTACGTTACTCTCTGGTATTACCTCAGATAAACAATGAACTAATCCTGTTTGGTTACGGTGATAAAAAAAAGATATATCAAAGGATCAAAGGCGCTTCTTGATTTTCTGAGAAAAAAAGTGAAAAGAAAAAGCGATATGATAGAGGAACTGATAACACTCTCATGTGCTTAACGTCTGCTTGGTTACCGCGACTGTCGGCCAAAAAATGCGTGTCATTTCCTAATCTTTTTTTTTAACTTTGCCTCGCTGTCGCTTTGTCTTCGTCTTTCTCATGCACAATTCGGTTTGCTTTTTTCTATATGCTTTCTGTAATGGGAGTGTATTCCGCGTTGCCTCAGTTACGCCAAGCTCCCAGCTTTGTAGTGTGATCGGGCAAAATGTCAGAAACTCGCTAAGTTTCGAAGCAATCGGTGACCAAACGCCGGCGTGATGAGATGCGAGTCAGACGCTTAGCCAACGACCACGAGCCGCCGTGATCGGAGGCGCAGCAGCCGGCTCCGTGGCAATCGGGCAAAAGCTTATTAATTTTATGTCTTTTCCTTTATATGTTTTTATATAAAAAAAAAATCCTGCGTTCATATTGATGATTATTGTTGCAATATTTAGTTATTTTAAGCATAAATAATTACCGAGGTAAGAGGGGAATTTCCACGTCGTGGAACTTGCAAGTAGTTCATTCAGTCAAGAATTATCAGTTATCAGAAAATTTAAGTAGCAAAATTTCTCTTTCTTTCTTTCTTTCTTTCTTTCTTTCTTTCTTTCTTTCTTTCTTTCTTTCACTGAAACCAAACAGCGTCTCTAATATATCTTTTCCGTTTTTCTTGCGATCAAAATGGAATCGCCCATTATTTATTAATTATTTACTGGTCGTACCATATATACTAACTATCAAAGGATCTAAAAGTGAAGCTTAATAATAATAGTAAATAAAATTATGGACGCGTTTCAAAAGCGAACTAGAAACAAAGAAGGGAGTGCTGAACTGCTATGTGATGTCTGTTCTGCAGCGAAAGTTGAACGATCTCTTCAAAGACGAAGGAGAAGCTCGAGACAGCAGAAAAAAGGTTCTACAGAAGGAAGCTAAGGATACCAGTGACAGACCTCTTAAGCAACGATCACTTCTTAATTGTTGTTGTTCTTAAGTCAACCTTTCCGGCAGTAAGGCCTCTGATCAAGGTATTGAAAGTTTTGAGGAACGTGGTATCACTTTCTAATTGCTGTTGTTCCTGGCCCATGTTTACGGCAGCAAGGCCTCTGATCGAGAGATTGAAAGTTTTGAGGAACGTGGAATCACTTTTTAATTGCTGTTGTTCCTGGCCCATGTTTACGGCAGCAAGGCCTCTGATCAAGATATTGAAAGTTTTGAGGAACGTGGTATCACTTTCTAATTGCTGTTGTTCCTGGCCCATGTTTACGGCAGCAAGGCCTCTGATCGAGAGATTGAAAGTTTTGAGGAGCGTGGTATCACCTCTTAATTGCTGTTATTCTCAGGTCCACCTTTCCGTCGGCGAGAGAATGCAATCGAGAAGAAGGCTCATATTAATTATCAAGATAAGACAGTTAAGGTTCCTGGGATACCTAATGGGGACGGAGGGTCTGGAGTATCTGACACCGACGTGACGGATCAAGGGAAAGAGAGCGAGAGGAAAGCAGTGCGAGATATATTTGTCAGGCTTGAGCAAATGAATGGCAGAACGGGGTTTGGGAGTGATACCAAGAGGAAAAAATATTAAGAGCGACAAGAGATAGAGGCAAGAGGAAGTCCATGATCGGCTACGTCTTGAAGGGATACGGCATATGAAGAATTACTAATATTATTATTTACTATAGGCAAGGTTATCATAATTTTTAGTGACTGGATGTGTCAGCAAATGGAATCTCTTGTGACATAAATATGGGCTATTTTAAAGATCCCTTTTACTACGACAGGTTTGCTTGTCAGGTGATCAGATTTTACCATTGTGCACTCTGTTCAAGAGGAGAGAGAAAGCATCGTGGCCAGGTGTCAAGTACGATTGTTTTTAAGTTTGAAGCATTGGCAGCGATGCATGCGTAGAGGAAAAAGTGTGTGTGAAAACCGAAGAAAGGAAATAATCTTCAAACACAGCTCTACAAATTTCAATAATTTTAGAAAAGTAATCATTGTCTTTTTTTCAAGTTGAAAGAAATGAGTTTCACAGTTCGTCACAAGTATAGTTCAATGAAAAACGCTTTGTTTTCTTTTTACAACACCAAAGAGATGAATTGCTTTAGTGAAAAGATGTATGTGATTATGTGAAAATTTCGTATTTACCTTATTTTATGTATACGTATTAATGTGTTGTGTAATTATAGCAGTAATTAGATATATAAGTTGATCTTATTGATAATACTGCTACAATTCGCTTTGTTTATATACCTGGCTTGCATATTTCTCGTGTTTTATAAATTACATTAAAAGCAAGAACTATTTATACTTAGCTTGAGTATCAGAAAAAAAAATTTGAGTACTCGACATTGTTTACATCCCCGGTCAATAGTTTATACTGAAGACTGTCTGTATTTAAATTTACGCTACTCTATTTATGAAAAAAAGAAATCAATTTGTAAGAAATGAAAAGTAAGCTTTAAAGAAATCAGAAGTTTATTGGTTAATCAATACAGTTCCCAATTTTGAATTTCAATTTTTAGAAAAGAAAATATTGTTAATCATTTTCCGGGGTGATCTTTTAAATTTTGTAGCAAACTAGTGCTGATTGCTGACATGCAGACACGGAAAGGAAACGACAAGACCTCCTACAGAAGGTAGCTGAAGAGAGTGACAAAAAAGGACTACAAATAAACTGCAGGAAAACAGAATGCATGGTCATCAGCAAAAAGAGCAACCCAAAATGCCAAATACAGGTGGTGGATACTAAAATCAAGCAGGTACCAAAGTTGAAATAACTAGGAAGTGTTCTAACATAAGACGGAAAGTGCGACAAAGAGATTCGAACGTAGGTCACTGGTGCCCCTTCTACAAGAATTTACTCGGGCAACCAGACTGGCATCAAAGTACCACGCTTTTTGCCGTTAGATCAACCAAATGCAGGCGACAATTCTATTCCATCAGCATTTTTCTCGCGCTTCCTGCCTATGGAACTCCCTTCCATATACTTGCTTTTATGACGGCTAATATGTAACGAAGAAAGAGGGGCATATTCACAAGTAGTTTATAAAATAAGTAACATCAGAATTATGATTCTTCAGAAAATTTAAATTGTAAAACCTTGAAATTTTCAAGAGAATTTGTGGAACTTAAAAAACAAAAACAAAAACTAAAGCTCTTCCTGTTAAGGGACTGTTTTTTTTTTTAATCGTTTCACCCCGAGCAAGGCATTCCACTGCCACTATTGCGCAGGGGGTTACATAGCGTTGGGGAAGTGATGAGAAAGGATGGTTAGATATAGGAAATGTCAGAAGGAGGGTGATAGACGGGTAAGGATACCGAGAATGAGGGTTGGTTGGATGGTGAGAGTGTTTGAGAGAATAGATGCATGTTAGTGTGTTAGGAGGTGTCGATTGACCTTACATTTAAACTCCTGGAGATTGTAGCTGTCGGGGAAGCAGGCATGTGGAAGGGAATTCCACAGGCAGGAAGCGCGAGAAAAGAAGCTGTTGGAGTAGAAATTACGGTTACATCTTATCTGTTTCACTGTAAAAAGGTGGGACCTAGTTGCTAATCTAGTATCTCGTGTAAATTCGTACCTAAGCGGCACCAATGATCTAAGTTCATCGGAGCAGAAGCCGTGAAAGTACTTATAGAAGAGAGACAGAGAAGCCACGTCGCGCCGGTGAGAGAGTGTTTGAAGCCGGTCTGCCAAGTCAGTATCGATCACGTTACAGATTCCCCGTTGTATTTTGTCAAGAAGCCCGAGGAGAGTAGCAGGAGCACCCGACCAGATGTTGCAGCAGTATTCAATACACGGGCGGATGGTAGATTTATATATGTGCAGGATAGATTCGGACGCGAAAAACTTCCGGGCCCTACACAGGGAACCGACTTTCATAGCAGCGGAATTATAAAGAAAAGAACTCAAGAAGATGCCAACAAAACCCCTGGTGTACCATCTCTCAGGGAATTGTCAGAAAAATATTCTTCTGACAAAGTCGATGTTTTGCGTGGAGCTTTACGAATGTAGTCTTTTTGGCAATAGGTAATTTTTAATTATGGATTTCCACTTTCCCCTATCTCTTGTCCCTCGCAACACTTTTTCTCTTGGTATCTCTCCCAAACTCCGCTCTACCATTCACCTGCTCAGCTCTGTTAGGTATGTCTCTCGCTGCTTTCTTATGTCTCCTTTACTCCATATCCTTCCTGTGAGTATCAGATTCTCCAAGCCCTCAGTACATATACCAGAAACCTCAGCTCTCGTTTTCTGGTGCTAAGTATGCTTCCTTTTCGTTTGATTCCTCTCCCAAACCGTGTCGTTCCTCACATGTTCATTCCATGGTATCCTCAGCATCCTTCTGTAGAACCACATTTCTGTTGCTTCGAGTTTCTCCCTCATCTTTGAGAAAGAGACTTGAAGCAATTAAATTTCAACGCTTCTAAAACGAAACTCTTATCTGTCAACCATCACAAGCAATCACTCCTGCCCCCCATAAGCATGGACCAAGCAAGTCAGCCTGAAAGCAATACACTGCGCCTCCTCGGTCTTACCCTATCTTCCGACATCAAGTGCAATCACTACATTGAATCAATAGCTAAATCCACTGCCAAGAAGGTTGGGTCACTGTGTCGGGCCAGGAAGGTTTTTTCTGCCTGAATCCATTTTACACATATACAAATCAACCATCCGACCGTGCATGGAATACTGTCGTCATATCTGGTCAGCCCCCCTGCTGTTCATCTCAGTGTTCTCGACAGGCTCTAGAGGAGAATATGTAATGTGATTGGTCCCGACCTGGCAGCTCGACTCCAGCCATTTTTTGGCTTCCCTCTGTCTCTTCTACAAATATTTTCATGGTTTCTGCTCTAACTTAATTCACTGGTGTATCCCTCCACAGGCATTTACTCGGGCAACTACACAGGCAACAAGGTATAATTCATGTCTTTACAGTTAGATTAACCAAATGCAGGAAACAGTTCTACGCCAACAGCTTCTTTTCTCGCAGTTCCCGCCTGTGGAACTCCCTTCCATATACATGCTTTCCTGACGGCTGCAACCTATAAGAATTTAAATGCAACGTCAATTCCCATCTCTTATCCCCTTAACTCCAGCCATTTCTACATCACACTGTGTATCTTGTTCTTTTATTTTCTCTCTTCCTTCGCAACTGTTTTCACACCTGTGTTCACATCCTTCTCTTGCCCTTTCTCTTTCACCCCCTGTAACTGGTTCGTCTTCCTCTTCATTCTTTCTTCATCATCCCGTGTATCTTGTTCTTTCTCTTTCTCTCTACCTTCGTAACTGTCTTCACTCCTGTGTTCCCATCCTTGTCTTGCCCTTTCTCTTTCAACCCCTGTAACTGGTTCGTCTTCCTCTTCACTCTTTCTTCATCACCCCGTGTATCTTGTTCTTTTCCTTTCTCTCTACCTTCGTAACTGTCTTCACTCCTGTGTTCACATCCTTCTCTTGCCCTTTCTCTTTCACCCCCTGTAACTGGTTCGTCTTCCTCTTCACTCTTTCTTCATCATCCCGTGTATCTTGTTCTTTTCCTTTCTCTCTAACTTCGTAACTGTCTTCACTCCTGTGTTCACATCCTTCTCTTGCCCTTTTTCTTTCACCCTCTGTAATTGGTTCGTCTTCCTCTTCACTCTTTCTACATCACCCCGTGCATCTTGTTCTTTCTCTTTCTCTCTACCTTCGTAACTGTCTTCACTCCTGTGTTCACATCCTTGTCTTGCCCTTTCTCTTTCACCCCCTGTAACTGGTTCGTCTTCCTCTTCACTCTTTCTTCATCATCGCGTGTATCTTGTTCTTTTCTTTTCTCTCTACCTTCGTAATTGTCTTCACTCCTGTGTTCACATCCTTCTCTTGCCCTTTCTCTTTCGCCCCCTGTAACTGGTTCGTCTTCCTCTTCACTCTTTCTTCATCATCACGTGTATCTTGTTCTTTTCCTTTCTCTCTACCTTCGTAAATGTCTTCACTCCTGTGTTCACATCGATCTCTTGCCCTTTCTCTTTCACCCCCTGTAACTGGTTCGTCTTCCTCTTCACTCTTTCTTCATCATCCCGTGTATCTTGTTCTTTTCCTTTCTCTCTACCTTCGTAACTGTCTTCACACCCGTGTTCACATCCTTGTCTTGCCCTTTCTCTTTCACCCCCTGTAACTGGTTCGTCTTCCTCTTCACTCTTTCGTCATCATCCCGTGTATCTTGTTCTTTTCCTTTCTCTCTACCTTCGTAAATGTCTTCACTCCTGTGTTCACATCCTTCTCTTGCCCTTTCTCTTTCACCCCCTGTAACTGGTTCGACTTCTTCTTCACTCTTTCTTCATCATCACGTGTATCTTGTTCTTTTCCTTTCTCTCTTCCTTCGTAATTGTCTTCACTCCCGTGTTCACATCCTTGTCTTGCCCTTTCTCTTTCACCCCCTGTAACTGGTTCGTCTTCCTCTTCATTCTTTCGTCATCATCCCGTGCATCTTGTTCTTTCTCTTTCTCTCTACCTTCGTAACTGTCTTCACTCCTGTGTTCACATCCTTCTCTTGCCCTTTCTCTTTCACCCCCTGTAACTGGTTCGTCTTCCTCTTCACTCTTTCTTCATCATCACGTGTATCTTGTTCTTTTCCTTTCTCTCTACCTTCGTAACTGTCTTCACTCCCGTGTTCACATCCTTGTCTTGCCCTTTCTCTTTCACCCCCTGTAACTGGTTCGTCTTCCTCTTCACTCTTTCTTCATCATCACGTGTATCTTGTTCTTTTCCTTTCTCTCTACCTTCGTAATTGTCTTCACTCCCGTGTTCACATCCTTGTCTTGCCCTTTCTCTTTCACCCCCTGTAACTGGTTCGTCTTCCTCTTCACTCTTTCGTCATCATCCCGTGCATCTTGTTCTTTCTCTTTCTCTCTACCTTCGTAACTGTCTTCACTCCTGTGTTCCCATCCTTGTCTTGCCCTTTCTCTTTCACCCCCTGTAACTGGTTCGTCTTTCTCTTCACTCTTTCTTCATCATCACGTGTATCTTGTTCTTTTCTTTTCTCTCTACCTTCGTAATTGTCTTCACTCCTGTGTTCACATCCTTCTCTTGCTACTTTCTCTTTCACCCCCTGTAACTGGTTCGTCTTCCTCTTCACTCTTTCTTCATCATCACGTGTATCTTGTTCTTTTCCTTTCTCTCTACCTTCGTAAATGTCTTCACTCCTGTGTTCACATCCTTCTCTTGCCCTTTCTCTTTCACCCCCTGTAACTGGTTCGTTTTCCTCTTCACTCTTTCTTCATCATCCCGTGTATCTTGTTCTTTTCCTTTCTCTCTACCTTCGTAACTGTCTTCACTCCTGTGTTCATATCCTTCTCTTGCCCTTTCTCTTTCACCCCCTGTAACTGGTTCGTCTTCCTCTTCACTCTTTCTTCATCATCCCGTGTATCTTGTTCTTTTCTTTTCTCTCTACCTTCGTAACTGTCTTCATTCCTGTGTTCACATCCTTCTCTTGCCCTTTCTCTTTAACCCCTGTAGCTGGTTTGTTTTTCTCTTCACTCTCCTCTTGCCTAATACTTAAACTCCTGAATATCAGTGGCGTTAACGCCTTGTTTGGGGTGAAATGATTAAAATAAAAAAAAATCATTCAGCATCCGCTGCTCTATAGGGCCACAAATATCACATAAATTTCAGTTCTATTTTCTTTGTCTCCAACGAAATTCATGTGTCTCTCAACACTCCGCTTAGCCTTTGAAATACGTCCTTAGCCATGCTAATGTGTCACACTTTCTAACCTCTTTCAGAATACTACCCAGGTATTTAAATTTCTGCCCTTGTTTGATTTTCAAATCCCCGACCAGGAGTTGGCATTTTGTGGTCCTCTTTTTGTTGATGATCATGCATTCAGGTTTCTTTCTTTCCGCTGTCCTTTCTTCTCAGTCAGTTAAGTGGCATACGTGATACACGCTTGGGCGATCATGTCTCAAAAGAGACATCACTGACTGGGCAGAAGATTATCCCGCAGTAGGTTGCCATTGCTTTCTGCGGTAGACTGGTTGCCGACCAAGGCTATAGATCCCAATCTGTCCTGTTATTTAACCCATAACTGGAACGAATAGACGGATTAATATCTTTCCCAAGGGTATTTGCGCGTAAGTGAATGCAATGAATTCGGCTGGAATTCGAACTCGGATCCCCGATTTCTCGTTCCGAGCCGATATCCACTGAACCACAACGCACATCCCTTTCCCTTATTTTCTGTAGAAGGTCCAGTATTTTATTTTCCATGTCTGCTATCAACACTAATGAACGGAAAATAATAAAAACCAAATCCTTCGCTTGGCCTACGTCATTAGTTATAGCGATTTTCTGAGCATTGTTCAGATGGGGTACAAGGAAGAGAGTACAGATTACGCAGTGAGAATCGAACTCAATATTCAGTTGATCTAGCAAGAAAAACTTGCTATTACGCCACATCGAAGTGTTAAAAAATAACTAGTTATAATCTGACATTTGATAATAAGAGAAATGCTAGTCACAAATATTTTTTAATACTAGTAATAACAGTCAGTCAGATAAATGCCCTACGTGATACACGCTTGGGCGATCATGTCTTGAAAGAGACATGACTGATTGGACAGAAGATTATCCCGCAGTAGGTTGCCATTACTTTCTGCGGTGGACTAGTTGCCAGCCAAGGATATAGAACCCAATCTGTCCTGTTATTTAACCCATAACTGGAGGGAAGAGACAGATTAATACATGTCCTAAGGGTATTTGCGCGAAAGTGAATGCAGTGAATTCAACTGGAATTCGAACTCGCCTCTCCGATTTCTCGTTCTGATTTTAAAAAGAATAAAGAAAAGACACTGATTTTGAAAATATTTCGGCAATATGTCTGTTGTCTTCAAGTAGCGTTTTAAAAAGTGTATTCTTCTTCTTCTTCTTCTTCTTCTTCTTCTTCTTCTTCTTCTTCCACTTCTTTTTCTTTTTCTATGTGCCGTGTCACTTCAGGACGTACGCGATCATGTCCTTCCACATCTCCTTATCCCTTGTAGCTCTACACTCTTTCTCTTGTTAGTCCTTCCAAACCATGTTCTGCCATCGATTTGCTTAAACCCATAAATCTACATTATAAATGTATAGAAACTATCGTGGCCAAAAAGTTAGCGATCAGCTTATATAGTGATCATAATAAATGATTGATCCCCCACTTTATATCCGCATTATAATTTCTTATTTGTTTATCAAATTCCGATTAGATATGAATTCACCTTTTTTCAAAACTTATTACTTATTTATGACTCTTCTATGTACCTTGTCCCTTCAGGACGTAGGCCTTCCACGTCTCAAGTTGCTCTTAATACTCGTTCTCTTATGATCCCACTCAATTCCAACTCTACCATCCAGCTGCTCAAGTCTATCAAGTATGTCATGCGTTGCTTCCCCTTGTCTCTCTTTTTCTCTATCCGTTTCTTTATGGAATTATTGTCGGAGGTTTTGTAGTGTCTTTTCTTTATTTTCTTCTATGTGCCCTGTCCCTTCAGGACGTAGGCAATCATTGCTTTCCACGTCTCCCTATTCCTGGTGGCTCTTAGCACACCTTCTCCTGTTACACCATACAACCCTCGTTCCTTCATCCAACTGATTAGGTTCTTCAAATATGTTATCCATTGCTTTACTCTGTCTCCTTTTCCCTCTATTTGCCCTGTTAGTATCAGGTTCTCCAAGTCCTTTTTCCTCATTGCATGTCCCAGAAACTTCAACTGTCTCTTCCTGATACTCAGTATTAATTTCCTTTTGGTTTCCATCCTTTTCCAAAACTTCATCATTGCTCAGATGCTCGATCCATGATATTCACAGCATCCTTCTGTAGAACCACAAGTTTTTCCTTCATCTTTGATGATATTGTCCAGCATTCTCTTCTATATTGAAGAACCGACATCACATAGCAATCCAGTACTCTCTTCCTTGTATATAGTGAAATTGTACTGTTTCTTAATACTTTACTCAACTTCTGGAATGTATCATCTGCGTACCTTAGATTGTTTAAATATTCTCGTTGTACAAGTTGAACAGATCCGGTGAAAAGACACATCCTTGTCTTACGCCTCTTTCTATCGTTGTATATCTGCTGAATTCGTTATCTGCCCTAACACAAGCGGTTTGTTGCCAGTAAAGATTCATGATTACTCTTAAGTCTTTCCTAAATATGTCCAGGCTGCCGAGCATCTCCATCAATTCTTTTTGGCATATTTTGTCAAACGCCTTCGCATAATCAATAAAGCACAGGTATATGTACTTCTTCATTTGCATTGCCCTTTCAGAGAGCATCCTAATCATAAATATGGCGTTCCTGGTTCCAGTGTCTTTGATGAAACCGCTCTGTTCTTGCCCTATCTCTGGCCTGATTCTGCTTCTCGCCCTATTCATCAGGATTCGGACGATCAGTTTTGTTATATGGCTCATTAAACTGATGGTTCTGTGGAGTTTACACTCGTTTGCTGCTGGCTTCTTTATCTACGATATAAAAATTATTTGTACAAACATCGCTTGTAAAAAAGCGATTTCCAAAATGAGCCTGATCACCATCAAAATATACACGTTTCACTCACACTGGCTGTGCTTCCCTCATTTTGACGCGTTGATTACCACTACATCCGTTTTTTCAAGTCAAGTGACATTGGTACAAAGACATATTTTGGTATATTTAAAAAATATTTTAAAACTTGTATACAATTGCGTTGTGGGGCAGTGGATATCGACTCGGAACGAGAAATCGGAGAGCCGAGTTCGTATTCCAATTGAATTCCTTGCGTTTACTTACGCGCAAATAACCTTGGGAAAAGTATTATTCTGTCTCTTCCCTCCAGTTATGGGTTAAATAACAGGACAGATTGGGTTCTATATCCTTTGCTGGCGACCAGTCTACCGTCAAAAGCAATGGCAACCGACTGCGAGATAATCTTCTACCCGGTCGGTCATGTCTCTTTCGAGACATGATCACCCAAGCGTGTATCACGTATGGCACTTAACTGATAGAAGAATATAATAGTTGGAAACATAATTAAAACTTCAACTAGGCATAAAGTGGGGAATCAGTTTTCTATTGTTATGAAGTAATAAAATGATCCCCCACTTATTACTAAACAAAATACATCTCTTTCCTCTCTAGCTATGAGTCAAATAACAGAACAGATTGGGTTTTGTAGCCTTGGCTAGCAACCAGTCTACCGCAGAAAGCAATGGCAACCTGCTGCGACATAATCTTGTACCCGGTCAGTCATGTCTCTTTCGAGACATGATCGCTAAGCGTGTGTCACGTATGGCACTTAACTGACTGATACAATTTTTAAACATAACTTGAATACAGACATACTGTCGAAATATTATTGGACATTTTGTTTTTTTTTATTTTTCTTAAATCGTACTCTTCTCTAAGTGTTAATAATATTATTATTATTAATAATAATATGAAAACCAGCCTTAAACGAGGCCAAAAATTAAAAATTGAATATTATAATCATATATATTTAAGTAGGAAATGTAAATTTGTTTTTGAAGTTAACCTCGAAATTATATCAAATGCTTGTGCTATTGAATATTTTACAAAACAGTAACGAATAATGGTTTCAGTTGCTTGTTGTCGTACGATAATGAAATTATTTTGAAAGACGGTCGTCCTAATGAATGCCAGCGTTGTCCAAATTTAGCCTCATACTCTAAACATTCGTCCGGCTGACAAGTCTCAAAGTTTCAAAGGAAACGCAGTTGGCCTCTCTGTCATGAAATGAATCATTGTGAATATATCTAATTATAAATATGGGGTGCATACAATCGCTCATATAAATTACTGGATGGGAAAAATATGCTAATTAAAAAAAATACTTGTTTAAAGAATTTCACAGCGTTTTCTAATTCATTATTTAAGTGTCAAATCACTCTATCTCTCTATCTCTCTCTCTCTCTCTCTCTCTCTATATATATATATATATATATATATATTGCTCATTCAGTAAAATGAATTGGAGCACTCTAGCTATTGGGCGCGTAATATGATATGCGCAAAAAAGACTGCTTCTCTCCCACCGAACGCCCCGTGGCCCAGGGGTAGAGCCGCCGACTGACGCCAATTCGGTCGGGTTTCGAGCCTGGGAGTCTAACCGTACCGATGATCTGTGATACAGCTAAACAGATCAGTCTTCGGATGACTATATACATATATATATATAGACAGAAAATCTAAGCAAGATGCTTAGATATTCTGTCTTTGCCCTACTTTTGTATTGAGCGCTTTAGTGTTAGGGTTTTCGCCTTGGTTTTTTTTTCTTTCTTACTAGTGCTTGACTTTTTGTTCATGTACTTCGTTTGTTTCTTTTTTTGCTTCCCATTTTTCCCCTCCGAGTTTGTTCTCGGTGGATTATACAAGACGATTTAAATTATCGCTTGATTAATACTAGTTTTACTATTGGTATTGTTGTTGCTATAGTTAATATTATATATATATATATATATATATATATATATATATATATTAAGAAATATACACATTACCTTACGTCTATAGCACGACACGTAGTTTAGTCCACTCTGTAATCATTACGCGATTATTATGAGTTTGCCCCGAATCGTGCTGCAGACATAGGATAAATTGTATATTTATTGATACACGATTGTACAGCTGCCGCCAAATATTATGCTAAAATATAAAATTATAATCAAAGATAATTAGTTGTTACCTCAAAGATTATCTCACCTTAAGCGTGCATGTATGATATATATATATATATATATATATATATATATATATATATAAACTGCATCCAGCAGCAAAGCCTCTCCTTGGGAGGTTGTGAGGAGCATAGAAACACCTCTTAATTGCTGTTGTTCTCAGTTTCACCCTGACCAGAGGTGGTAGCACCAGTTAGGGTCTCAACTATGGGCAAATTGGGGTCAAAACACCATAAAAATATAACACATTTTTAAAGGAATGAAAAATATTACCATAATACATTTTTGAATACAAATCTAGAAAACGTCTTCAGTTTTCTAAAATAAAAATCATAATAATGAACATTTTCATCAAAATCTGACTAAATGAAACTTTTCACTATAACCGAACATTAAAAAATATCTTAAAACCCTACTTTTTAGCATTAAATAACCCACAGAAGGTGATATGCCGTTAAACAAAACTCAAACTCAATATATATATATATGTATATATATATATATATATAAATACAATTATACAATGGTATTATTATAGAGAGCATTCTTCACTACTATACAATAAAGATTGATAACCCTCTAGGGCCATTCGTATCATATTTGATACAGTATGAAAACAAGCCTTGAAAGAAATATTTTATAAATTTCAAATGAAAGCAGTACTGACTGCTCAGTCAATGAATGCCAAATGTTTCCTTATAGGGAAATACTAAATGTTTCTTTATTGGGAAATACTGTATCAAATATGATACGAATGGCCCTAGAGGGTTAACTGATCGTAAATCCCTTTATTATTCCCACGAGGTAGACTGGTTGCCAACCAAGGCTATAGAACTCAATCTGTCCTGCTATTTAACTCATAGGTCGAGGCAGAAAAGAATGAGTAATATATTTCCCAAGGGTATTTGTGCGTAAGTGAATGCCAGGAATTCAACTGGGATTCGAACTCGGCTCTTCGGTTTCTCATTCCACTACATCACAACGCACATTCTATTATATTTAGTGTATTGAGGCATCAGATAATTATCTAAACATATATTGCTAAATATAACAGACAATGAATGTCTATTATGTGTAGTCATGAGCCGTTCTAAACATCGTATTTTAGCTTTAGTTTCTGGTAAAAATAAAGACAAAACTGCCCAGCATTTGGATAATTTTTATTGTGCTGGTTCTGTTTTCTGCTCACATGGGCCATCTTCAGAGTGACTGTAGGGATGTTAACATAAATATATCCACCATCAAAAATGATATCTTGTGTTGACATAAAAATTGCTATGCGACGATAACAGTCACCGAATAGCAGACGCAGGTCGTAAATTAGTAATGCTGTTCTATGACGTCACATCACGTGATAGACCGAAATGTTAACAACAGAAACATATGTCTAAATGCAACGTAAGTTTTATGGCTAGATTGAAATGTGATTTTATTGAGTGTTGATTGCTTTGATTTAATGTACATGGCCTCCAATATCTGAAAGTTCTTCATACTCCCCGTGCGCGCGCGTGTGTGAGTTTGTGTGTGAGTATTATTCTGTTATTGACTAAAACCTTTCTAATATTACGTACATAGTTATTTTTTCTAAGAAATGTTGTCTAATAGAACTATGATCAGAAAGGTGACAGGCATGGCCGTATCTGATTACCGGGCACACCGGGCACACCGGGCACACCGGGCACACCGGGCGATCCGTGCAATCATTGTGAAAATCCGGGCAAGGAAAAATGTCTTCGTCAGAAATCAAATTAAACAATTCACGAAGAAAGAAAGAAAGAAAGAAACGAAGAAAACATCTGAATGAACGCAGTAAAAATCTGTTTATTTATTAATTTTGGGAGAAAAGACTTGTTATACTCAGAAAGTCCGAATCCGATTTCCTGCTTTCGTTCACGTTCTGTGTCTAATTTCTGTTGGAATAGCCGAAACGAATTTTTGGAAACGGATGACACTGATGACGTCATCATATTGTCAACTAATAAATCCGGGCAATTTTCCCTGTGTCCGGTGTTTTTTTTTTTTAAGCATCAGCTACGGTCCTGGTGACAGGTAAGTCTAAAAAATGTTTTTTAAGTTCTTACAGTTATTATTAGCCTTAAGTCGCACATAGAAAATTGATTCCAGCTGATGAATGACACTAGCGAAGTCCTGTTGACGCAGCGGCAGCCATATTGCGAACCTAGAGAGACCGCACTAAATTAGCGTTAAAAAATGACAACCTCTGTAATGCGTTGTATCCATCGCTAACCTGACCCAGGTTAGCTTTACATCCAGTGTTCCTTTATGCACAAGCTGGATCAATTGACTGGCAAGCTTCCCAGTCCTTAACAACAAATTTGGCAATCTTTTTGGATACTAACGGGTGAACACACCTGGTAAAGTATAAGGTTCTATTAACCCACGGTTGGCCAATTTGGTGGTGATTGCCGGTCACCTGATTCTTGTTTAATCTGCTCTCCACAGTAGCGCAGCCTTCTGGCACTGGCTACTCCCCTTGCCTATGTAAATCAAACTACCTCCGTGGCACTTGGGTAAGGCAGTCAGCGTGGTTTAGACAGGATTTCACCAGTGTCACATCTATCGTCAAGGGGTATTCCTTCGCCAATTATCTCAATATCACTAAACGCCGCCGTACCAGTATCTCATCAGCTGCCATTGTGTTCAACCGAGCCTTCTCAGTCAGGGTATCAGATATTCATCAATGAACACATACAGAACCCGTAATAAAATGGGTAAATTTTCGTTTTAAATCCCGTCGCTTTTCCCCCTTCAAATTTATCCAAAATAGCATTATCCCCGTGCAAATGTATATGCTGAACTCAAATCAAGTGTTAGCTATTGAAGAAACTTACCCTTTTTTTTTTATCTAAATGTCCATAAAAAAAACGAACTATATCTTGCACTTTTTCTCTCTCGTAACTCTCACGAAGTCATGTAATTAACTGCAGAATGACGGACTGCGCATGTGATCGAAATTTTTGTCGATTTTTCTTTATTTACTGATATTTCCGGCGATGTACTTCCGGTAATGAAAGTAATGCGCTATTGTATTTCTACGCTTATTGCTCTCATAACAGGAAGTACATCGCCGGAAGTTTCGGTAAAGGAAGAAAAACAACCAAAATTCGACAGGAAATTCTGCCTACGCAGAACGTCATTCTGCAGTTAATTACATGACTTCGAATTTTATTTATCAGCCAATGGGAAGCCCAGAATCAAATACAAGTGTGAAATCCCAAATGGGCTGCTTTGATCCAAAAAGCAGATATAAAAAGCGGATACAGACAGACCCCAGCAGGCACAACTTGAGGAGAAGCGTGTAATCAATATCCCCTTGGGTCAAGAGGCTACTACGCTTGCCTCTTTCCTTCTCCCCTGTCTCAAAACTCAAAACTACTTACTGACCTAAGGAGCGACTACATCAAAGACATTCCTCACTTACACGCTTCCCACATTCCTAAGCCTCAATCTCTTTCAGCTTATTATTTGCCATGAACATTTTAACCTCCGTTGGATGTATATTTCATGTATTACTTCAATTGTAAAAACATTAATTGATATGTGTTATATATAAAAATGTTAATTTTCAACTCAATTTGCTTTTCTTGATTTTATAATCATTTTATGACTTATAGTGGACTATCTACCACAAGGCCGAATTCCGTCAACCTGCAACAGTATACAATTACCCTTCACTAGAACGAACTGCCACTACAACGGGAAAAGAATAGATAAACTAGCCCCTATTATGACAGGTCAGAATGAATAATAATGACTATATATCAGACAACATAAGATTATTACGTTTTATTTCTACGAATAGTTAACAAGCAATAAAAAAGATGAAAGGAAGACAACTTAAGACTATTACGTCTTATTACTACTACTAGGTGTAAACAAGCAATAGAAATAAGATGAAAGAAAGACGAGTCAATAATGAATAATAATGACAAGGCTTCATCTAAGAAATTCAGACAACTTAAGACTATTACGTCTTATTACTACTACTAGGTGTAAACAAGCAATAGAAATAAGATGAAAGAAAGACGAGTCAATAATGAATAATAATGACAAGGCTTGATCTAAGAAATTCAGACAACTTAAGACTATTACGTCTTATTACTACTACTAGGTGTAAACAAGCAATAGAAATAAGATGAAAGAACTTCTTCTATGTGCCCTGTCCCTTCAGGACGTAAAGAACTACGAGTCAAAAATGAATAATAATGACAAGGCTTCATCTTAGAAATTCCGACAACTTAAGACTATTACGTCTTATTACTACGACTTTTTTTTAAACAAGCAATACAAATAAGATGAAAGAACTACGAGTCAAAAACTTAATAATAATGACAACAATTCATCTTAGTAATTCAGACAACTTAAGTCAGTTACGTCTTACTACTACTACTACTACTACTACTACTAGTAAACAAGCAACAGAAGCAAAAGAAAAGACACACTAGTCAACAATGAATAAGGGAAATGGTTATGTAACAAAATTTTGACAACTTGAAATTTAATATGTCTCTTAATACCACAATGTATAAACAAGAAATTATATTTGGAGAAAATAGCTATTAACAGGTATCAGATGAAAAAAATTTTGAGTGATGTTTACTGACTAGCTCTCGTAACCTGGTCAGTAAGATGGTGTCCCGGTTTGACAGACTCCTAAGTATAAGAAATGTGGATTAAAACCTTATCAAACTGTAATTTTTTTGTTTTATTTCTGATTCTTGCTATTTACTTAACGTGCAATGAAATGCAGACGGCCCAGTGTTTTGACATAAAATTACAAAAATAAAAAAAATAAAAGGAAAACAAGATTTTCATCGAGCAATATGGACATCTTCTGAATGTTCCTGACATAAAAAATGACTTTTCACTTTGCAAACAACAGAAAAAAAACAAAAAACAAAGCCATCGAGTGCTGTAATCACCCACGTTCAGAAAACGAAGACCGGGAAATATTTAACTAAATCCTAATATATCTTTGTTCAACTATGTAAAAAGTAAGAATATTCTTCTTCTATATGTCGTGTTCCTTCGGGATGTAGGCGATCATGGCCTTCCACATCTTCCTGTCTCTTGTAGCTCTTAACACCCTTTATCTTGTTAATCCTCCCAAAACATGCTTTGCCATAGATTTGCTTAAACCTATAAATCCACATTATAAATGTATAGAAATTATCGTGGCCAAAATGTGAGGGATCAGTTTATATATTGATTGTAATAAATAATTGATCCCCCACTTTATATTCACATTATAATTTCATATTTGTTTATCAAATTCTGATTAGGTATGAATCCATTTCTTCTCAAAACTCATGAGTTATTTATGACTCTTCTTCTATGTGACGTGTCTCGTCAGGACGTAGGCAATCATGGCCTTTCACATCTCCCTATCTCTATTGCCTCTTAACGCCCTTTCTCTTGTTACCTCTCCTAAGCCATGATCTGCCATCCATTTGCTCCAGTCCGTCAAATATGTCATGCGTTGCTTTCCCTTGTATCTCTTTTCCTCTATCCGTCCTGTGAGTATCAGATTCTTCAAGCCCTCCTTCCTTATATTTCCCAGAAACTTTAGCTGTTTCTTCCTGACGTTAAGTATAAGTTTCCTTTTCGTTTGCATCCTCTCCAAGACCTTGTCGTTGCTCACATGTTCGGTCCATGGTATTCTCAGCATCCTTCTGTAGAACCACATTTCTGTTGTTTCTTGTCTCTCCTGCATCATATAATAATTCTGCTCGTTCCTTCCTTAGTTAGTTACTTAGTTCGTCCGTCCGTTACGCTACTCACTGTCTATACGAGCTTTTCCTTCCCCTCTATCTTTTTAAACGCTACTCTCCTCAGCCTTTCTCTCACCTTTGCCAAACGGAAGGGTAGTAAAGAGTGAGAGAGTAGGAGGAGAACGTCAATCGAAGCAGCAGCAGCAGCAGCAGCTTAAGCTGTGTGTATATGTGTGTGTACTGTACAATATAGTAAACATAAGTAGGCCTGTTGTCGTATCCCGCGACCTAATAACGAAATATCCGGCCTCTTTTCGACCCTTGGCCATTATTCAGCTGGTCTTTTCTGTTTACAATGGACACAGGAGCCTTTAAAGTAGTTTTAATTCTTTTTTTAAAACCTTTTAATCCCTTCTAACATTTTCGAAATTTTGTCAGAAAGTTTTCTTTGATTTGAGTTAGCGGCTAAAGAAACGTTACGACTGTTTTACAATGGAAACGTAATGATTGCATCGCCCACTTTGGAAATTCTCGCAAAAAACAAATAATTGTCGGATTTTAATGAAACTATCAGTACTCATTCACAAATAAATGAAATTATTTTTGAAATTATTATTTTTTAAAAAACCTGAAAAATATTTTTTACCCCTGTTACCCCACTCCACGTAAATCCATGAAATCTTAATAAATTTTATATTGATGGCTAACTTTTGTTTTATTTGTACAACGCAGGACTCATTGGGGAATATAAATCATCTATTTTTTTAATTTTAAGTTTGCAATCATTATCCGACAATTTTCTCCGAAGAGTAAAATAAAAAATACAATAAAACTCTTATATAATTTAATTTAATAAGCTTTTAAATTGCTGGAATAAATAATAACTATTAAGGACATTATACTCTGAAGAAAAAAATAACTTTCGATTAATAATAAAACGATTTTTATTAAACTTTTCAATTTAATCCTCAATTCTTAATTAAAAGGTTTACTCGTAATCAATTCTGTGAAGATTCTAAAAATATTTTTAAACTCTATACATTACAAAATTATTTAATAACAATAATAATAATAATAATAAAAATAATAATAATAAAAATAATAATTTCTTTCGAAAAATGATCACCCAAACGTGTTTCACGTATGGCACTTACTGACTGACTGATTGAATATAATAGTTGGAAAATGACTAAGGCTTCTACTGGGCGTAAAGTGGGGGATCAGTTTTGTATTGTTATGGAGTAATAAACTGATCCCTCACTAATTACTACTTAATAATATAATACATCTCTTCCCCCCTCTAGCTATGAGTGAAATAATAGGACAAATTGGGTTCTATAGCCTTGGCTGTCAACCAGTCTACCGCTGAAAGTAATGGCAACCTAGTGCGGGATAATCTTCTGCCCAGTCAGTCATGTCTCTTTCGAGAAATGATCACCCAAGCGTATTTCACGTATGGCACTTAACTGACTGACTGAATATAATAGTTGGAGATATGATTAAAGCTTCTACTGAGCATAAGGTGGGAGATCAGTGTTTTATTGTTATGAAGTAATAAACTGATCTCCCACTTATTACTACTTAATAATATAATACATCTTTTTCCCCTCTAGCTATGAGTCAAATAACAGGACATATTGGGTTCTATAGCCTCGGCTAGCAACCAGTCTACCGCAGAAAGTAATGCCAACCTTCTTCTTCTTCTATGTGCCCTGTCCCTTCAGGACGTAGGCGATCATGGCTCTCCACGTCTCCCTATCCCATGTGGCTCTTAGTATGTTTGTTCCTGTTGCTCCTGGCAACCCCCGTTCCGTCATCCACCTGGTCAGACCCTGCAAATATGTTATCCGCTGCCTTCCTCTGTCTCTCCTTCCTTCTATCTGACCAGTCAGTATCAGGTTCTCCAGGCTCTCCTTCCTCATTGCATGTCCCAGGAACTTCAGTTGTCTCTTCCTGATACTCAGCATCAATTTCCTTTTTGTTGCCATTCTTTCTAACACCTCGTCGTTGCTTGTATGCTCAGTCCACGATATCCGTAGCATCCTTCTGTAGAACCACATTTCGGCCGCTTCCAGTTTTGTCCTCATTTTCGATGATATTGTTCAGCATTCCCTACCGTATTGAAGAACTGACATCACGTAGCAGTCTAGCACTCTTTTCTTCGTACTGCGGGATAAACCAGTCAGTCATGGCTTTCGAGATATGATCGCCCAAGCGTGTATCACGTATAGCAGTTGACATATTTCCCTCAGTTGTCGATAGTTCGAAATAATTTTTTTAAAACTATGATAATTTTCTTAAAAACAAAAAACAAAACAAAAGAACAGGAAAAAATACGATGAAAAACAGTTTCATTATAATTTCTACGATTATAATTTTAATATAAATATTAAATATTAAATATTAATTATCATAAATATTAAATATCTTAATATAATATAATTATAAAATATAATTTCTTCCTTAGAAAGAATACGGATTTATTTATTTTTATTTATTCAATTTATTTATTTATTTATTTATTGAAATATTTTATTTTGATAACCCTATTTTCGACGACTTTAATGAAAAAATAACTGAATATGGAGTGGACGCACAAATTATTATTTTTTAAATTTCACAGCAGTATTCAACTTAAACGTATGTCAACTTTTTCTTTTCCATTAATTATTTTTTAACAATTATTTTTGTTACAAGGACTAGTGATGGTAGCAATTTTTTTTAAACAAAATTCTTCAGTGATGATTTGTTTCGTTGAGCGGCTGTTACGTTCAAGTTTTTTTTTTAACCAGCTTCTTTCTCTTTTAATTCCAATCGCGTCTCTGTCTGCGGTTGCTTGGCAACCCATTTAGGAGAAGGAAATCTCCGAACAACAACCCGCAACTCAAGGTGTTAATCGTGCCGAGGAGTCTACAGACAAAACAAGATTTTTCAAACCGATGCAAAGAAATAGGTAAAAAAAGAATTGAAGTGACAGTCCCCACCAAAATGGAAGAAGTTATACAGTTCTGGGAAAAAATATGGGCTTGCCCTAAAAAAATAACAAAGAAGTAGATTGGATTGCACAAGAGATAGAACGAATGAAAAATAAACCAGAACGGATATGAGCTGGAATCACAGAAGAGGATGTTAAATATGCACTTAAAAAAAGCAATAGATAAAATTTCTAACTTTTGGCTATATTATTTAAATACAGCACATAAAAACTAGCCAAAGAACTTCAAGAAATGGTTAACGATCCCACTAAAATTCCTGCATGAATGACCGAAGGAATTACATTTTTTTTACCCAAGAATAGTGACACAAATAACCCGAAAAACTACAGACCAATTACATGCCTTCCGACAACATACAAACTATTAACATCTATTTTAACAAAACAGACACATTTCTTCTTGGAAAGAAATGACATGCTACCGCTTGAACAAAAAGGGTGCAATCGTGGCTGGTAAGGATGTAAAGACCAATTACTTATTAACAAGATGATTTTGGAAAACTGCTACAATGAAAAGAAAAATCTTAGTACTGCCTGGATAGATTATCATAAGGCATTCGATAGTGCACCACATTCCTAGATCTTAAAGACTTTAAATATATACAAGTTATATATACAAGTTATATATACAAGTTATATATACAAGTTATGATATACCCGTCATCATCAATTTCATCAAACAATGTATGTTGATATGGAAAACAACCCTTTACCTCATTCATATAAATGGAAACTATAAGTCTGGTGAAATATACATCAAAAGAAGTATATTTCAAGGTGACTCTTTGTCTACCTTACTATTCTGCATATCATTAATAGTACTAACCAGTCGACTTAACAAGACAGAATGTGGTTATAAAATAGGTCAAAATAAAATAAGCCATCTATTTTACATGGATGACTTAAAGTTGTATGCTAAGAATGATAATGAGCTGGAAGGTCCGCTGCAAACTGTAAAATGCTTCAGTGAAGACATTAGAATGAAATTCAATATGAATAAATGTGCTAAAGCTACAGTTTTAAGTGGATCGCTACAACAAACATCCTCAATTAGTTTAGACTCTGCTGTAACAATAAAAGATTTACAGCCAGAAGAAGATTATAAATACCTAGGTGTAAATGAGAGTGAAGAAATTCACCATAAAAAATGAAAGAAATAGTGCTTAAAGTGTACTATAGAAGGCTACAACTGATATTAAAAATTGAATTGAATTCTCAGAACAGAATTATGGCCATCAATAGCCTTGCCATCCCAGTTGTCCAATATAGTTTCAACATCTTGAACTGGACTCTAAACGATATCGATTCTAAAACAAGAAAGCTTCATTGTAAGCATAAGATGAATCATCCAAAGGCTGATGTAGACCATCTATTCATACCCCGTAAAGAAAGTGGAAGAGGTCTTATTCAGCTGGAATTGTCATACAAGACAACAACTATTAGTTTACTAACATACATAAAAACAACAAAAGACTGGATGATACAATTAGTCAAATAACATGAAAACAGGAAGAAAAAATATTCAATAATAAAATAAGGCAATAAAACAAGATTTACATTTAGTAGATTCTGTAGAAAAGCAAAGCAGAAACCAAAATTTTGCGGCAAAAAATATGACAAAGTAAGCCAAGGATAAAGCTCTTGAACAAATGAAACAACTTTGGCAAGACAAACCCCTGCATGGCCAATATCCAGAACGTGCCAATAAATCCAATGTTGACAAAGTTAATACTCATCGATGGTTACGTGCATCTGGATTAAAGTCTGAGAATGAAGACTTTGGTCTTGCAGTGCAAGACCAAAGTCTTTTCACTAGGAACTTTTATAAAAATGTGGATCCAAAATGCAGGTTTTGTGATAAATACCAAGAAACAATAAACCATCTAATCTCAGGATGTTCTGTACTTGCCCCAAATGAATATAAAAATCGTCACGATAGAGTGGGGCAATATTTACATTGGACAATGTGCAAACACTATGGAAAATCTGTAAACAAACACTGGTATAAACATCACCCAGCTCCGGTTACAGAAATAAAAGATATCACCATTCTATGGGATTACACCATCTACACAGACAGAAAAATTGAAGCAAATAGGCCGGACATGATTGTTAAAAACCAGAAAGAAAAAACTTGCCTAATAATTGATATGGCTTGTCCAGCGGATTGTAACATAGCAACCAAGGAATTCGAAAAACTGTCAAAATATAAAGACCTGGAAATTGAAATAGAAAAAATGTGAAAATTGAAAACAAGAGTTGTTCCAGTGATAGTAGGTGCACTTGGAATGATAAAAAATGGAACAAAACAACACATTGAAAGAATCCCTGGAAACCCCAGATATGGTAGGTAGTACGTCCATAGCAGAAATAGAAATACGATGAAAAATGACATAATAATAATAATAACAAAAATGAAAAGAATTCCTTTAAAATTTTATTATTTTATTTATTTATTTTATTTATTAAGATGTTACCATCATTTGTAGTATGACAAAGTAAAAATTTTCCAGGAAATCATAATTATCTTTCCGTGGAAATTCCACGGGTTCCGATAGTATATATGATCTTCCAAGCCCTCCTTCCTCATTACATACCTCAGAAACTTCAGCTGTCTTTTTCTGATGTTAAGTATTAGTTTCATTTTCGTTTCCAATCTCTCTACAACCTCGTCGATGCAAACATTTCGGTCCATTATATCCTCACCATCCTTCTGTAGAACACAAGTCTTTCCTTCATCTTTAATGTAATTGTTCAGCATTCGTTATCATTTAGGAGGACATATATTACATAACAATCCAGTACTCTCTTTATTTCCAACGAAATTTCCTGTCTCTCAATACTCCACTCAGCTTTTGGAATGAATCCTCGCGATGAACCGGGCGATAGGTTAGCCTTGTGTAGTATAAGTTAATCAAATGTAACGATTTGACTGTTTTTTTTTATTTTTTTTATTTTTTTTATAAGCGTTTCACCCCGAGCAAGGCATGTCACTGCCACTACTGTGCAGGGGGCTACGTAGAGTGGAGAAAGGCTGATTAAATATAGGAAATAACAGAGGGTGGGTGATAGGCGGGTGAGGATACCGAGAATGAGGGTTGGGTAGAAGAGAGTGTTGTGAGAATAGTTGGAAGTTAGTGTGATAGGAGGTGTCTATTGACCCTACATTTAAACACCTGGAGATTGTAACTGTCGGGAAAGCAGACTTGTGGAAGGGAGTTCCACAGGCGGGAAGCGCGAGAAAAGAAGCTGTTGGAGTAGAATTTACGGTTACATCTTATTTGTTTAACTGTAAAAGGGTGGGACCTAGTTGCTAATCTAGTATCTCGTGTAAATTCGTGCTTAGGCGGCACCAGTGATCTAAGCTCATCGGAGCAGAAGCCATGAAAGTACTTGTAGAAGAGGCACAGGGAAGCTACATCACGCCGGTGTGAGAGCGGCTGCAGCCGGTCTGCCAAGTCAGTATCAACCACGTTACAGATCCTCCTTTGTATTTTGTCAAGAAGCCCAAGGAGAGCAGCAGGGGCACCCGACCAGATATGGCAGCAATATTCAATACACGGGCGGATGGTAGATTTGTATATGTGCAGAATAGTTACAGGTGGGAAAAATTTCCGGGCCCTGCACAGGGAGCCGACTTTGGTATAACTTCTAGTTCTGTCGGAATTGCCTTGTTGTATATGTTGAATAGATCTGGCGAGAAGGCAAGTCTTTGTCTTTGCACTCCCTTTCTTTCACTGGATGTCTGCTGGCGAATGTGCGTTGTGGTGGAGTGGATATTGGCTCGGAACGAGATCTGTGAGTTGAGTACGAATTGAAGTTGAAATTGTTGCATTCACTTACGCACAAGTACCCGTGGGAAAGGTATTAATCCGTCTTTTCTCCATCCAGTTATGGGTTAAATGTCAGGACAGATTGGATTCTGTAGCCTTGGTTGGCAACCAGTCTAACACAGAAAGTAATAGCAACCTACTACAGGAAAATATTTTTTCCAGTCAATCATGTCTCTTTCGAGATATGATCGCCTAAGCGTTTATCACGTATGGAATTTAGATGACTGATATCTGCTAAACTCATTTCCTGTCGCTATGCAGGATGTTTGCTGCCAGTACAGATTTTCATTATTCTTATTCCTTTACCGAATATGTTAAGGTTGCCGGGCATCTCTATGAAGTCTTTGTGGTGCAATTTGTCTAATGCCTTTGCGTAGTCTAGGCAAATCAGGTAAACGTCCTTCTGCATATGTTTTTTTTTAATCATATCACACCGAGCAAGGCAGTAACGCCACTGATGTGCAGGGGGCTACGTAAGAGTGAAAAGATTGGAAAAGAGAAATCCGGAAACCACATCCTAAACAGGGAACAACAGATGAACCTCTTCACCTCCTCAATAGACGTAGGTGGAGTGTGAACCGGGCGATAGGTTAGTCTTGTCTAGTATAAGTTAATCAAAAGTAACGATTTTTTCGCCACTTCTATCGCTCTTATTATGTTTTATTTTTCATTTTTATTTTTATTTTTTTGCTATCCCCACGCTTAACCATTATTTTTATAAACATTTACATTAGCTTTTTAATTATCATTATTCATTGTATTTCTCTATCTCTCCTGACTTCAATATATAATATGAACGCGGGTGTCCCTCAAGGCTCTATTCTAGGTCCTATGCTTTTCCTCATCTACATTAAAGATCTCCCCGATATAATAAAATCCCAAGTGGGTATATACGCTGACGTCACTACAGTTTACTCTCGTCTCGATCAAAATCTACCGAGGCTGACTAAGCAAACCTCGTTGCTGAGTTTGAAAAGGACCTCCACTTCGTGACGGACTGGGGGTAAGAAATGGTTCGTTAATTTGAATGCTGCTATCTATTAACCGACACAGACAATCACCCCTGGTCTCCATTAGCATGGAACAGGTTAGTCTCCCTGAAAGCAAAACACTCCTCCTCCTCGGGTTGACTCTCACAACAGACCCCAAGTGGAATGACTATATAGAATCCATAGCTAAATCAGCTGCTAAGAAGGTCGGTTCCCTGTGTAGGGCCAGGAAGTTTTTCCCGTTTGAAACAATCCTGCATATATATATATATATACCACCCGACGGTGCATTAAATACTGCTGCCATATCGGGTCGAGTGCTCCAGATAACCACCTAGGTGTCCTTGACAAAATCCAACGGAGACTCTGTCACTTTCTCACCGGCGCGATGTGGTTTCCCTGTGTCTCTTCTTCACGGCTTCTGCTCCGATGAACTTAGCTCACTGGTGCCCCCTATATATGAATTTACTCGAGCCACAATATTAGAAACTAGGTCCCACCCTTTTAATGGGAAACCAATAAAATGTAAACGCAAATTCTACTCTAACAGCTTCTTTTCTCGCACTTCCCCCCTGTGGAATTCCCTTCCATTTACTTGCTTCTCCGACAGCTACAATCTCCAAGAATTTTAATAGTCAATAGTCATCTCCCATCTCACTAACCTGGATCCTCTCTCTCTCATGCTCCCTTCTCCGTCCACTCCACTCTCATCAGTATTCACATTCTTCTCTTACTCACTTCTTGACACCCCTTTTCTTCATTATTTTAACTGACTTGTTTAATTCTAATTAGAAGCGTGCTTTTTGAATGCTGGTCAGTCTCTTCGCAGATGAAAAAGAGATTTGAGGCAAAACAAATGTGGATCTACAGTAGAATGCTGAGGATACCATACAATAAAGATGTGAGTAACGATGAGGCTTTAAGGAACATGGGAAAAAAAACTTATACTTACGTACAGCAGTGAACACTGGACAATTTTCTCAGAGATTAAGAGGAAACTTGAAGCGAATAGTTTAGAAAAGGTTGAGAGGAAAGAGCGAATGGAAACAGCTAAGAGAGAGAAATTTTAAATTTTGGCCAAAAGTAGCATCGCTGTTTGAGATCAAATATTCTGGCATTTTTTGTAAAGAATTGTACTTTTATAAAAAAAAAAAAAAGAGAAGAGGAAAATTTAATTTAATTATAATTATAATTTATTTTATCTTACCGATTTATTATATTAGATCTAATGAATTTATATCTTCGTGTTGTGTCTTTTTTTAATATCCTTTATTTTACGTTTTATTAATAGTTTTTCTGTTTCTGTAGGGGATTTCATCATTAAAAAAAAGATGCAAAAAGATTTAAGTTGAATCATTGTAATTGATGTCTATATCTGTCTGCAATTCACTTCCGGCCAAAATTTAAAATTCTCTCTCTCTCTCTCTCTCTCTCTTAGCCATTTCCATTGGCTCTCCCCTTTCTTTCCTCTCTATATTTTCTCGCTTTTTTCTTCTTATTATCCTCTTCACTTTCTATTTCTTCGGTATCTTTCCTTTTCCTCTTTTTTTTCCCTTTTCTATATAAAAATATAATTCTTTTAAAAAATGCCAAATGTTTAAAATTTGACTAAAAATGACTTCCCCATCACAAAAATCTATTTTATTTTACGACTAGCCCGGCGTTGCTCGGGTGTAAAACTAATCCATGGTCCTGGAGCTCAGACTCTTTGGACGTTGGTACGAAAGACTAAAAAGCAATAGTTGTTTCCAGTTAAAGCGAAACCGTAGACTGAAAGAAAAATGAATGGATGAAGGTCAAATTTTGATTTCCTGGTATCGATATCAAATAAGTTGTTTTCGTCGTAAACTGAATTTTGAAGGTGAAATACGTCCTCTGAGTAAATGGTATCATGGCTGAGACTAAGAACTACAATTATACTTACTTAGAGCCAAACCCGAAGCAAAAACTAAAATAAAAGGGCTGAAAAAATACAGACATACAGTCAGATAAACAGACACACACACAAACATCTTGCCTTTTATATATATATATATATATATATATATATATATATATATAATCGATTTTCTGCACTATTGTAAGAACTACAAGTTTGAAACATCTGAATATCGTTTCTTAGGTCTTTGTCTATGAGTGTATCGAATTTGATTAGAATCGGACCACTCATACTAGAACCCGATTTTTCGATTATCGATTTTCGATATTGATCAGGGTACCTCGACACAAAACCTAGCTAAGAACACTCGCAGACGCTTGTAGTACAACTGTGTAAATTTTCAAGAAAATCGGTTCAGCCGTTTTGGAGTCTATAGGTAATGGATACACACACACACACACACACAGACAAAGTTCCATTTATAAATAAGTTTAGATCATTGCTTGTGGACTAGTAAAACATCCCTGATTTCTGAATCTTCATGGGGGGCGTATGATTCTGCAGAGGCCTGCAACTTGGTAGGGCTCTTTTTGTTCTAGAATCTTAGGCACATCTTCGATTTGCGTAACATCGGATTTTACTGAAACGACGGATTGATAATCTTTCGCAAAACTAATCCACAAAAAACGGATAAAATCAGAAAGGATCTAATAAAAATTTTCAAAGGCCACTATCTTAACTTTGTCACAATAGCTAACGCTTAAGTCGTAAATTACTAAGATACTACCTTCAACCTGAGTAAAGGTTTGTAGAAACCGTATACTAAGGACTCACATAACCATAAATGAATTAACAGGAAATCAAATCATCTGAAATTCAGGTGACATTATCACCAACAATTTGCACAAATTTGTCCAATTTGTTCATATTTATCCAAAATAGCATTATTTCTGTGCAAATGTATAAGCTGAACTCAAATCAACAATTAGTTATTGAAGAAACCTATCTTTTTTATTTGAAACTCCATAAAATACGAACTTCATCTCGCATTTTTCTCTCCCGTAACTCTAACGAAGTAATATAATAAACTGCAGAATGACGTACTGTGTAGGACAACAAATTTCGGTCGATTTTTGGTCGATTTTCTTTCTTTACTGAAACTTCCGGCGATGTACTTCTTGTAATGAAAGTGATAAGCGTAGAAATACAATACAATTACTTTCATTACAGGAAGTACATCGCCGGAAGCTTCAGTAAAGGAAGAAAGTCGACCAAAAATCAATCGAAATTCGTTGTCCTACGCCGAAAGACATTCAGCAGTTAATTACATGACTGGCTTTTTGCTTCACGGTTCCGTAAACAGTTTGAAACAATCCATGACTATTTCTAACAAAAGCACTTTCAATTGTCTTCGTCAATTTGTTTCCATATTCTCCAGAATCTCGCCATTCACTTCATCTTCCCATGGCATCCGAGCAACGGCGTAGACCCACCATTAGATCCAATGCGCTCGTATATACAGTATTTCCAAGATTAAGGTCTTGCATATATTTTTCTGAGAAACTCTTCACCAAAACTCTTTAATGCAATTCGCATACACCTCAGCAGTTGGCTAAGTAAATAAATAGATAATTTAACTAGATCGTAAAATAAACAACAAAAAAAAAACATCAAAAGATTCGCTTCTACTCTTGACTTGAAAGGCATGAAGATATATGGCAGAGAATTAAATTTTACGAGCGTTTTTTTTTTTCAAAGTAGCTATCTTTAAAGTAGCTGAACAAGAAATACAAGTTATTGTGCTGATGACTGTCTTTTTACATATTGGTGCATGCGCAAAACTCCTACTGACATTCTTCAAGCAATAAAGGTCAATAAAAACAGAGTGAGATCAAATTTGATATGTCATTTTTTCCGAGTGGTTAGCTTAATTGTTAACATTCAGTGGAAGAACACGTTAGTTGTTTCTAATATATATATATATATATATATATATATATATATATATATATATATATATATATATATATATTACGGAAATCAACGAATTTTAACGAAACTTGGTTATAAGCAACCGACAATATTTTTTATCGATACTCGTATTTAAGTAGATATTCTGTTTTTTAATGAAACAGTATTATATATTTATATCTACCAGCCTGATTATTTACGATAAAGTTTTATTACGAAAATGTGTGCTATTCGGCAGGATTCGATCAAAAACCCAGTGTGGGCGACAAAGTGAACCGCGCTACCGAGCTTGAAAAGTACCTCCAATCCGTAGTGGCCTGGGGTAGGAAATGGCTAGTAAATTTCAATGCTTCTAAAACGAAGCTATTATAATCTAACCACCATAAACAATCGCATCTACCTCCCATTAGCATGGAACAGGCTTGCCTCCCAGAGAGTAAAACACTACGCCTCCTTGGCCTTACGCTTTCGGCGGACCTCAAATGGAATGACTATATTGAATCCATTGCTAAATCTGCCGCTATGAAAGTCGGCTCTCTGTGCAGGGTCCGGAAGTTTTTCCCGCCTGATTCTATCCTGCACATATACAAATCTACCATCCGCCCATGTGTTGAATACTGCTGCCACATCTGGTCGGGTGCTCCTGCTACCCTCCTTGGGCTTCTTGACAAATACAAAGGAGAATCTGTAACGTGGTTGATAATGACTTGGCAGACCGACTGCAACCACACTCTCACCGGCGTGATGTGACTTCCCTGTGCCTCTTCTACAAGTACTTTCATGGGTTCTGCTCCGATGAACTTAGAGCACTGGTGCCACCTAAGCACGAATTTACACGAGATACTAGATTAGCAACTAGGTCCCACCCTTTTACAGTTAAACAGATAAGATGTAACCGTAAATTCTACTCCAACAGCTTCTTTTCTTGCGCTTCCCGCCTGTGGAATTCCCTTCCACATATTTGCTTTCCCGACAACTACAATCTCCAGGTGTTTAAATGTAGGGTCAATAGACACCTCCTCTCACACTAACTCCCAACTATTCTCACAACACTCTCATCTACCCAACCCTCATTCTCGGTATCCCTACCCGCCTATCACCCACCCTCTGACATTTCCTATATTTAACCATTCTCGGTATCCCTACTCACCTATCACCCACCCTCTGACATTTCCTTCTATTTAACCATCCTTCCTACACTCTATGTAGCCCCCTGCGCAGTAGTGGCAGTGAAATGCCTTGCTCGGGGTGAAACGCTTATAAAAAATGTCTCGAAAGAGACATGACTGACTGGGCAGAAGATTATTCCGCAGTAGGTTGCCATTGCTTTCTGTGGTAGGCTGGTTGCTAGCCAATTCTATAGAACCCAACCTGTCCTATTATTTAACCCATAACTGGAGGGAAGAAATGGATTAATACCTTTTCCAAGGTTATTTGCGCGTAAGTGAAAGCAAGTAATTCAACTGGAATTCGATCTCGTCACCCCGAGTTCTCGTTCCGAATTGATATCCACTGCACCACAACGCACATGCAAAATGAAAGCCGGGGTAAGCGCGAATGCAGACTCCACATTTAAAAATAGCATGTCCAAATCACCCACAGTTGGGACGATCGCAGAGGTCAATCGTACCGGAGTGCAATGGTAGGGCCTCAATCTGGGAGAATGACCTTGCTGATCACCGTTTCTTCTACGTCAGGTAAGAAGTTACTTAAGTATCTTAAAACGCTTTCATCCAGGTTTGTATGATCCTAATATCTAATCTAAATTTATTTATAAACGAAACTTTGTCTGTGTGTGTGTGTGTTTATCCGTTACATCTAGACTCCGAAACGGCTGAACCGATTTTCTTGAAAATTTACACAGTTGTACTATAAGCGTCTGCGAGTGTTCTTAGCTAGATTTTGTGTCGAGGTACAATCGATAATTGAAAAAATGGGGTTATAGAAGAAGTGGTTCGATTCTAATCAAATTTTATACACTCATAGACGAAGACATAAGAAACGATATTCAGAAGTTTCAAGGTTGTAGCTCTTACAATAGTGCAGAAATAGTGCAGAAAAATATATATATATATATATACAAAAGGCAAGATGTTTGTGTGTGGGTCTGTTTATCCGACTGTATGTCTGTATTTTTTCAGCACTTTTATTTTAGTTTTTGCTTCGGGTTTGGCTCTAAGTAGGTATAATTGTAGTTCTTAGTCGCAGTCATGACACCATTTACTCAGAGGACTTATTTAGCCTTCAAAATTCAGTTTACGACGAAAAAACTTATTTGATATCGATACCAGGAAATCAAAATTTGACCTTCATCCAATCATTTTTCTTTCAGTCTACGGTTTCGCTTTAACTGGAAACGACTATTGCTTTTTAGTCTTTCGTGCCAACGTCCAAAGAGTCTGAGCTCCAGGACCATGGATTAGTTTTAAAGCTTTCATTGCACTCGAGCAACGCCTGGCTATACTGCTAAGGTATCTATAGGCGTAGTTACATTTGGGCATTACTTCTGATCTTTCATTCAGTTGTATATTTTTTGTTCTAGAAGCAACATTATGACTTATAATATTGTTCATAATAATATTTTAATGTTCTTATCTTATATTATATTATACTAGTATCATAGCCGGCGTTCCCCGTGCAACTGAGAACATTTTAGAAGTAGAAGAAGATGGCAATGACAGGAGTAGATGGAAATTTTAAAGCGGCCTGAATTGCGTTTGTTTTGTTTCAAAATTACGGGGTAAATAATTACATTTTTTGTTGACTAAATGAATTTAACATAAAAATAAAAATTATTTATTTTGCGTTACTGAAATTAAAAATATAAAAACTAGTACGCTCGCAGTTTAGAAATTTTCGAAGAATATTTAAAAATGTAGGCATTTAAATTTAGAGGACAAAGTTACATTAATGTCACACGAATTACAGACAGTTGATTTTTTGCATATTTTGCGAAAAAAATCTTTTATTATAATTTTATTTTTTGAAGTATGAAATATTAAATCTGAAAATAAAAAGACTTAAATATTTTAAATATTTTTTTGCTTCAAAATTACGGGGAAAAATATTCACATTTTTTGTTGACCAAATGAATTTTTAAAACGGAATAAAAATTAAATATAAAGGTTAATTTTTTTTAATAAAAAATATTTCAGTCGCGTTTGACACGTGTGATTTGATTTCTGTGACGTAATTCACCAACCATCTTAGATCTTAGATGTTTTACGGAGCAAATGTAAACAATCCGCTTCATTGGCCAAAAAGTGCGAAAGGGAAAATTGCTGAACTTAAACTCAAAAAGTATGTGTCGACCTGGCTTCCCTGTAGATATGTGTCCCTAGAAAATTTGAATGGCGTAGCTTAAAAAATGCAGGCGTGCATAGGGAACAGACACACATAGTCTCACAGATTGCCTTTTATATATATAGATTATCTTATATTAATAATAGCCATAATAGCAAAATGGAGCTGGCTAAAGAAACGAGGCTGACGACGGAAATGAGACTGTAGAAAGAAATAGAGTTGGTAAAAGAAATAAAGTTGATGGCGAGGGGGTGATGATGAAGTCGCTGCAAAGCGAAGAGGAATTTCCGACCTCTTTCAGTTACTAAGATAAGTCTCGATTTCAACCAATGTTAGGCAAGTGAGGACCTTCATTGGAATGACCCCATAATATCGCCGCTTTGTTAAGAAAAAAAATAAGCAAGGTCATGTTAAGTCAATACTAATGATGTAGAGCTCGAGGTTGATGATTTAGAGTACTATAAGAACCACCGTAAGAAAGGGAAGTTAAATATGCGCCGGCAGATACGATGTAAAATAAGTTGGAGAAGAAAACCGTGAGAGGAATTAGAAGCGCTTTAAATAGAGAATTAGATTAGCTTCCTTGTAAAAATACATGCGGTAGTTGCAGTCCGTATAAAAATCATTAAATAGTGTTAAGAGTGTGATGGGTTCATTTTTTAGACGAAGTTAATTGGAAACCTCCAAGCAAGACACATACGCATCATCAACAGATACAATCAAGCCTTAGGAAATTTTCATCGATTTTTGTTTGTTGTTTTCTCGGTCAGACTTTAAATGACATAAACTGCAGATAATAGCAGATTTCTGTTTTCAAATACAGTATGTTTGAAATTAAGGAAATTATGTGTCACGTTGAAATCGAGCAGGCTCGCATGGTGTATCTAAGGTCATTTACCCGTTGTCAGTTTGTAAATTGGTGCGCGATTACTGCCTATGAGCGTACATCGAGAGGTCTACTGGTATGATAGAACTCAGAGAAAAACAAACTTTTGAAACATTACAGAACTTTCTTCTGACGAGTGGCTTCTTTATAAAAAAACAAGGAAAAGAACAAAAAATAATGACAGAAAAAGATAAGTACTTTTTCACGTTTTTTTTTCAGTGCATTGTGATTTACATTTTAAAGATTTTCCTCAGTGTATCACAAAGAAGTTAGTCAATGAGGCAAAGTCGATAACGAACTCGCTAAAAACAAACAAAAAAAAACAAAGGATATCTAAAGCAAATCTGTCCTTTTGTTGGTCATTATGAGGCCCAGGGTGGACTAAGTTGGCGCTCGAACGAATGAATAAATAAATTTTAAAAAATATTAAAAAATTAAACAAAACAAAAAACGAAACTAGGAAAGAACAAAAGGGAACGATTAAAGAACAAACTTAATGTGTGGCTGAAAAGGCGGGTTATCGTCGTGGCGTTGTAGATGTGCATTGTGGTGCATTGGATATCGGCTCGGAACGAGAAATCGGGAAGCCGAGTTCGAATTCCAGCTGAATTCATTGCATTCACTTACGCGCAAATACCCTTGGGAAAGGTATTAATCCGTCTATTCCTTCCAGTTATGGGTTAAATAACAGGATAGATTGGGTTCTATAGTCTTGGTCGGCAACCTGTCTACCGCAGAAAGCAATGGCAACCTACTGCGGGAAAATTGTTCTTCCCAGTCAGTTATGTCTCTTTCGAGACATGATCGCCCAAGCGTGTATCATGTATGGCACTTAACTGACTGACTGATCGTCGTGGCAAAAGATGCTATGGCCGTTATGGTTTGATTGGTTGTGATTAGATTCTGAGACGTGCAGATAACTTTGGAAGTTGACAAAAATACGCGCGAAATTGTCTAGTGGTTATAAGTTATGTAATCCCGCGTCTCGAATTGAGGATTTTTTAAGTGTGATTTTGTTGTGGAGAAAGACTGAAATTGTGGAACACCCCGTGAGGATCAGGCTCACTGCTCAGTCATAATTGCCCCTGCGCTAACAATTACACAATGTCGTTTTGCCCAACGCGTCTCAGAATGTGTAGACGGACGACATACTCGGTGGAAGTTGAAAAAAAAAAAAAAAAAGGAAAGAAAAGATAAGTAAAAGAAAAAAAAAAGAAAATATTTTTATGCAAAAAGCGTTCAAGCCTGATTCATTATTATCGTAACTTCACAGTATAACTTAGAATTGACTTTTGGGAAAGTGTCTATTGCATTGAATTAATACGGAAGAAACATGCGCACAATGGCAGAAAATATCGAAGAGAGTGTCACCTTTGATATTGATAATTTATATTAGTTTGTTTGCCTGTATTGTTCTGCATTATTGATTGATTGTGTGTGCTCATGCAGTGTAATAAAATGAAAGAGAAAGAGAAATGCGATGAAGATATTTTGGAAAATTTTAAAAACAAAAAAGAATGTTTTTGTTGTGAATTTCGGGTGAGAAACCACACAAAATAATAAAAACCAAAAACAGATATGGCGATAGAAAATGTAAGTTATATTCATCAAACATATACAATCTGGAATACGGGTTAGTCAATTCAGGAATACTAGGAATACTATTAGTAGAAATCAATATATACAGTTTTGCAGTGAAATAGTATGTCCGGGTAATGAGTCTATATCCAAACAACAAATAACTCAGCACTAACTTACTGACCAACTAACCAACTCTACAACAGTATTTAGTTGGCCTTCCCACTTAAGGCAACATGTGACAGAAAGTCATTTTTATGTGAGTCTTTTTAATTTTTTATAGCCCGGCCAAAAATATCTGTCTATCGTTACCCAGTCGTGATTCTACCCTTCGGTGGAACCACGACTGGGTTAGTGCTCTCCGCCCGAAGACAGAGAGCTGACAGTGTCAATAGTAGAGGTTTGCGACTACTACTGTAGGCAACTTTACAACAGTATTTAGTTGGCCTTCCTACTTAAGGCAACATGTGTCACAAGGTCATTTTATGTGGGTTTTCCGGGCCATATAGCCTGGCCAAAAATATTTGTCTATTGTTACCCAATCGGGATTCTACCCTTCGGTGGAGCCACGACTGGGTTAGTGCTCTCTGCCCGAAGACAGAAAGCGCTCTCTGTCCGAAGACAGAAAGCGCTCTCAGCACGAAGGCAGAGAGCTGACAGTGACAAAGATAGCTTTGCAACTACTACTGTAGGCAACGCTACAACAGTATTTAGTCACCTTCTCACTTAAGGCAAAATGTGACACAAGGTCTTTTTAATGTGGGTCTTCCGGGTCATATAGGCCGGCCAAAAATATCTGTCTATCTTTCCCCAGACGTGATTTTACCCTTCGGTGGAACTACGACTGGGTTAGTGCTCTCTGCCCGAAGGCAGGGAGCTGACAGTGTTAATAGTAGCAGGTTGCAAGGCAACGCTACGGCAGTATTTACCCACCTTCCCACGTAAGTCGAGATGTGACACAAGGTCTTTTTAATGTGGGTCTTCCCGGCCATATAGGCCGGCCAAAAATATCTGTCTATCTTTCCCCAGTCGTGATTCTACTCTTCGGCAGAACCACGACTGGGTTAGTGTACGGATTTGAGACGTGGACACTATATCGATCGCAGATAAATTAACTCGATGTCTTCCATAAACGCTGTTTTCACTCCATATTTTGATGCACGCTCAAAGATAAAGTACCAAATGCTGACCTTTTGGCGAAATGTAGGATTGGAAGTATTGAAACGTTTCTCATGCAGTGCCAACATAGATCGGCTGATAGAGTTGGTAAAAGAAATAAAGTTGATGGCGAGCGGGGGATGATGAAGTCGCTGCAAAGGTGAGAATGGGTGATGAGCGAATACCAAAAATTCTTATGTATCGTGAACTTAAGGACGGGAAAAGGAATACTGGTAGGCCTTGGCTTCATATCAGGGACAAACTAAAACAAAATCTTTCATCAATTGGTGTCCCTGTTGGAAGCTTTGAGAATTTGGCGCAGGACAGAAACAGATGGAGAACCACCTTTAAGAATGGAATAAAGAGTTTTGAAGAAAGTCGTGTTGAGAAATTGAAGGAGACAAGATCCAGGACGAAGCTGCGTTTGACCCAGCCAGCAATTCTTTCCGATACTCCTCACACTCACTCACTTAAGTGCCATACGTAATACACGCTTGGGCGGTCATGTCTCGAAAGAGACATGACTGACTGGGCAGAAGATTATCCCGCAGTAGGTTGCCATTGCTTTCTGCGGTAGACTAGGCTATAGAACCCAATCTGTTCTGTTATTTAACCCATAACAGGAAGGAATAGACGGATTAATTCCTTTCCTAAGGGTATTTGCGCGTAAGTGAATGCAATGAATTCGGCTGGAATACTCCTCACACTTGTCCGATTTGTGGTCTTGTTTGTAAATCACTCGCTGGATTGAAATCTCACAACCGTCATAAACATTCGAACTGATTTCTGATTTAGACACTCATACGTCGAAATCGACAGGAGAGTCCATCATCATGTTTTTATACAATTCACTCGGTTGTGTGTAAGTGATGGGGATGGAGGAAAGATGCACATAAAATGTTCATTTATCAACATTTTGAAAAATAATAGGGCGGCGAATGTAATATATTTCTGTAACCCAACAGAAATATGACTGACATTAAAAGCATTGACCGACAAACGTAGATACAAGTCCTACTATTTAACCCATCGGTTTGAAGAATTGATTTCATGCCTTTCCAAAGGACATTTGCGTAGGTGAATGTAACGAACTTAACTATAATTCGATTCTTTGATTATTCATTCCGATTATTACGCCACCTTTGTATCTGTTTGGCCGATAACAACTAGGGAATATTTCTTTTAATAACATTTTCGATTGAACATTACAAATACAGCTGAACCTCTACTTACGAAAGGCTATGCATACGAAATTTCCAGGTTACGAAACGCCTCTTCGGAAAAATATTGCCTCTTGTTACGAAAGAAATTTCAGGATACGAAAGGTGAAAATTTCAAAATACGCGCTGCTACACGAAGCTTCCAGAGCCCACCTCATTGCCTCCTCATTCTTGATATTGCCCCTTACCCCCCACCAGGCCCCGAAGATAATATCCTGGAGGAGTTCTCGTTTATTAAGGTGCTGTATCTCCCACCTAACACCACTCCTATCCTCCAGCCCATGGACCAACAAGTCATTTCGAACTTCAAGAAAATCTACACGAAACACCTGTTCAAGAGGTGTTTCGACATCATCGAAAATACCCAGCTTACCCTTTGTGAGTTTTAGACGAAGCACTTACAGGAAAATCTCAATTGAAACGAAGAAAAGAGTGCTAGACTGCTAAGTGATGTCACTTCTTCAATACGGCAGTGAATACTGGACAATATCATCGAAAATGAGGACAAAACTTGAAGCGGCCGAAATGTGGTTCTACAAAGGATGCTACGGATATCGTGGACTGAGCATACAAGCAACGACGAAGTGTTAGAAAGAATGGCAACAAAAAGGAAATTGATGCTGAGCATCAGGAAGAGACAAGTGAAGTTCCTGGGACATGCAATGAGGAAAGAGAGCCTGGAGAACCTGATACTGACTGGTCAGATAGAAGGAAGGAGAGACAGAGGAAGGCAGCGGATAACATATTTGCAGGTGGATGACGGAACGGGGGTTGCCAGGAGCAACAGGAGCAAACATACTAAGAGCCACAAGGGATAGGGAGACGTGGAGAGCCATGATCGCCTACGTCCTGAAGGGACAGGGCGCATAGAAGAAGAAGAAGACTTGGATATTATTGCTTGCCTTGACATGACGATAATCAACATTGCTTGGCAGGAGGCGACCAGACGTACCTTTAATGCGGCTTGGAGAAAGCAGTGGCCCGATGTTGGAACTGATTAGGGCATTTATAGTGCAAAATACGTCTCTATTTCCGAAACGACTTTCAGAACAAGTTAATTTCGTAAGTAGAGGTTCTACTGTACTATACTTTCGTTTCTTCTTAACATTTGTATTAAGAGAAGATTATCATACATACAAAACAAAAAAACAAAAACAAAACAAAACAAAACAAAAACGGATCAATTGTCAGATCATTAAGCGTACAGAAAATAAAAATTCCCAGAGTTAAATTGAAACCGAAATAAATTATTTACAATAGATTCAATAATGTAAATAGAAGGATGTAATGTAAATTCAGTGATGTAAACAGAAGAAGCAGAAGCTCGTAATTCTCACGTTAAAAACCGACTTTGTGTCACATACGGCCTCAGTGGGAGGTCTCGGAAACTTGCCGAAACCTATTGGGCGAAAAGTACTCAAAAGCCCAACATTGCATATGCAGGCTCTACCGGAAATTTTCGCCCGCGCGTACTCATTTGGAATTCCCAAATAAAATTCGGCCATGTGTTTCATTCTACCTCTGAGTAAAGTCTCGAGTAAATACCCTGAAGAAGTGTTTCTGGAAACTCGTCGAAAGCTCTATGGAATCTTGACGCGGTGAAATAGTTTGCAACTTGTCTCGCTACTACTATTACAATTGAGTCGTGAGTTCGATCATCACTAGGTGCCCAATACTTTCGACCTTGTGCCACATGTAAGCTGCGCTTAGAAAATCACCGGAAGAGAGTTCGACAAGCGATAAGTGCGATAGAAGAAACTGTTAGCATAGAACTTACGGTTACATCTAGCAGTTAAAAATCTAAAATGATGTGACTTTGTTGCTGATCTAGTCAGTCAGTCACTTAAGTGCCATACGTGATACACACTTTGGGCAATCATGTCTCGAAAGAGACATAACTGACTGTGCAGAAGATTGTCCCGCAGTAGGCTGCCATTACTTTCTGCGGGAGATTAGTTACTAACCAAGGCTATAGAATCCAATCTGTCCTGTTATTTAACCCATAACTGGAGGGAAAAGACGGATTAATACCTTTTTCAAGGGTATTTGTGCGTAAGTGAATGCTAGAATTTCAACTGGAATTCGAACCCGGCACCCAGATTTTTCGTTTCGAGTCGATATCCACTGCACTACAACGCATATCCTACCTGATTAAGTTTTTTTTTTTAATCATCTCACCCCAAGCAAGGCATTCCACTGCCACTATTGCGCATGGGGCTACATAGGGGAAGAGAAGGAGTGGTTAGACATAGGGAATGTCAGGAGGAAGGTGACAGATGAGTAAGGATAGCGAGGATGAGGGTTGGGCAGATGGGAAGAGTGTTTGATAGAATAGGAGCAGGTTAGTGTGTTAGGAGGTGTCTATTGACCTTACATTTAAACTCCTGGAGATTGTAGCCGTCGGGGAAGCAATCGTGTGGAAGAGAATTCCACAGTCGGGAAGTGCGAGGAAAGAAACTGTTGGAGTAGAAGTTACGGCTGCATTTTATCGGTTTCACTGTAAAAGGGTGGGATCTAGTTGCTAATCTAGTATCTCGTTCAAATACGTATTTAGGGGGCACTAGTAATACGCTAAAATTTATAGAGTCTAGGCACGAAAGAATAAAGCGTATCAAAGTAATTGCTATTAAAGTATTTATAGAAAAGACACGGGAAAATATGTTAATTAGAATTTTTAAAAAAATCAGCTGAGCGTTAGGGGAGATAACTTTGATAAAAGAAACCTAGTATAGTCCTTACAATTCCCAATCTTTTTCTATGTGTCGTATCCCTTCAGGAAGTAGGCGATCATGGCCTTCCAAGTCTCCCTATCCCCAGCGGCTCTCAGCACGCTTTCTCCTGTTACCACACCCAATTCCCGCTCTGTCATCCACTTGGTCAAGTCCATAAATCAAGAATATAAATGTATAAAAACTAGCATGGTCACAAAGTGAGGGATCAGTTTATATATATGTTATAATATAGAATTGATCCCCCACTTTATATTTTACAGGAAAATAAGTTTTCTACCTCTAGGAAGGTTTCTTCTTTTTCTTCTATGTGTCGCGTTCCTTCAAGAAGCAGGCGATCATGTCCCTCCTCGTCTCCCTATCTCTAGTGACTCTCAGCACGCTGTTACCACACCCAAACCCCGCCTTGCCATCCACTTGCTCAAATTCATAAATCTAAAATATAAATGTATAGAAACTAGCGTGGTCACAAAGTGAGGGATCAGTTCATATATTTCTTATAATACAGAATTGATCCCCCACTTTATGATGAACAGTTGGTATATATATTCTTCTTCTTCAATGTGCCTTGTCCTTTCATGACGTGGGCGATCATGGCCTTCCATATCTCCCTAGCCCTAGTGGCTCTCAGCACGCTTTCTCCTGTTACCACCCACAAACCCCGCTCTTCCATCCACTTGCTCAAGTATAAATGTATAGATACTAGCATGGCCACAAAGTGAGGGATCAATTTATATATTGGTTATAATATAGAATTGAGACCTCGTGGCCGATCTAGTACTGCGCATGAATTTATAAAGTCTCGGTGTCGCTATGAGTAGAATATCTGCTCAGGAAACCGTAGCAACAGTTGGTAGCGATATTCAGTTTTACGCTTATCACACGGGCTATTGTATTCTCAGTCCATGGACTCATCTGATTAAACGCTTCTTTACTCAACTTTTTGTTTCAAGTTGTTTTTGTCCTTACAATCTTGCACTTTTCCAATTGTGCCTTACGTCCGTGCATCGAATATTTCTGCCACATCTGGTCTAGTTCATCTGCTATCTATCTAGAAATTCTTGATAAAATTAAAAAATGAATCTGCAATCATATCGCTCCTAACCTGGCATCTCTGCTTTGCAGCAACTATAAGCGATGTCTGAACTTTATAATACGATCTCTTTCTGATTGTTCCTTTTTCCTAAAATCTTCCTGGTTGATCATATGGTCTTTCCATGACATTCTTATCATTCGCCTTGCGCTTCGTGTCTCCAGGCTCCACTACTATATATACAGACTGATAATACGTAGCAGTTCTGTACAATTTTATTTGTTTCTAACGAATATTTCCAGTTTCTTAACAATTTATGTTGCGTTTGTCAGCTATCTTTCACTATTTCGGATTTCTGTTTTGCATTTTCAGTTCTCCGTTAAAAAAAAATACCCATATCAAAGATTTTGATTTTAATATCAATCGGCTATGTGCTAATCTATCTATCTATCTATCTATCTATCTATCTATCTATCTATCTATCTATCTATCTATCTATCTATCTATCTATCTATCTATCTATCTATCTATCTATCTATCTATCTATCTATCTATCTATCTATCTATCTATCTATCTACTATCTCAGGCTGTTCATATCTATCTATCTATCTATCTATCTATCTATCTATCTATCTATCTATCTATCTATCTATCTATCTATCTATCTATCTATCTATCTATCTATCTATCTATCTATCTATCTATCTCAGGCTGTTCATTATCTATCTATCTATCTATCTATCTATCTATCTATCTATCTCATCATCATCCGGCTGTTCATATCTATCTATTTTTCTATCTATCTATCTATCTATCTATCTATCTATCTATCTATCTATCTATCTATCAGGCTGTTCATATCTATCTATCTATCTATCTATCTATCTATCTATCTATCTATCTATCTATCTATCTATCTATAAAAGCACGACGTTTGTGTATCTGTCCATCTGTCTATCTGTCTGTCTGTATGTATGTCCTTTATACAAATCCAGAATTTTTATTTGATTCTCACCAAACTTCACAAAAAGATTCTTTAGGCTTCCGGTCAGGTCATGGGTTACTTATTTTTTCCGATTTCCCCCCGATATTGGAAATCGATGCCCCGATATCTGATCAGGTCTGATCAAGATCAGGATTTCAGCCCTTTTATCGTAGCTCTTGCTGCAGAATTTGCTCTAACTTGGTAAAATTATAGTTGTTAGTCTCAAACATTAGTAGATCTTCTCAGACGACTCATTTTTTCTCCATATCGGAAATCGATACCCCCGATATTCTATCGTATCGGATCAAAAACCGATATTCAGCCATCAAGATGGCTCATTTTCTTCAATTTTACTTCCGATGGGTACGATAAGTTTTCATGACTTAGGTTAGTTTATCCTTGGATGACTTATTTGACTCCGATATTGGAAATCGAAACCTCGCCATCCCATCGGGTCTGATCAAAATCAGGTTTTCAGCCCTTTTATTTTGGTTTTTGCTTCGGGTTTAACTCTAAGTAGGTATAATTGTAGATCTTAGTCTCAGCCATGATACCATTTACTCAGAGGACTTATTTAGCCTTCAAAATTCAGTTTGCGAAAACTTATTTGATATCGATACCGGAAATCAAAATTTGATTACATGCATTCATTTTTCTTTCAATCTTTCGCTTTGACTGGAGCCAACTATTGCTTTTTAGTCTTTCATGCCAACCTCGAAAGAGTCTGAGTTCCAAGACCATGGATTAATTTTAAAGCTTTCATTATACCCGAGCAACGCCGGGCTATACTGTTCGTTAGTATCTAAAGTTGACACCAGACGTGTATATGTAGTTACCAGTTTTTTCTTTTCTTTTTATGCGAGGTGAGGCCATCTTGTAACTATTACTATAGCCTAATCATCCCACCCTCCAAGCAAGGCGATAAAGCCACTGAGACGTAACGGGTTATCGAGAATGAAAAAAACCGAGAAAACGTGAACTGAAAAGACAGAAGTTGACTATTGATGTTTCATTTATATTTTTTTAAGATTTCATTGGAAGGAGTCATATTCCCTTACGCGCAAACACCCTTGGGAAATCCATGAATTCATCTTTCCACATCTACGGGTTGATTATCAGTACAGACTGGCTTTTATAGCCTTGGTTGACAAAAAGGAACGGTAACCTACTACAGGAAGATCCTGGGCCTTGTCAGTCATGAGTCGAAAGAGACATAATAACCCTAACGTGTGACAAGGATGTCACTTAACAAAAAGCGAAAGAAGAAACTATTAGCATAGAACTTACGGTTGCATGTATCACGTCTTAACTACAAATTGATGATAGGTAGCTGCTTATCCAGTCAGTCAGGTAAGTGCCATATGTAATACGCGGTTAGGCGATTATCTTTCGAAAGAAACATGACTGACTGGGCAGAAGATTATCCCGCAGTAGGTTACCATTATTTTCTGCGGTAGAATGGTTGCCAACCAAGGTTGTGAAGCGTAATTTGTTCTTCTATTTAACCCATAGCTGGAAGGAAAAGAGACGGATTAATGCCTTTTCCAAGGGTATTTGCGCGTGAGTGAACGCAACCAGTACTACGCTCAAACTCGTGAGATCAGGGTAGAAAAGAAGAAGGCTCTTTAGAAATATTACCCTGAAAGTATTTGCAGACAAATTACAGGGGAAACTAGTGGTGGACATGTTAGTGAAGTCGAGATGCAAAGTTAGGAGCGATATTATTGCAGATTCATCTTTGAATTTTATTAAGAATCTATATATACATAGCAGAAGCACTAGACCAGATGTGGCAGAAATATTCGATGCACGGACGTATGGAAAACTTGAAAAGGTGCGAGATAGATTCTGTCGAGAAGAAATGTTTAGCACAACACAATGTACCACGATTCCTGGGAAGAGATCTAGAAATATTTTCTACTAGGAGTATAGCCCGACGTTGCTCGGGTATAATGAAAGCTTTAAAACTAATCCATGGTCCTGGAGCTCAAACTCTTTGGACGTTGGCACGAAAGACTAAAAAGCAATAGTTGTTTCCAGCTAAAGCGAAACCGTAGACTGAAAGAAAAGTGAATGGATGTAAGTCAAATTTTGATTTCTTGGTATCGATATCAAATAAGTTTTTTTCGTCGTAAACTGAATTTTGAAGGCTAAATAAGTCCTCTGAGTAAATGATATCATGGCTGCGACTAAGAACTACAATTATACCTACTTAGAGCCAAACCCGAAGTAAAAGCTAAAATAAAAGGGCTGAAAAAATACAGACATAGAGGCAGATAAACAGACACACACACAAACATCTTGCCTTTGGTATATATATATATATTATCAATTTTCTGCACTATTGTAAGAATTGCCACCTTGAAACTTCTGAATATCGTTTCTGATGTCATTGTCTATGAGTGTATCAAATTTGATTAAAATCGGACCACTCCTTCTATAACCCGATTTTTTCGATTATCGATTTTCGATATTTATCGGAAGTACCTCGACACAAAACCTAGCTAAGAACACTCGCAGACGCTTATAGTACAACTGTGCACATTTTCAAGAAAATCGGTTCAGCCGTTTCAGAGTCTATAAGTAACGGACACACACACACAGACACACACAGATAAAGTTCCTTTTATAAATAAGTTTGGATAGATTTAGATATCAGTTGAAAACAGATTTCAACTGATTGCGTCATGGTTTGCTGCAAACTGCGTAGTATATACTTAGCATCAGGGAGAAATCTGAAGTCTCTGGGTCACGTAATGAGGAAGGACGACTTAGAGAACTTAATACTAACAGGATCTATAGAGGGAAAGAGGGACAGGGGAAAGCAGACCTCTTTGATGGGATTTAACAGTTGGATGACTGACCAAGTTTTAGAAGAAATGCCAGGACGAAAAATATTAAGAGTGAGAAGAGATATGGGCAAGTTGAAATCCAAGATTGCTTACGTCCTGAAAGGACACGGCCCATGATGAAGAAGAAGTAGATGGAGAGTCGTTATTTCTGTTTTCTTTTTTGTAATCTGAGCATAAGTACGTTTCATTTTGTTTTTGATGATGTGTACAGGTGTATGAGTGGCTGTGGGTATTCTTCTTGTATGTGCACTGTCCCTTCAGTACGTATGTGATCATGGCTTTCCACGTCTCCCTATCCCTGGTGGCTCTTCGCATGCCTTCTCCTGTTGCACCATGCAACCCCCGTTCCGTCATCCACCTGATTAGGTTCCTCAAATACGTTATCCGTTGTATTCCCCTGTCTCTTTTTCTTTCTATCTGGCCTGTTAGTATCAGATTCTCCAAGCCTTCCTTACCTCATTGCCTGCTCCAGAAACTTCATCTGTCTCTTCCTGATGCTCAATATTAATTTCCTTTTTGTTTCCATCATTTTCAATATCTCATCATTACTCACATGCTCGATCAATGATATTCGCAGCATCCTTCTGTAGAACCACATTTCAGTTGCTTCAAGTTTTTCCTTCATCTTTGATGGTATTGTCCAGCACTCATTGCCATATTGAAGGACGGACAGCACGTTTAAGATGTAGCAATTTATATTTTGGAGGTATATCTAACTTTTATTGTTTTATACGCACTTGTTTATAAAGATTTGTAAAAAAAAGTTCCTATTTCTTTTTTCTTTTTTTATACTTTTCCATGTTGATTGCTTGTTGGCATCAAAATAATGCTCCCCCTCTCCTAACAAACAACCATAGACAAACATTTTATCCCCCTAATTCTCTTCTGGTGTCAGGAGAATTTTTTTTCTTTGTCCCGTCAGAAAATATTAGAATTTTGTTTTTATCGTTTTTGTGTCCGCAACCAGATTTTGGTTTTGTACAAATACAAAGAAGACCTTGAAGTTATAAATGTGTTGGGTTTTGTAATTGTTGATTAAAAATGAAATATGGGGAAGTGGAGAAAGAAAGAAGAAGGACTGAAAGAAACAGAAAAGAAGAACGGAAAAGAAAGGAAAAAAGAAGAAGAAGAAACATAATGTAGAAAAGAAAGAAAGAAAGAAAGAAAGAAGAAGAAGAAGAAGAAACATAATGTAGAAAAGAAAGAAAGAAAGAAAGAAGAAGAAGAAGAAACATAATGTAAAAAAGAAAGAAAGAAAGAAAGAAGAAGAAGAAACATAATGTAGAAAAGAAAGAAAGAAAGAAGAAGAAGAAACATAAAGTAGAAAAGAAAGAAAGAAAGAAAGAAGAAGAAGAAACATAATGTAGAAAAGAAAGAAAGAAAGAAAGAAGAAGAAGAAACATAATGTAGAAAAGAAAGAAAGAAAAAAGAAGAAACATAATGTAGAAAAGAAAGAAAGAAGAAGAAGAAACATAATGTAGAAAAGAAAGAAAGAAAGAAAGAAGAAGAAGAAACATAATGTAGAAAAGAAAGAAAGAAAGAAGAAGAAGAAACATAAAGTAGAAAAGAAAGAAAGAAAGAAAGAAGAAGAAGAAACATAATGTAGAAAAGAAAGAAAGAAAGAAAGAAGAAGAAGAAACATAATGTAGAAAAGAAAAAAAGAAAAAAGAAGAAACATAATGTAGAAAAGAAAGAAAGAAAGAAAGAAAGAAGAAGAAGAAACATAATGTAGAAAAGAAAGAAAGAAAGAAGAAACATAATGTAGAAAAGAAAGAAAGAAAGAAAGATAAACGGATGAAATAATATCGGTAAGAAATAGGAAAAGGAAGAAAGAAATAAACTGAAAAGAAGATCAAAAAAGAAAGAAGGGAAAAAGAAGAAGAAACAAGATAATGTAGAGGAGAATCTAAGAAAGAAAGAAAGAAAGAAAGAAAGAAAGATAAAAGTATAGAATAAGCTCGGAAAAGAAATAAAGAAAGAATGAAAAACAATATATTGCAAAAGGTCAGGTAAGAAAGAAAGAAAGAAAAGAGAAGGAGAGAAATAAAGAAATAAAGAAAAAGAGAATGAAAGAAATAAAAAAAAAACAGAAAAATAGCAAAGAAATGAGAACAACTAATAATAAAGAAGGAAAGACATAAAAAGAAAGAAGAATAAGGAAAAAAGAAAGGAAAAAAAAAAACGACCGAAAAATTACGGAAAAGAACAAAGGAAAGAGAGGATAGAAAAATATATTGTTAAAGGGTAGATAAGAAAGAAAGAAAGAAAGAAAGAAAGAAAGAAAGAAAGAAAGAAAAAGGGAAAAAAGAAGACCGGAAAAGAATGAAAAGAAGACAAAAGGATACACAATATAATGTAATATCGAAGATAAGAAAAAAAAATGAAATAAAGAAAGTGTGAAGAAAATCGGATAAGAAAGAAAGAATGAAAAACAAAGAAAAAGAAAAAAAGAGTAAGGAAGGAAGAGAAGATCAGAAAGAAGAAATCAGGAAAAAATCTAGAAAAATACTAGGAAAGAATGAAAAACAAGAAAATGGCAGTTAAAGAAAGAAAGCAAGAAAAATAGACTTGAAAAGATAGAAAGGAAAGAAAATTATAAAAGAAATTAAGAAAAGACTGCAAAAAGAAAAAAAAAGAAAGAAGCAAGAAATAAATAATAAAAAAGAACCCAAAATGCAAAACTTAAAAATCGCAGAAACTTAGGAAAGTATGAAAAAAAGAGAAGGTTGGTAAACAAAAGAAAGAAAGAAAGAAGGAAAGAAAGAAAGAAAGAAAAAAAGAAAGAAATAGGAATTAAATAATGAAAAAGGAAAGAAAAAGAATAGAATCACTGGTATAAATACCTTGTACATACTGAAGATTTTAGAAGTACCTACGGACTTCAAATTTTATCATTATTTTTTTTTATCGTGTGAATATTTGAAGCATCGGCAGTAAATTATCAAATAAGTCCTTTGTTTTTGAATTGAAAGTAAATATGAAAAACTCGCGTAGTAAATGAAATCGATAAAAATATATTAATTTGAAAAAAAAAAATGTTTGTACAACAGTCAGTTGAAAGAAACCAAGGTGGGTGAATGAACTGAAAGAGACTAAGAGTCGGGTGACTGCGAAAACCATGTTTGAAGGAAATCAACATTTGCTTAACAAGGGTCGAGGGAATTCCTCTGAATATTCCCATGTTTATCGTTTTTGTGTCTTCTTTACGTTTTATGAAAAAAATACTTTTTTTTGTCTATCTTCTTTTGTAAGGATCCTATTTACAAATTTCGATTACATGTTCGGCTTTCTTTTTAGTTCTTTCTTATTTGAGTTGTTTTTTCGTCTATTTTATTTTAAATTTCACTAACATGAATTTCTTACTTTAACATTTTTTCTTTTGAAGGCTGCTTTTTCGAAACTTTTATTCGAAGTGACCTTTTCTTTCTTTATCTTTAATTTTCGTTGCTTCCTAACTAGTATTTTCTTTCTTTCTTTCTTTCTTTTTTGTCCGTCAGTATTTCTTTCTTTCTTTCTTTCTTTCTTTCTTTCTTTCTTTCTTTCATGTTAGCATGTTTATTCTTTCTTTCCTTTTTTCTTTTCTCTCCCTTGAATATTCTTTGTTTTCTTTCTTTCTTTCTTTCTTTCTTTCTTTCTTTCTTCATGTTAGCATGTTTATTCTTTCTTTCCTTTTTTCTTTTCTCTCCCTTGAATATTCTTTGTTTTCTTTCTTTCTTTCTTTCCTTCTTTCTTTCTTTCTTTCTTTCTTTCTTTGTATTGTTGATTCTTAATTTTTTGCCACTTTCTTGAAATGTTTCATTCGTTTTACTTTCTCTTCGTGCTTTTCTTCTCCCTTTCTGTCTCTCTTTCTTTTGCAACTTTTAAATATTTTTCTTTCTTCGGGTGTTTCCTCATTCTACTAGAAAAGCATAAACAATTTCCATAATTCAAAACCTACAAAAATCGATGCGATCTTGATTCTTCAAGACATCTAGATTTTTTTTGTTTTTTTCGAAGACGATGGTGAATGCCATGAAAGAACATGTCCAACATTCGGAAATTTCAAGAAAACCCATTGATCAATATAAAAAAAAACAAAAATAAAAAACAAAAATTAAAAATAGAGATAAAAAATGAAGAAAGATATCTAATACCAGTCAGTTAAGTGCCATACGTGATACACGCTTGGGCGAAAGAGACATGACTGACTGGGCAGTAGGCTGCCATTACTTTCTGCAGTACACTGGTTGGCAACCAAGGTTATAGAACCCAATTTGTTCTGCTACTTAATCCATAGATGGAGAGAGAAAAGAGAGATTCATACCAAGGATATTTGAGCATATGTGAATGCAACGAATTCAACTGGAATTCGAACCCGTCTCTCCGATTTCTCGTCCCGAGCCGATATTTACTGCATCACAACGCACATCCCCATCTAATATCAGATAACTGAAATTCTAGGGACATATGCTGAGTTAAGATGTCTGGTTGAATTCAACACTGACAGGGTACATTGCGAGGATGAAGAGCAGGGGAAAGTTGTGAGTGGCCTACTTGACAGATTTGTGCGAAGGGATGGCGGAACAAGTAGTAAAGCCGGTTTGCAAAGACACAGATTGTGCAGAGTCTAAGAAAAGACAGGAAACCGCGGAACAATGACTGCCCACGTCCACAAATGACATCACACACACACACACACACACACACACACACACACACACACACACACACACACACACACAAAACAAAAAAAAAAACCCCAAAAAACTATGAAGTATCACTCATGCTTCCAGAGATAGATAGATAGATAGATAGATAGATAGATAGATAGATCTGAACAAACTGAGATAGATAGATAGATAGATAGATAGATAGATAGATAGATAGATAGATAGATAGATAATCACAAAGCATAGATAGATAGATAGATAGATAGATAGATAGATAGGGAGTGAGAGATTGAGATAGATAGATAGATAGATAGATAGGGAGAGATAGGGAGAGAGATTGAGATAGATAGATAGATAATAGATAGATAGATAGAGAGAGAGAGAGAGATTGAGATAGATAGATAGATCTGAACAAACTGAGATAGATAGATAGATAGATAGATAGAGAGAGAGAGAGAGAGATTGAGATAGATAGATAGATAGATCTGAACAAACTTAGATAGATAGATAGATAGATAGATAGATAATCGGAAGAATGATATAGATAGATAGATAGATAGATAGATAGATAGATATTTTTTTATAATCATATCGCCCCAAGCAAGGCATTTTACTGTCACTGTTTTGCAAGGGATTATATATGAGGAAAGATATGAGAAAGAGTGACAGGTTATAGTGGGTGTCAGGAAGTGGGTGAGAGAAGGATGAGTGAGAGGACGCAGGTTAGTGAGATAGCAGATGACTTTACATTTAAATTCTTGGAGATTGTAGCTGTCGGCGAAGCAAGTAAATGGAAGGGAATTCTACAGGCGGGAAGTGCGATAAAAGAAGCTGCAGGTGTAGAATTTGCTTTTACAGTTTATTGGTTTCGCAGTAAAAGGGTGGGACCTAGTTGCTAATCTTGTGGCTCGAGTAAATTTATATATACGGGACACCAGTGAGCTAAGTTCATCTAAGCAGAATCTGAGAAAGGAAGAGAGATTTAGAGAGAGAGAGAGAGATTTAGAGAGAGAGAGAGAGAGGAAGAGAGAGAGAGTTTGTTTAATGAACCATTACTAACTCACACACAGACACACACACGCGCGCACACACACACAAAGAAAGTGTGAAGTATCACTCATGCGTCCAGAGGGAGAGATAGCTAGCTAGCTAGATAGGGAGAGAGAGATTGAGATAGATAGATAGGTAGATAGATAAGGAACCGAATCAGATAGATAGATAGATAGATAGATAGATAGATAGATAGATAGATAGGGAAAGTGAGATTGAGATAGCTAGATAGATAGGGAGAGAAATTGAAATATATATATATATATATATATATATATATATATATAGAGAGAGAGAGAGAGAGAGAGATTGTTTAATGAACCATTACTAACTTCTCGTTTGGTGAAACCCATTCCGTCTTTTTGCCTTCCTGATAATTATGATATCCAAATCATGAAATGCAACGCTAACCATGATTATCACTCTCCTTGAAACATGTTTTTGTTTTATTGTTATTTCCCCTCAGTAATGTTTGTCGCGGTTAATCAGTTGTGTCTGATTGAGTTTATCGCATTGCTTGGAGGAAATTATCATGAAGAAATAAAAATATTAAAAAAAGTGCTAGATAAGTAAGTTCGGTAAATTGCGGCGTACATGTCTAGATTTCAAGCCTAGAAATATTTCCCAAACTAAGAAACTATGGCGTGTCTAAAATACAAACTTTTACCATCGAGTTGTAAACCAGTAGGACAGCACTTATAACAATTACTGTGTACCACTTACCGTATCTCCAGCAGGCGGTCACAAATATATCCCACTAAAACTTGTGTCCGATGAATATATTTACATAATATCTCATAAATTAATATAAAATAATAAAATAGTAATACAAATTAAGTGTTTTAATAAAGCTACAGCACACGTCGTCGTGTCCAACAGCTCATAAACAAAGTGTAAACATTGACCGAATCGCTTTTTAACTCAGGCGGCCATTTTTGTATCACTGTTGC